>JAGVSL010000198.1:0-420019 GCA_022494535.1 Himalopsyche phryganea | reverse complement strand
TTATTAATAAGAAAAAGAGGAGTGACAATTTTCGTTATCCTCTGTATGGGACTCTAGATGTTTAAATTATAAATCAGACACTGTCATAACTATTTCATAATTTCTTTCTTTATTGTGTCAACTGAGATTAAGTTTACTACCGTTATAAATAAATAATTATTATAATCATTGTGTTAGCACCTAGTGGTTGATTGCTTTTTTTTGTTGATTTACTGTAAAATAACTTAGTAAAATTATGTATTAAAGGTAATTAAGTTGTTTTATTAAATCCCAAATAGAACAATGTAAGACTAAAAAATAATTTTGTTAGGTATATAGAATAGGTATTCCAAATATTTTGAACAAACATTGTGGGAAATTGGTTTCTGGTAGTGAAATCTCAAATATTAATATTTCAATGGGATTGAATTTTTTACCTGAAAATGAATCAGAAGAGGATTTTTATTACAATTTCGTTCGAAAGAGGATATATTTTAATTAATCACCGTGCTTTTATTACATATCAATGTTGGGAGTGGCAACGTGACGATGTGGCAATTTGTTATCTCCGTCCATAGACAATAATATACTGTCAAAAGCTGTCAAAAATCAAAACACTGACTCATACCTGCTCGAAATTAATACAGAAATAGTTTTTCTTAGAATAGATACGTCAAATAGTGAAAAATACGAGCCCTGCGTATGTCTGAAATCAAGATTACATAAAAGATTTCGCTCGCACGCAATTGATGAACACACGAGGTCCTGCCGGTATTTTATTGGATTTGTTTACAAGTCATATTTGTACTAACATTTCACTTTCAACCTCTCTCTAAATTTTCTTCCCTAGTGATTTTGTATGACCTTCATCTTTTCCATGCCAGTCATTCATAAACGAGGCTACTCCATCATCCTGCAGTTCTGAGCAGATCAGATATGCAGCCACAAAGAAAAAAACTTTATTCCTAACTTTATCCCCTACTAGATTTGGCTGACTTCTTCAAGGTCTTCAAAAATTGCATCAAGTCACGAAACACAAACTGCAATTCTAACCTTAGTGCGTATTTTTGTAACTTTGTAACAGTAAATTGAAATGCTTACTCATTTTATTTCAAACGCCTACAATTAATTGTCTCACAAAAAATAAATTTTCAAATAATATTGAGGTGCACCCGTGGCTTAAGTTAATGATATCGTCATGAAAATAAATAAACAGTAACAGTTTGAAGTGCTAGTTTATAAAGTTTATAATAGTAAAATTAAAAAGTTATCAATCGTTATTTAATTAGTTTTGTTCCTCTGTTGTGATGCTATTAAGAATCCCTATGCTCCATATAGGGAGTGTCGTAGTTAAAAAACAAATAGGCTCTATGAGCAAAGAACTCCATTGAAGGCCTTTAAACTGACACACCCTGGTTTTTCTTAAGTATAAGTGTCATTAGTGTCCCGAACTGAAATCGGCCTGCGGCAAAGAGCAATAATTCGCAGAATACGCTGTTTCTTGTTGTCAGGCGTTTAAGAAGCCCCCGGGCTTCGGCCGCTGGACGAGTCCATTTTTACGGAAAAGGGTAGCTCCAACTTTGCACGGAGTTTTTTTTGAATTTTGGTAGACAGTCGATGACGAGCTGCCGAGTCGGACGAACGAGGTCTCGTCGCGACGAAAGTGATGTGACGATGTGAACTGTTTGTTTGTTTTTGTGTTTTGATTTGCGTTGGATTTAATTTAAATTCGTTGTGTCATTTGTATTAAAACTTAAAGTAAATTCAGTTGCTAAGTAAATGTAAATGTAGAATCAATTTTATGTGTTAGATTTATATATTTGTGTAATGTTAAACCACTGCATCTTGAATGGATAATAAATAAGTTTTTAAACCGGATCTGAAATGGTGTTTGTCTGAGATCAGCCCTTCCAGGACTCCGGATAACCAGCCGCCGCCTCTCTTCGATCCGGGGTCTTCTCATTTTGTCGCCCAACTTAGTGGCCATTGATGGTTTGTGACACCTCAGGATTCACCCCCTGAGGACTCATGCTCTGAAGATGCAGTGGCTTTGAACTGTGGTTCATGGCGCCCAACCGAATTTTAACGTAACTTCAAGAATTTCAAATCGCCGAACGCACACTAAGAATCCGGACCCTGCCCTGAAGGTGGACTTCAAGATCGGGACCAGACAACCAGTCAGCTTCCCGGCGTCTTACTATGAAACCCCAGCTTCAAAGGCGAAACTGGCGGGAGTCGTCGGTGAAAGGTGCCTGGCCTCTGTTACTTTTCACGAAGCCCTACTTCTCGACTAGCCGCTCTTGAAGTCGTTCGCGCTGACCTAGGAGGCCTGCTGGGCCTGTTGTGTTTTCAACCAGTGAGGCCTACAGTGGCTGTTTGTTTGTAATCCGCGAGGCCCGCTGTGCCTGTTAGAGTTGCAACCTGTGAGGCCTGCTGTGTTTGTTTTGTTGTCAACGAGTGACGCCTACTGTGGCTGTTTGTTTGCAATCCGTGATGCCCGCTGTGCCTGTTATATTTGCAACCTGTGAGGCCTGCTGTGCCTGTTTTGTCTTCAACGAGTGAGGCCTACTGTGGCTGGTAGATTTGCGACCCGGGAGGCCGTTTTGCCTGCCATGCTGCCTGTAAAGACGAGAAGACGCTAACACACCTGCCCTGCCGAGCGAGGATGCTGCGGATGCCTTCTCGGGAGAAGATGAGGCCGTCTGCCTGTGAAGAGGAGATGCTGCCGACACACCTGCCCCGCCGAGCGAGGACGCTGCGGATGCCTTCTCGGGAGAAGATGAAGCCGTCTGCCTGTGAAGAGGAGATGCTGCCGACACACCTGCCCCGCCGAGCGAGGACGCTGCGGATGCCTTCTCGGGAGAAGATGAGGCCGTCTGCCTGTGAAGAGGAGATGCTGCCGACACACCTGCCCCGCCGAGCGAGGACGCTGCGGATGCCTTCTCGGGAGAAGATGAGGCCGTCTGCCTGTGAAGAGGAGATGCTGCCGACACACCTGCCCCGCCGAGCGAGGACGCTGCGGATGCCTTCCTGGGATAGGAACAGGACGCCTGTTGGCGTAGGAAAATTTGCACCACCGCCCGTTGTGATGCCGATCGCGACATGACCTGTGTTGTGGCCTCGTGTGTGACGACCGACGCGCTGCCACGCGTGTGTTTTTAAGACTTGATTTTTTTGTGTTCTTTATTGTATATTGTATCTTGTTTTTGTGTGATTATTGCTACGCTGTCCGAACTCAGTTCATGGACACTAGAAGTATGGGGGTTTGACACACCCTGTGAGAAGACCCCGGATCGAAGAGAGGCGAGCGGCTGGTTATCCGGAGTCCTGGAAGGGCTGATCTCAGACAAACACCATTTCAGATCCGGTTTAAAAAACTTATTTATTATCCATTCAAGATGCAGTGGTTTCACATTACACAAATATAAAAATCTTAACACATAAAATTGATTCTACATTTACATTTACTTAGCAACTGAATTTACTTTAAGTTTTAATACAAATGACACAACGAATTTAAATTAAATCCAACGCAAATCAAAACACAAAAACAAACAAACAGTTCACATCGTCACATCACTTTCGTCGCGACGAGACCTCGTTCGTCCGACTCGGCAGCTCGTCATCGACTGTCTACCAAAATTCAAAAAAAACTCCGTGCAAAGTTGGAGCTACCCTTTTCCGTAAAAATGGACTCGTCCAGCGGCCGAAGCCCGGGGGCTTCTTAAACGCCTGACAACAAGAAACAGCGTATTCTGCGAATTATTGCTCTTTGCCGCAGGCCGATTTCAGTTCGGGACACTAATGACACTTATACTTAAGAAAAACCAGGTGACACCGCCCCGTACTTATGGGGCGGACAGGGTCTTCAAAACCAATCTGCAGACTCTTCCTATTAATGAAAATTTAAGAATGTAATACCCCTGCTGAGGCGTTAAGGGTGGGGGTCGGATTTGTTGGTTGATGTTGTGGATTTGCAGTTTGAAGTGGGGGGGAAGCGCCTGCGATCCTGCCAGAGTCAGTGGAGTCCGACCGTTCTGGGAGCGAGGTCGCGGCAGCGCCTGATCCCTTCGATTACTATAAAACCACTTACACAGTTTAAATTAAAAGTATGTAATTCTGTTGTGTCTAATGTCTTGTGAAACTGTAGCTAATTGCAAATAAATCAGATGAGTACGCGGATAAACGACCGGGGTTTTAATGGAAGACAAGGAAACGTTGTTTTCTCCTTTGTTTGTCTTTATCCCCAAAGGACGCGGGCCTTGAAGTGTGTTGAAGCCCGCACCCCGCTTCTCCCCGCTCCTATACCGTCATCCCTCGAGCGGCGAGCGAGACGGATGTGATTTGTGTCGTTTTGTTTTTGTTCGTTTTTTCCACATACTCTCTCAAGTGTCGCCTGCAACGTGGGCCGTGGAGGTTTAAATACCTCAGGACTTGACGACCTGAGACGCTAGCCGGAAGATTGCAATTAGTCAGGGTGAAACTCCCTGTGGCGCCCAACAACGGAAAGTGAATGTGGAAATACAAAAATGCATAGAAAATGCGAATGGCGAAATTGCGAGGAAGTTCCGCGATATCCGCCGAAGCCATCCGGCCGAAGAAGGAACCGGAGGAATAAAAATGAGTCCGCATATAGGCCGAGTCAAGTCGGATCTTATAGTGACCGCATGTGTGCGGAAAAGCCCCGTTATGTGCCGAATCAGTTTGAATCGTATGATAAACGGGTGTACGTAAACAAACCCCGTTATTGTAGAGACAATACCTCGGAACAAACATATGTAAACCGGAATTACGTAAACAAACCACGTGAAAATACTTCGAAATACACGTATGGAGACCGTGTGTACGTAGATAATTCGCGGTACACCGTCGAATAGGTTCGACACCTTGGAATACGTTAACGATGACCGGATGTACGATGAGCCTCGCTATAAGCCGAATCGATATGCTAACGATGATTGGATGTACGCCGACGGATCGCGCGACACGTCATACGAATACGCAGACGACGATCGGATGTACGCCGAGGATCCGCCCTACTCATCACATGAGTCTGAAGCTGGCGATGACCGGATGTACGAGGAAGAGATTACTTACATCCGCCCGCCAATAACCAAGCTTTCGCAAACCGGCATGAGGTTTGATGGAGACCCGATGATGACCGCAGAGCGCTTCCTGGAGTATTGTGAAGGAGCGCTCCCTAGAACCGGGACACCTATATCGTCCTGGGTGGCACAGACTGCCGACATCTTGGAAGGAGAGGCCAAAAGCTGGTTCACAGCGCTCCGCGAGAAGCCAGCTAACTGGGAGACGTTCAAGGTTGCTATTATCGATCATTATAGTGACGAGAACCGCCCGAGCTCGTGACAGGATTGCGCTGATGACGACGAGGCAACGTGAGGACGAACCAATCGTCCTTTTTATGATAATAAAACGGGACCTAGCCGAACGCCGTCCCGGTGATGACTCGGAACAATTGGCGAAGGTCTGCCACAGATTGATGCTGCCGAGAGACCAGCGAGAGATGAGTCAAAGCGCTCTTGGAGAACGTTGAACGAACTCTTTGATGCCGTCCTCCGATACGAGGGAGGCCAAGAGGAGCCCGGCTACGAAGCCGCACATCATCGCGACGCCAGTAGATGACGTCATGACGTCACAACGCTACCAAAACGGCCGAGTTAACGGGTCGTAACGAAGTCGCCTCTACACTTACGAATGACGAAGTTGTGACGTCACTAAACTTGGACGCCGTATGTTCGATTCAAAGTGGAATCGCGCCGACGTCCGCTCATGAAACCGAATTGCCGCCCACACCTCGAAATCAGCCCGTCTACACTGAAGGAAAGCAAGATGGCCAGACAGTCGAACAAGCCCCCGACGTTGTGCAACGACACCCTAGCTCCGAAAGCGGACTAGAGGAAGACGCCGGTGAAATACATTCACTATCTGCCATCGCCGCCCTTATTCCCGACGTGGCTGCCACCAGTGACAGTGAGGTCGGAGACCAGCCCTTGGACGAGAACTGGAAGCCCGTTCGACCACCCCGCCGGGCGAAAAAGGCACCAGTAACGCTACTGCCTAGTCTGCAGTTGCCAATTACGCCACTGCCTGATTTGCAGCCACTAGTAACGACACCGATTGATTTGCCGTTACTATTTACACCGCTACCCGCTAAGCAATTACCAGAGATGTCACTGCCTGAGGGGCCATTGCCTGATATGAAGTCGCAAGTAACGACACTGATCAATGTTTCGTTGCTAGTTACACCACTGGCCGCAACGATAGTACCAGAGATGTCGCTGCCTGAGTCGACACTGCCTGATGCAAGGTCGCCAGTAACGATACTGCCGGATGAGCAGCTACCAGATACGCAGCCGCTGGTAACGCCGCTGGTTGCGCCCATACTTGATATGCGTACACCGGGTAAGCCGCTGCCTATGATGCCACCCGACGTTTGGCCGTCTGGTAGACCATCACCCGGTGCGCTACGCAAGCGTGCGCCCGATATGCAGCTTAGAGAGCTGCCTGAGATGAGCCTGGAGTCGCCGCCTATGATAAAAAGGTTGCGACCATCCGCCCTGCCACCCGAACTGTGGGAGATAAGCCTGGAGTCGCCGCCTACGCTGACGATATTACGGCCGGCCGCAAAGCCACCCGATACGCCGTTCAGTGATCCGGTGAAGTTTAAGTGGGAATCTTCGTTGCGCAAACTTGCGCCACCGCCAAAGCCGCCTGATGAGACGTCGCGACGCCGACGAACGCGCCACTTCGCTTAGTGACTTATGCAGCGTATTTACAGAATTTCTTGCAGTTTAGAACGTTAGTTTTGTGTTTGATATGTCATTTCCATTCTGTGTTTGTGTTTCAGTTGAAATTTCTCTTTAGTGCTTATGTTTAATTTGACATTTCTATTTTTGTGGTTTTTATGATTGACATTCCTGTTTGTTTTTACGTTATTTTTGAGCTTATTTTATATTTTGCTGGAAGAGCTGCAGACGGTTATTGAACATTGGGAGTGTGGTGATTTGACACCGCCCCGTACTTATGGGGCGGACAGGGTCTTCAAAACCAATCTGCAGACTCTTCCTATTAATGAAAATTTAAGAATGTAATACCCCTGCTGAGGCGTTAAGGGTGGGGGTCGGATTTGTTGGTTGATGTTGTGGATTTGCAGTTTGAAGTGGGGGGGAAGCGCCTGCGATCCTGCCAGAGTCAGTGGAGTCCGACCGTTCTGGGAGCGAGGTCGCGGCAGCGCCTGATCCCTTCGATTACTATAAAACCACTTACACAGTTTAAATTAAAAGTATGTAATTCTGTTGTGTCTAATGTCTTGTGAAACTGTAGCTAATTGCAAATAAATCAGATGAGTACGCGGATAAACGACCGGGGTTTTAATGGAAGACAAGGAAACGTTGTTTTCTCCTTTGTTTGTCTTTATCCCCAAAGGACGCGGGCCTTGAAGTGTGTTGAAGCCCGCACCCCGCTTCTCCCCGCTCCTATACCGTCATCCCTCGAGCGGCGAGCGAGACGGATGTGATTTGTGTCGTTTTGTTTTTGTTCGTTTTTTCCACATACTCTCTCAAAACATATATAGCTACATGGTTGGTATACGTGTTACAGCTCATCTCTACTATATAGCACAAAATACATGTAGAAATCTGTATGTTTGTGTGTCTGTCGGTCACAACAACTCCTCCCAAACGGCTTACACCAGCGACATTAAATTTTCACACGTCATTCTGGCTGCAATTGTTAGTTCACCTGCGCAATTTTCAACTTTCAACATTTAACTTTTGACCTAAAACTGAAAACGCTTTTTGACGTTTCAATGCTGAATGAAAAAAGTAATAATAATAGTCGCCTAGCTACAAACTCAATACTAATATATTCTGCAAGTGATAGTGGAGATAGTAACGCGAACGCAAATATTTGTATAATTTAAGACATCGACTGAGGGTGCTTGATGGAATTTCAATATCAAATTTGGATTATTGAGATTTTGTACACTTCCATGTATTTTGTCACTAACGACCCGGGTTTCGCCTTTCGGCATCTTCAGGCATTCGAGCACACGAATGGAATCGAACTGTCAGTTCCATTCGTGTGCTCGAATGCCTGAAGATGCCGAAAGGCGAAACCCGGGTCGTTAGTGACAAAATACATGGAAGTGTACAAAATCTCAATAATCCAAATTTACAAATATTTGTGTTAAATATCGAGTTTCAAGTTTGTGGTTTGCTAAATTCGTACAACTTGGTGTGCATCTGGAATCGTCATTGAGAATTAGCGTATGACTCTGATCTTAGGTTTAATGTGTGGCGCTGCAGGAGCCATTCTTAAATGCAGATCAACAAGCTGTCTATCGAGAAGTTCTACGGCCCCATAATAAGAGTGCAGGTGGCAAAATTGTCATCTTTTATTGTATTCAACTTGTAACATTATTATTAATTGGAGGACTATATTTTGTGGGTGTAACTAAAGAGATATGATTGACGTTGATATTTTTAAATTTCAACCCAATTTCAACATTAGCTAGCCGACATCTAAATTTGATAACCTAATATAAGCGTTCTCTATCTTGGGCGAAGCCGGGTGGTAGTATATCATAAAATTCTGTATCGAACTCATTTCTTTTTAGAAAAGTTGCCTTAGTCAAAATTATGGAAGTGTCACAAGAAGCCATACCCACAGTGGCAAAGCTTAGAATCAATGGAACAGAAGACATTGCTTATATCATTGCTTATTGGAATAGTGATGTTGACTTCAAAATCATTTACAGCGATAAACATTGGAATAGTAAATTCACAAAAGATGAAATTACTTATTTCCATTCAAATCTGTGTTTAACTGAAGAGGAATACATGACGAGCACAAGAAAAGCGCTATCAAAGAATTTCGGCTCTGAAGAATTTGTATACAGATTAGAAAATGACAAATTTTTTTGGGAAAAGATTGTCAACTTAGAAAAAAATCTTAAAGTTATTCACGGTGCTATAAACCTCACTGACGATTGTCCTCAAGGTGGAATGGAAATACTCGTCGATACAGTTTTAACAGTCAAGCAAGCGATGGAAGATAAACTGTCGCTTAATGAGGAGGAAGTGATAAATTTCTCGAAGAGTTTAGCCGACCTTGTAGAGAAATTTAAAGACTACACATCTTTGAAAAACCAAATGGAACATGACCTGTTTGAAAAATTTACCACTATATTGAACACAAAGAAACACAAGATAGAAACGTTGGAAGATTTTCTCAAAGAAATCAAAGCAGGTAATATATTTATCATTTATCATCAGTTTTAAACTAGGTTAGCTCCCAAATTGTTTGGATGTCCTATTTTTGTGTATCTGAATTTGGGATATATCTTATAATCGACGGTGTCTTACAATCACTTTCATTATGATCCCCAGAAGTAGAAAATGGTAGGAAGATTTTTTACTACTCGTAAAAAAATCCGATAGAAAATAGTGAGATATTCTTTTAAGAAATTTATTGTCGTCGGTAGCACAGAAAGTGGTATTTTCTATAAAATAAATATTATTTAGGATACGTCTAAGAATAATTGGTGTAATACGGTATATCTTCGAAAAAGTAAAATATGTTGGGAAAATTTGTCCATAGTAAAAAAACTGTATCATATTTGTTGACAGCCTGTTAAATAATATATGACATAGTTGCTTGGGTAAACGAAATTTTTTCTTCAGTGGCTGTCATTAAAAATGTTCACATTGTTGGATTTATCAGCGTTATACGGCAGCACTTATAATTAAAAGTTGCATTCATAACAATATTTGATTTTCTTAGTTGATAATGATAACCTATGTTTTGAAGTATTAATATTTCAGGTAAACAAACAATCAAACAGATTCCAGTATCCCGGAAGAAGAAGACTGCTCTGCTTCCGATATCAGATTCTGACAGTACTTAGATTTTCTCTCGATTTAATACTTTTGTGCTTTGGATCACCAATAAAATAAAGGTGCTATTGAAGTGAGTAAATTGATAAATTTTACTGTCTCACTGTCATTGGTTGAGTTTTTACTGAAATAAAAACAGCAACCAATAAAATTGATCGAATGATATCGATGTTGCCTGGCAAGTGGCTTGTGAGTGATTCTTTAAATGTACTGTATTTAGAGTTTTATCATGGCATATTTAGTTTATATATTTTTACATTGTAAATGTTGGCAGAATTTTAAATTATACTTTTCTGTTTGTGATCATGAATGATGGATTAAAAATATCAAATTATATTTACTATTTTTACATATGTTGTATAACAATAAAATTATGTACTCTATATTGAAAATTAGTTATCATATATTCACATCAGAAATTTCAATTGTCACAATTTATAAAATAATGACTTTTACTCAAAGAGAAAAGAAAAATTGAAGGGATAATAACCAAGGTTAAAATATAATCTAGTAATTGCAGTATATGGTCCATTCCAGTAAACTAGAATAATGGCAACGCGTATGTAGATTTAGGAATTACTTAATAAAAATAAACTGTTCTGTAATCGAATGGTTCTTGGGCATTTGTTTTGTTCGAATTCCCGAATAGATGCTTTCAAAGATTTATGTCCAAGGCATGGATGTCTATAACCATTACCTATTTATATTCTGTAAGGAATACTGTCAGTCGCTATAACCGAGCGTTCACGCTTGATGGCTTTTGTCTAGTTGAGGGTTTGAAACCACTAATACACACCATACTTTGATTTATGTCCAAGGCATAGATGTTTGTGATGTTTTCATCCCATCTCATCGATAATATTCAATCTTCATAGATAGCACTATTATCCCTTTGATTACTCTACTCACCTATCCTTTTTATGTTATGACCATATCCGCTCACCGTTTGGGGCATATGGCCATCACACGGCGTCTCCAAGAGTCTCTGTGCTTCCTCCACATCCCGGTTGGTAGAATAGATAAGCAAGATTCAGACTCCCCTGAGGCATCCGCAGCACATGTCCGAGCCCGGTCCATAGACGCCTTTTTATTTTGAACGTTATTAAAGGGCTGGTTTGCCCATTCTAGACCACACCACTAAGATCCTGATCAAGTCATACCACCGTACCTCTAGTATTCCCCGCAAACATCTGTTACAGTTTAATATAAAATTACAACGACTGAAATTTCCGATGTGAATAGAATAAGTTACATTGAACCCTTTCGAAAATGGATCATCAAGGAAAGGGTCCTACTGAATTATATATTTTTTCATTTACTTGCTGTTTTAAATATTAAGTTATTACTACTCGTTTCCAAAGGATAACTTACATAATAAATGATATTTATTTTCAGTATTTAATGAAAAAAACGGCTTTTATTTGTTATTATTTAAACTGTATTTCGAAAATCACACCCCAGTAAAATACTGTCATAAATATGAATTCATCATTCTACAGGAGCCATTCGATGGTTTTAAAAATTTGCTCCAAATATGAAAGAAGTCCAGATGCATAAAATATTGTTTGTTTTTATGGGAAAATGTAAACTTTGCAACTGCAGTTTTAGTTTTCTTTGAAATAAGAATGTGACATACTATCAATTTCACCATTATTTGAAGTGCTTTTTCTCTGACACTACTTGAGTTCACATCAGTGTAATTTACAAAAATAGAGCTAAAAATCACACTATATATTCATAACTCAAAAATTACAATTTCAGACTTAAGAAACTGTTTTAGTGAGAGCGCATATATCCATTGTGGAAATGATTTTGTGTTTACATATCTTTTGTGCCTTTATATACCTATAGTTATATTTTACTATAATATAGGAAACATATTTTCAGTTGTGTTGTTATTAGAAGGAAATTATTTGAGTTATTACTAGGGTTAAGTATTCTGCCGTGATAAGTCGACACGCCCCACAATTTCTGAGTATGCCTGCCTACCTCGAGCGCCTCTTTCTCATTGCTTCTCGACGGATAGAAATATTGTTTTTATTTGAATTGCTACATGCGAGTCGACCTACATTGAAAATGATGCGGCCTGCCGGGCAGTCCTTCACGCGCAGATATAATTCTTTCAATACCACTAGTCCACGGAGAAAAGCTGCCTTGAAAAAATTTCGATCAACACAGTTACAGGAACAGGATGGAAATATTTATAGGCGAATAATGAAACAAAGATTTACGAAACACATCCAAGACTTCTTTATTTGATAAAGTCATTAGCTCGGTTCCATAACAAAAGATAATAATAGAATGATTGTGTAGTACACCACTCAAAAAGTTGTAGCATACTTATAAATTATATATTTTAGTTTTACATTTTTTTAAATGACATAATATATTAAGACAAGCATAAATGTTATGGAAAACTTAAAATGAAAACTGACTATGTAGTAGAAATTCACAGATTCTTTTTACAGGCAATATACTGAGTCGACCTATTCAAATACCCACTTAACGGTTAATAGAAATTAAAACGACTGGAATAGTTTAGTAATTTACAGCCTATTCTTTTCACTTTCCGCCGACGATCTCTTTAATGTTCAACGTAAACCGTTAAAACCGCGGCACACTTTCATTAATCTTAAAATGAATAAGTAGCTTTAATTTATAAACACAGGTATATGAACAGTCAACTGCCGTTTACAAAAAAAAAACAAAAAACAATATCAATGGAAGAGATGACAAAGCATGCGGTCTAGCGAAAAGAACTGTAGTCCGCTCCGTGAATTTTCGTTTACTACAAGCTTTAGGTGTCCATTCTTATGATCTCTTAAGTATAGAAAATTTATTCGTTATCTTAAATTACGGTGCATTATTTATTCTCTTAACGTATCTGCGATTATGACATTATTCAAGTGTATGTAGGTACAAATAAAAAACAATACCGATAACCGGCGCCCGACAAACAAATAAGTCGCGTGCACTCTTTCAAATATAAATTATTTGGTGTTATAATATAAAAATGAAAACGGGTGAGATCAAAATGCGGAACATTATCCGGCATATTGAAACACAAATGCTCCTGCAATATATGTTTATTGTTATATCGGTAATGAAAATCTTTAGTCTAGTTTGATCCGTAAATATGAATCGCCGGCCGGTTTGTTTGTCGAGCTCCTCTTATCGATATATTTAGAGTGTGGGTAGGTGAAATGAAGAGAAACATAATACCCATATTTCCTAATCTTTTAAAATGCTACAGTTATTATAAGAAAGAACTATGATTTAATATTAAATGGTAAGCGCACAATTGAACGAGGTTTGACCGTACGGTAAATTTAATTTTAAAATGATAGCGGTATCGGTCGATGACGCGGAGTTAAGTTTTTCATTTAAAAAATGTCACTTCATATCGACGGATCGATGCGCCGGTTTAAAAGCGCACCGACGCCGGCGAAAAGTCACATCATCAAAGATGTTCACGATATCTTTACAAAATAAATAAACCTACAGGCACGAACTATGTTTATGTATAATAATAAAATTTAGGCTGACCTAATCGGTAATATAATAAATTGATAAAAATCTTGTGGCTTTTTACAAGACGTAGCGACATTTACACTTATTCAGAACCTCGGGGCCGATAAAAAAATCTACTCGACGTAATATGTTATATTATTAGCTTTCACACCGCCCGCGGCTAACGCGCAAGGTTCTCGTATCAACACTCGAACTGTTATCGTGAGCGGATCGCTGTCCGTTCAACTATCGCGGGGACATTCGTGAAATTACATTATTAGATGTTGTTAATTGTTATTTTGAAATTACACAATGATAGATTTAAGATAGCTTGGTCTGTATGCTCTTTTATTACTTATATCGAAACATTCTTTTGAAAAGATCTATCGATAACTCAAGAAACCTGACGAGTTTTAAGCTGTTTCGAGAGTATAAATCTTCTCCAGAGAATTCTGCCCGTTTTCTAATAAAAAAATTAACAATATCTATTGTTACGCGTTACGCGTAAACCATATTACATTACAATTAAATACTTCCTCCTCGGATCGTCTGTAGAAAATTTCAATCGGAGAGAACTGTCAGAGAGATTAATCAGAAACGGAATGATTGTAACAAAAGAAAATGTTAATTATTTGCTATTACATGGATAATAGTTATTTAACCTACTGTACACAAATCAAAAAAAAAATACTACACCAGATTTTTGTTTTTAAATAAACTAGCGATATTTAATTCCCTATGACCACATGATCCCTTTTGCTTGAGGAACGGAGTGCATTTCAATAGTTCCCATTCAGATGACATTGCTGAAAAAATAATGAAAACGAGATTAAATAAAATTGTCACAAATGACAATTAAAATTTGTATAATGTAAGTTTTTAAAACTATTTTTCAATAAACAAGACGAGTTCTTTCTTAATTGAATCCTCACCACCATTAATGATTACATTACAAATCAATGTTGTGAGAAAATCAAATAAAACAATCTCAAGTGCAAAATGGACTTTTATTTAAGTTAATTTTATGGTAAGCTGTTATTAATGTATTATAATATTTATTATTTTTACTGTTATGATAATATAAATGCACCCTATCATTGAGGAGATTTGATCTTTCGTATGGTACAAAAGAAAGTTAATCGAATAAATGTAAAATTCATACGCTTGCGCTATCCACAAAAAAGATAGCATATATTTATCTAACGCATTGGGAATTTTACGAAAATAATTACTGTATTTATAACTCAAAACTGCTCAAATGTAATACAAAGTATCACAGGTGGCTTCAACTAATCGACATCTTTATAATACCAGTGAGATGGCAGGCTAAATTTTCAGCTAACATCGAGTAATATTAATAATCTGGTTGTGCGGCAGATATTTAATCTTGTATGAAAATTTAAAATAGGGGAAAAACAATGAAGCACATAAACCTATTATAACAATAGGTCAGCAGTTGCTTGTGTAGCTTCTGTTGAGACTCATAATGCGGTACTACTGAGGTCATTCACATTTGACTCGATATATGCAAAAGAAAAGATCCAGTTGCCGTATGCGACAGTGTTATGAGTTTAATTATAATTTTTAGTACAGTTGATCCAAACAATAGAAGTGATAATAAATGGAAGCAGTTCCCTTCGTACCTTAACCCGATCGCCGTTATGCACTCTGTGGGGCTCCAGTGCCTGCGTGCATTCAATATAACGAGTATTTCGAATGAATGCAAGAGAATAAATCCACAGTTTAGTATAAGCAAAGCATTAAGGCGTCGAAAAATAAGCAGGTAATAATGGTCATAAAAGATAAGATGCCTCTTAATTATCGGAGTGCAGTTGATGTTTTCCTATTGCCATCAAATAGCCTCCCTTGTGTACAAGTAATATAAAAGAGTTAAAGCCGGCAAGCCTTTACATCTCACTCACGCATCTACGAATGTAAGCAGTGGAGATCAATTGTAAATGAAAAGAAACGCATTTATGTATGTCTGTTCTGAAAAATTACAACAGACATGCATAAATGCGTTTAGTATATCAACGATGATAGCTGGCTGTCACCTTTGTGAGTTGTGGATGGTAGGCAGCCAAGCGGTGCGCTGTTCAGCAGCATCCCTTGTTGGCGGTGCCGATGGAGCTGCCCTGGTTGATCTTCACGCTGGCCTGAGGGTCTTGCGCGGCCTGCCAGCGGAGGGCGGGCCGACGCGCTGCATTATCTCCGCCGCCATCGTCATGAAAGCCTGCTCCACGTTCGTCGCATCCTTCGCCGACGTCTCCAGGAACGGAATGCCTAGCTGCTCCGCGTATTCCTGCAAAATCACATATATCGCCAGATAGGATAAAATTATTTAAAATTATCATATTGCACTGATCCTTCTCTTTTCTTAACGCTCTTACTACAATAATTAAGGTATAAGAATCAGTACCTATAATAATTCAGTTTGCAATGCATTCAAGCCAGAAGATATTTCTCAAAGAAGTGAAACTTGTGTAAAACTCAATTACACGAGTTATTGATTTTGATTTTCTATTAGAAATGAATTTTGACAAAGAATTGAAAATAGGATATTTATTATTATAGTTGTCTTTTCATTGCTAAGAAGTGTTGATTTTGGTATGCAAAATTACCTTGGCCGTTGTGTAATCGACAACTTTTTTCGTGGTGAGGTCATTCTTATTTCCTACCAATAATTTGTTGACATTATCACATGCGTAGCGGTCAATTTCCTCTAACCATTGTTTTACGTTGCCAAATGACTCCTGAAATCAAAAAATGCACATTCAGTAAGTAACACAGTAAATATGGTTAAAAATATTTTAACCAAGAGTGTAACATTTTTTTTAGAAAAAATGAAATAGAATTAGTGGATTCTCAAATGCACTCTGATGTCTGATTTCAAGAATTAAATCCCTGAGCTGGAAGGCCTGCTTCAATACTTATATCTCTCACTGCACGGGAGGATGTGTTACTCAGCAATTTTTTTTTAAACCATGACTGCTCCTAATGTGGAGCATACGGACTCCTAACGGAGGTATCTTTGCAGAAGTTTTTCTGAGAGAACTGCTCGTTGCTCAGACGCTCAATCTCTCTTTTTCGCAGAGAGTAGGGATAGAAGGATAGGGCTAGGACAGGTCCCATTTTTTTAAGGATCGCATGGGTGGAAGGGACTTCTAGACATCACAAACATTCGTGCCTACAAACAGAAATCCACAAATCGATTTTAAAATCAATTTACGAAACTGCCCACTCCGGGATATGAGCCCGAGACATCCGCAACCGAAGCCAGCGACGTTGACCACCGCACCATGGACCCGGCATAACAGTTAATACTCAATTTAAGATTAAATGTCAATATTAAATTGTCAAAAGTCTCATGTTTGTCGTGTAACATAATCAATCTCTCCGATTCATACATGAATTAGTGCTAATGTTCATCCGGGGAATCAAACCCTTTACCTCAGAATGACAATGGTACACAAGTCAGAGCTACAGCTTGGTCATGTTTAACATAACCTTTAAATGCTTACAAGAATGTGCGACCTATATTGAAATAGTGTTATATCTTTAGAAATGATCAACATAAATATACTTAGAAAGAGATTCATTAGCAGTTATTATAATAATAAATAACAGCTGGATTTGTAAATATATATTTTTTTGTCTGAATACGGTTTTGGCACACGCTTCTGAGAAATGTCATGTTCTAAAAATAATGTGTCATGTTCTGTATACACCCAAACGCGTAGCAGCCAGGTTATCTATAAGTTCACTATTAAGTCATGTTATTATATTTATATTAATAATACAAAGGCTAATGAAATAAGACACAATTAAATACAATGTGTTTGATTTATCTATAAATTTAACTGTGTTTTATATTGTAAAGGAAGATATGATTATTATGAGTGTTATTAATTTCAAGACAGATTTCTTACAAAGTAGAACAATCATCTTTACCATTTAATTTTACATTTGATGCATTCAGTCTGACCACTGTCGAATCGACAGGTCTGTGGAATGTTGGATTTATCTTGTAAAACTGTTAATTGCTTAAATTTCATTATAAAAACACAAATATATTGCTGATTGAATACTTAAATATGCAATTTTTAAATTAATACAAATATGACTTTTAAGAAGCTTCAGAGCTTACACTGGATTGAGATATGTGAATGATTCAGTAATATTTTGAAATGACTAATGTTGAAAATTGAATCAAGTGACAGATGTAGACGACAGGCAGCTGCATACTCATATCAAGGTGGCAGAGAAATGCGTACGCAGCGGAACGACATTAAATTCATAGCAATGTAACAAACAATCTAATTGTCGAAAATTTTCAATTTGGGTTTTGATGACAATAAAGGTAATCTATCCATGATAGAATAAATAAATAAACAGGATATTATTCAGTTATATCGGAAAGTGATATCCCAAAATGAATTTTTGTTTACATTTTATGTTACAGAATTGTGCCTGCCTCCTAGATGCCACTTTTATCAGATACTAATATGAAACAAGATATCTAAGGTTACATTAATACAATATAGTTGATTTTACAATTTTAAAGGCCGTAATGCTCAAATTAGTATCTCCTGATTGATAGGTTAGAATAGGAAAAAAAACATTTATATGTTTAAGAACTGTTCATGGTTTTAAAAAAAAAACCAATTTATAATAATAGTTTGAATTGTAATAATATATTATAGTATAATGGGTACATATTGTATATTATTGTATTACTTTTTCATACTTTAAAGCTTATGAAGAAGTTCCACTCTAATATAGAGAATATTAAGACAATGGACTTGCTTTTCCAGAGTAGCTAAGAATAACAGGTTTAGAATTCTTCGTTAGACATGTGTCGCAAAGTGTTAAAGTGTGACATCTCTATCTATAGATAAAATGAGTTATGAAGTTTTGTAGAATATAAAAGCCTATTAAATTATAACATTACATGGAGGGTGTTATGCAATAAGTGGAAGTTCATTTTTAATATAAAATTAAATTAAAAATTGATAACTTAGTTATTCCACTTGGTTTATCACTAACGTGACGCGTTTCGCCTCTTTAAGAAGCATCTTCTGACTAACCTAAGTCTGAAGTCTGGTTAGTCTGAAGATGCTTCTTAAAGAGGCGAAACGCGTCACGTTAGTGATAAACCGAGTGGAATAACTAAGTTATCAATTTTTAATTTTGGTGCATACTATTTATATTTTTTATCAATTTAGTGCTGTCAAGTTTTAAAGTTTATGAAATTGCTTTTAATTTATTTGAAAGATTTAAATGGATAGGTCCTTTTAAGGTGATTGTTATTAATTTCCTCTGCTAAAAATAAATCAGTTGGCATTGGCATTGCTGAACGTTACAAAATATATTAAATTTAATTATTATTTTTTTTTTTCATGTCCGCTCCCAATGTGGAGCATATATGGTCTCCTAATGGAGGTATCTTGATAGATTTTTTTCTACGAGAACTGCTTGTCACTCAGTTGCTCAACCTCTCTTTTCTTTTTCGAAGAGAGTAGTGGTTAGCTAATCGCTCTCGTTACGCCCCGTGAGGATGGGATTGGTGGGAGGGAGGACTCAGACTACGAACAGAAATCCGTAAATCGATTGAAAGATCAATCTATGAAAACCGTCCGCACCGGGAATTGAACCCGAGACATCCGTAACCGTAGCCAGCGACGAAACCAACTGCGCCACGGACGCCGACTATTAATTATTTAACACATTAATAAATTTTCCGAATACAAATCTCACCAAGTTCTACCAAGTAGATAGTCGTGGAAAAACCAATGCACAGTTTTTAAGCCCAGGTTCGACTTTGACAAAAATGTATATGGCATACACAAAAGAATGTGTGGATACTGTAAACGAATCCAAATACGAGGATATTTTTATAAAACATCTAATTTGCGGCCCATGCCGCAATTTACAGTAAATTTAATAGGATAAATATTAAACAGCTATTCCGGTTTCATGTCATCGTCAGAACTATGTTCTGACGATAGCTATCAACTAACTTATAGCATTTTGTAGAACCAAATATTTAGATATTTTATCGTAGTATAACGAAGTTCTACCAAGTAAACGCCAATTTAATCAATAAAATAAATTTAATTTGCGGTTCAACCTTTTTACCCCATTTCCTCTTTCACCAATATTCAGAATGTAATTCCCCCCCTTCCGAAGATAACCTAGCTCTAAATCAAAAGGGTGCTTTCCGTAATATTGGAAATCTTTAATAAACGTGTTGAACGGCAGCAACTACTTCCTTGGAACACTAAAATTCCCCCTAGGGGGAATTCCCCACTTTTGGGAACCTCTGATCTATCTGGTTGGCAATCCCTGAGTATCTAGATATCAGTGGTGTGCCGTCCATACAATTTGTTCGTAATTTCACTAAGAAGTTTGCTTTACACGCACATGCACAATAATGAAAAATTCGATTTGAGCTATGGATCGCGCATGACAGTTTGTATGCGGATGCATGCGCTTGGATTTTAGCATAGCAACGTTAGTATTGTGATTCGGATTGTCAGATAAATGGTGTTTAGTTTGTCGCTAGCCTCAACATGGATTAACAGCAAAGAAAAGAAAGGGGATTTAATAACACATTAGAGGAATATTAGAGACTAGAGGATTTGAAATTAAGGTGTAAAACTAGTGAGAGGAATAAAATTGAATTAAAAAAAAACAAGACAAATTTTGCATATTTTCCTCCCTCACAGCATGCCTTGCATCATAAGTCACCGCACGCTACTGCTAGATATATATATATAATTCTGATAAATTGGTGTGAACTTAATAATAATGTAAAATCAGAGAAGTCATAAATTTGTCACATAAATGGTTAATGCAAAATTACAATCTGACTCTGTTCAATAATATTCAATAAAGCAATAATAGGTTTATTATAATTTTAGTCTCAAAAAACAATATACCGCAATTATACTGATTTCATAAAACATAGTATTTATAAGGAATAATTCAAAACAGAAATTATAATTGTACCTTTTATCATGATAAAACAAAATACATTTAAACTTGAAATGCATAAGGTGCAAAACTCCATTTTGGTGGTTGATAGATTATTGCTTAACACTGTTCACATTTCCCTATGAATTTGAATCATTATGAAATTGATTTGTAATAAAATAGTCATTATGAAAACATTACATATTTGGCCAAGATTTTTATGATTATCTCTGAACTATGAAAATGGAGATGACACACTTTGATACTTAAAATCACTTTTGCGTTATTTTCGCACAGCAGACATGATGATGCCCAAGGATTTAAAAGATCATAAATTTACTTTTCCATAACAATGACATAAATTCATCTTTTAATGCAAGGTTAAAATTAGGGTTCTAATGAAAACATTTGTATGGTTTTGTAAACATCTTGCCGTGCTCAATTTACAAGTTTGTGTGATATTACACTAATTACAAAATCAAAAATGATCATCCGGAGTTGAATTTAACTTGAAAACGGCTGTACTTCAAAGCTAGATGGATGTTGACGCTTCTCATCACATCTGACATAAAAATGGTTATTAATTGAATTTAGAAAATGAAAATTGACTGACCTGGTCTGTGCAATCGTATACGACAATGATTCCGTGCGCCCCCCGGTAATATGAGGATGTGATGGTCCTGAACCTCTCCTGTCCCGCAGTGTCCCATATCTGTAGTTTTATAGTCTTTTTGTTGAGGTCAATTGTCCTAATTTTGAAATCCACACCGATGGTGCTGATGTAGCTCTCTGTGTAGGAGTCGTCCGCGAATCGCAACAGCAAACATGACTTGCCGACACCGGAATCACCAATTAGCAATAATTTGAATAAGTAATCGCTGAAAGGATGAAAAAACATTATTAGAGAAACAACATAATCAGTACAGTAAAATCTCAATATAACGGACTAATGTGGGCGAGGGCTATCCGTTAAAACTGAAAGTCTGCTAAAAATAAAGTAGATGCTTTTAATCCGAATTTATTGAGAAAATAAACGACACAATATATTTAAAGACAGAGCGACATCCCGCCAATAATTGTTTGAACTGTCGGAGCTGTGTGATCACATATTTATCATATGCAAAGCATTGTTTACCGGCTGTGGTTCTTGGGTTGAAGCGTGAAAAACAAGAATAGGATGATTTAAGAATTTGTTCGTTATATTTAAGTTTTACTGCAGTCAATTTCGTTATAGTTATTTTTGATTACTTCAGTACAATCTGATGCGCCGACAAATGTAAATCAGATTTATTTTATTCAAGAATACCCAAGATAGGTCTTGGGAGTTTATGATACCCATGTGAAACAGGTTTTTAAGCTTTTTAGAGCTGAGACACCCCTGTATTAGATTGAAGAAGTAATTTTTGATAGTGACGTGTTTTAATTCAAAGATTGTAATTTTGAGCAGCCAACTTAAAATTGATAAACGGATGGGGTAGGAAAGGACTAGAAGTGAGGTAATCCATCTTTTTCAAAGTCCCATTTTGAGATTTGGTAAGAATGTGAATAAAGAATAGAATAGAAGAATAGAAGTGCCCATTCGGGGATTCAAACCCCTGACTGAGTAGGATGAGGGCCCACGAGCGTTTACCACTCTACACGACCAGCTCATTATTAACTCTACCTTAAGTATTTTCATTATTACAGCATCAAAAAGGAAGACGAGTTTCTTTGACGACATTCAATTATTTCTGTCAAGACCGAAGTCTTTTTTTTTATAGAAATTAATCAATAATTATATATGTTCATAAAGAAAATAATAGGTTAAATAATCACAATGAAATAATTATCCATAATACAATTATTGTAAGTACACAAAGACATTGAATGGAATTCATAATTAAATATCTGCACTTCGATTAGAGGGGCTTTATAACATGCATCTGTATTTCATTCTGAAAACAGTTTTTTTTTTGGAGAAAAATGTAAAATATGTCAATAGATTACTTTCACTCAGTTTCGTTGATACGGTGGCAGAAGGCGATAAGTCGAAAATTGACTGTTTTGAGTTGTGAATGTAGTAAGATAGATTTAAAGACTCTTATCATCTTAAAAACAAGCTCAGGCATATTCCATCTATTTTTTACGTAATTGGAAGAAATCAATATGAATTAAGTCAATTTCGTTCACAGTTGTTAAACATCATAATGATCATTACTATAGTAAAGAATTACTAATACTTTTATCGAATTCGTAAATGATTGACGAATCTCATAAAGTGGCTAGGTTAATAAATAATGTTTTAGGTATGTAAATATTGAAGTTTAAATTTAATGGTTTTCTTAAAAGTCGATTATCTCAAAACAAGGTTTTTGACTTAACGCCTTCTGCCACCAAAACGATGATATATTGTTTTGATTGTTCATTTTATTTTTATATTTTCATAAGAGTGATGTCTGAGGATATGCCTAGTTTTGTTTGGTTCAGGAAAACATTGAATTTACTTAATAGTTTATAGTGACTCTCATAATTCATTTAATTTTAAACTGTCAACTTGGAGATCTATTGTTCACAAAACTTTAAAAAATATTGATCTTTGGCCACTATTATACAAGGAAAAGTAAAGTATAACATGGTGACGATTAGAAGCTCTGAAGTTAAATTCACGATATGGTAAGTAATAATAATATAGAATGTTTAATAAGTACCCAAAAATTTTATATGCAAATAAAAAAATATGTAGGAGCATGTTTAATTTCATTTCAATTTTTTTTTTCTTTTAATTGCATAAATTTTCTAGACATACTATATTGTTTAAAAACATCAAAATGCCTGCTATCAATGAAGTGTTTCAACATCTGGTATTTTTTTTAGGAATGGTTGTGAGTAATTTATATGCACAATTAATTAAAATTTGATTGTAAAAGCGATGGCATTCTAAAAAATGTCTGAAAGAAAACAAAGCCAGAGATTAAAAAAATGAAATCATTATTTATGATATTCATTTAGAACAACAGGTTTTTAATTTACCAATTAGAGGTCGGTATCACAAACTACTGAACACTTAAGATCAACTTATAATATCAAAAAAATATTTGTGGATTTTCAATAATGCATTTAAAAAAATGACATATACAATAAAACTTTACTAATCACTACTAAAATAATTAAATCCCATGATTTAAAGACTGCAGTTCTAAGGAATGAAATTTAATTTTGTTTTAAATTAATTACCGTGTGAATTAATATAATGGCACAAGCATATCAAGTTTTGCTTTAAGCCGGTGTAGAAAATTAAAAATGATTCAAACTGCTATATTACGTACTTATTTTATACTATTTATTTTTATCAGTTGTAACTGGGAATGTAAGAATAAAGAATGTGTCCGTCCCTGTGAAAGTAATGGTAACTACGCTTCACAACATGCCACTCTTTTTCTTCCCGAAAGTGTACTAAATGCTGCTAATAATAATAATCCAGTTGTGTAGAAAACGGATAGGAAAATGCCAAATTTTCATACGCGGGAATGCGGGAAACCAATAATTTACGTGAAATACGAATATAGTATCAGTATGAAAAATTCACCACAAGATGTCAAATGAATCTTTGACAAATTTGGTGACGAACAATAGTTCATTATTGGTTTCCTCGATTCCAATGTTTGATTTGTTGACAATTTCCTATCTGCAATTAAATTCCATAAATAATGGCACTGTTTTTAACAGCAATAAGTAATTTTTCAGGTAGAAAAAGGGTAGCGTTAAGCATATTAACAAAAGTAATAATAAAAATATAACCAGCAGTTCATTAATCAATGTTTTATATAAAACAAAAGTACAAAACTTGTTTATACCTACGATCCTCTTTGTAAGTAAATTTTGAAAACGTTTATTACAGCCTTTTAATTTACATTGATTGAATTGGAAAATACTTGAAAGAACTCTATTATAATGGGTAAAAATTATCATGAGCTGTCCGAGGATTTGTCTAAGAATCCTAAATGTGATTATTTATCATCCTATCATTTTCATACTTTTCGATATTATATAGAGAAAATCGCGGAGTTGGTTTAGTTAATTTTAATATTGCTACAGTTTTAAGAAAACTCAAATTCTGACACCCTTTTAATCTGATCTATGCTGCTTGTTAGCAACATTTAAAAAACAATGAGCAGAGATCAAAGTTCACAATAATCAGTGTAAAAAAGAAATGGTATAGGGAAATATGAATCACATTTTATTGGATATAGATTATGATACATTAACATTTGATCTCAAATGAACTCTAGACTAAATTATAGGGGTAGGTAGGTAGGTATGTAGTTGAAAATAATGAATTCGTCCGAATTTAATGGCGATTAGGTTAACAAAGAGATATCGCTTAAAATGTTTTAGAAATTATAAAGCATGTTCAAAAGAACGATACGAAACGAAAGTTACGATATTAAAATTCTAGCGAATTATGCATCGCTCGTCTACATCTACCACGTATATGTAAATACGCATTCGATATGTCAATTGACTGTCAATAAAATCTGTATTCAATTGAATAATTTTTTAGAGCGTCAATGACGATGGATTCCACAGTGATCAGATTTTGAATGACACCGAAATTAGGCATGATATTGTAATTTATCATAGAAAATAATGGAAGAATGAGTCACAAAAATGCAAGTTGACAACATAGCGTTTGATCGAAGAGATAAGCTAATTTCAATGTTAAGGATCGCGGTCCTTTGTGTGCACGAGTATTTTAAGTTTCTACGAAAATTGCATATCATGTCAGTATGGTGCGTAATATGTTTATTAGTCAACCCGTCACTACAAAAATTGACAATCGGACAAGCCTGTTTTTGTTTGAGAGAATGCATTTTAAGATGGCGTACTTACTATTCGGGATTCATTTTTATTTTCCTAATGTAATGGTTGAACTATAAACAATACTTCAAACGAGGTATAGGAAACTGATTTGCCTTGTAAAATACCACAAGAATTATTAATATTTTACGTAGAACAATGGCCGCCGCCTACCGTACACTCGATGCAGATTGACGTAACAGCAGCCAGTCGTGCCACTTGGCAGACAATTTAGTTGCTGTCACGGATGTCGTCTCTCTTTACAGCCAGCTAATAAAAAAATATTTCACCCACCAATATCCATATAATTAAATTAAAAAGCCTCGTTAAATGTTTGATGATGTTTTGGAATACATAAAATATGTTTACAAATTTAATACACATTATTTAAAATAAAATAATTATTAAAATACATCAGTGCGGTTTGCAGTATAGACGACAAAAATATTTTTTTGTGATGTCGTTACAGAATACGCACATGTACTGGGAGGGAAAAAACCCGGAATATTGGGAATAATCTGTTAAATATGGTATTTTTAATTGTTTTTTCAACATATTGAGTTCAGGTGCACATATACATATACACCGAGTTTAACTGTATACAGTATACATAAAAACATGAGCTTTTCCGTAAATATTTTGTGTTGGCTTCAAGTATACATAATTATATGTCATATGTGATTCAATATTGAAAAAGTTTCTTATTTCCATTCAGAGAGAACTATACCTCGATATATATCAGCAAACTAATAACTCACCATAATCAAAAATTTGGGGATATAATGTGTGCATACGTCAAAAATGCCATACTTTTAAAATGCTAAAATGATACGAGTAGCTGAGTCGCTGTATACGCTCTCGAAAGTTTTTAGAGTTTTGATTAAATCACGAAAAACTGTTATGGGCAGTATGATAGTGTTAAGTATAATTTAAGTTATTTTGTGTCTTCTGGTGTATATTATAAAGTAAAATATTCTTCTACACTGTCGTTTTCTCGAGTCACGTCGACCGTGTAAAACGAGAATCGAGATCGTGTGAAAAAATGACATTTTTAAGTTTGGAAAAATTTGAATTTCAAACAGGAGACAAAGAAGGAAGGATTTTAGACTAAGCACTGGAAAAATTGATAGGTCTATCGATAGAGCACATAAGTACATTAAAAACTCATTTATTGAAAAATCGCCAGAGGCGTGTTTAGCGACTCAGCGAATCATATACATTTATCATTAATATTAAAATTGATTTTCCCTCCTTTTTTCCCAATTTACTTTGCGAGTTTATTCCCGGCTTCTCATCACTATGCACATGTAGATTGCAGTAAGAATAGCGCCGAAAAGAAAATTTTCAATTCCATTTTCACAAAAACTAAAATTATTTTTTGCCACTTAAATATTTTTTCGGAAAAAAATTGGAAAAATTATTTGTTTTTTTTATTCCCAAAAATAATTTTGAATTGGAAACATTATTGCGATTTACTTATTTAATTGGGTTCACAAATGTTTGCACAAAAAATGCTTATCAATGATGTGTAAAAACAATTATAATATATATGGCACAAAATATACGCCTACAATATTGTAATTAAAAAAGGTAAATATTACATTTTTATGTAAAACTTTACAAATATCTTAATTCATATAACAAAGGCAAATTCAAGAGCTCGTTGAAGTTGAAAAAAATATTTGGTAAAAGTATATGGAGCCACCGCAATTTTGGCATGTCACTTCAAACTGAACCATCTCTTCCGTCTAATTTTAATAATAGTCTTCTTAGCAGAAAGATCACCTTTCAAATTTTAGAATTTAAATTGCAGTAGTTTAGTGTATATTTTCATACCTACTAAGACTTGCAATTGTAATAAAACCAATAATTATTATTGTAATATAAGATTGGGAATTTTGTGGATTAGGTACTTATGCATATAATATCATTCATGTGTTTACATTACCTATTCTAAATTATCAATAAATTTCCACTGAAGATTAGCAATACCAAATATCAAATATTACAATTAATATTATAGTTAATTCTTACTAACTACCAAGCCTGCCCCGAGGAGATGTGGTCGCACGTGTGGGAAATATTGAAATGTTGCTACTTCCTGCACATATATTTTCAAAGCAATGGTATTGATGATTTCATTGAATGCATAATGAAAACTTAATTAGTTTAAGAAATGATGTAGCGTTCTATATATTCATTCGCTCGCCGTATGACGCCGCAAATTTGCCGAAGGCGCTATAGTTTGCCCTATTAGCTATCAAGACGAGAGGAGCTCTTCTCGCTCATTTGTCATTCAAGGACAATTCCAGAGTTAAATTGAATTTTGTCAAACGTGCATGTTGGCCCATACCATTCGGCCAAACCTAAAGATCCTCGCAACTAAACTACTGTGCACTTCAATGAAATGGCTCGTCCAGTGATTAGGTGACCCCTACGTAATCTCCATTTGCTACTTGATTATAGGCCGTAGGTAGGCAGGATAGTAGAAAGTGGCGGACCGGTCAACACACAATAATAAAATGTCGGAATAAAATTTAATCCATCTGATTGTTGCGTGATAAATACTGAGCTTACAGCAATCGCATGCCATCGTATTTTTATTGTTGTATCGTGATAAAAATGAAACATTACCGGGTAGCATACATATTTAATATTAAATTTCAATAATTAATTTTGGATGAAATAGCCAGAGAGCTTTATTTCAAATTGATAATAAAGCATGAATAACGAAGTCACGGGAACAATATGAAGTCGAAAAAACGTGTCTCTACGTAAGTAGGGTATTATTTAGCTAATTGGCGGTGAAAACATTTGTCATTATCCTTAATGCTGTTCTCACGAGTCCATTTCTATAAATTCAAAATAAATCTTCTTATTTTTAGTGATCGGAAAACCTCTGAAGTAAAAATAGTCTACGTTGAAAGAAGTGGAGTGTTTATGCAATGCTTGGGAAAAGTGACCATAGAATATATGGAAAACTCTACCATTGCAGGATTTAAACAGTTGGTGGAGCCAGGAAGACATTTCACGGAAAGGTACCTACACTTTTTATATTTTCCACTTTTAAATCAGAGTGAATTTTATATATTTTGAGCTAATGGATTGATCATTGTGTCATCTGACTGAAAAATTAGCGATTTAATTTACCATTTTTATTATGTTGTTTAATTATTGACAAATGAATAATTGATTCAATGTTTTTCAATGCATGCTTTCCTTGAAATGCCTTCGATGTTTATAATGAATTATTTGTGCGCGAAAGAGATTACAGACAGAAGAATTTAATTTATAAATACAATATGAAAATTCACTGTTATGTAATTATCCTATTGAATTTACCTAAAGGCGATTGTAAAATAGTGTTCCGCGAAAAATAACTAATACAAAATATACACATTCAATGTTAAAAATATTGTAGTTACATTACTGGCGGATGAGTCGAGAGTTGAGCGAATATATTTACCCTGGTATGTATAAGAAACACAGAACAAGTGTAGTCGTCTCCTCCACTAAGAAATGATACGCTCGTGATGAGCGAAACCGGTCCTGATCATTATAAATATGTGGAAGTAGTACAAATGAATTGGGTTTTATTTTTTAAAATATAATGTCTTTCCACTAAGAATTGACAGTTAACACCTTAAAAGTGATGTACTTTTCAATTGAAGGATATTAAATACGGTCTTGGAACAGATTTTTTCTTCTGGATACATTGTTTTCGGCAAATAATTAAGGGGTTTTTAGAAAATTAATCCAAAAGTGTTGAAAAAGATGTTTTACTAGAATCAAGAGAACATTTGCTGTTGTTTATCAAGGTAGCACAGTAAAGCATTGACATAATACCTTTACGCATTGATTATTTGTTTGTTTGGCGTATGATTACTTTCAGAATCATATGGTTCATTGTGATCTGCGCGTCAATATTTGGAGTAGTCTTCGTTTCGCTTCAAATTTGGGGAGAGTTTCTTGGAAAACCAACGATTGTTTCGATTGAATCCACTCAGTATCCAATTTGGAAAGTGCCGTTCCCTGGAATAGCGTTATGCAATATTAACAAGATCAGCTATAAAAAAGCGTTCATGTATGCATATGAACTGTAAGTAGTATTATATATAGTTATTTTTATTATTCACCACCTTCATTACGTTTACATGATTCCGTGTAACCTGTAATACTTTGTTTCTCCGCAAAAATCCCCTTTCTGTGTCTTTAGTCATCGTCGCTAATCTGAACTATATATGGCCACACAACGGATGCTTAAAAATTCATTGTCTCCCGTAGGCTTGTTGACAGTTATCCTTCTTAAATGATCATTTAAATCAGTGTTCTCCAATCTGTTTTCACCTGCGGACCGGTAAAAAAAAGGAATATATTTAACGGACTACTAATACTGAAATAAAAATGGTTTTTTATGTAATATTTTTTAATCTTATATTGTGACAGATGGACATAACTATAACTAACAAATATACATATGAAATTCTTGAAAATATATTTAGGCAGGGGTTTTCATTTGGTTTCACTATCCATGAGCAAATATTTCCGTTCTCCCTGAGTGTAATCACTGTCAGTTCTGAGAAAACCAGCAACCATCGTGTCGCATCATCCTACCAATTATTATTATTCATAAATAACTAAAAATACAAGTAAACGTGCCGGCGAAAAAGTCCTGTATTTAATATATTTGCATGGCGAATTTCTTGAAATTTGGCATATTGTTCGCGGTCCACGGAAATTCTCTGCGGCCCGGCACTGGGTCGCGGACCACCAGTTAGGGGGGCACTGATGTAAATAGTTTAATTAACTACAACATTTCGACGGTATACTGAAAGAAGGCGTAAAGTCGTAAAAACAAGTTCTGAGATAATCTCATTTAAAACGTTATGTTTTTTTTCAAAGTACTCTCCCTCCCAAGTAGAATTGTTTGTGATTAAAAAAGAATTGTTGTGCATTATCAAGAACAATCTTTTCGGCATACTAATCATTTCACACGTATTTCAAAATATTTTTCTATTATTATTTTGTTTATGAATAAATAATTAAAGTACGCAATTTATGTTTTATTGGAAGTCCGATTTCCTAATTTATTTTGAGTAATATAATAAGATTATGTATGGGGCGATAAAGGATGACGATAAAAATTATAAAGAAGGAATATATTTAAGTAGCTCACGTCCTTATTTAGTTTGGAAACCACTGATGTAGAGTGTCAAATTGCCTACGTTACGTTGACATTTCAAACAGAAAATCATTAAAAACTGACTAAATGCGTTTTATCAGTATAACCTCGATGTAAATATGTTTCATAATTTTATTAGGAATACGTTAATAAAATGAGACGCTTTCAGCATCTTTACGAGATTGATTTTATCTGTTCCTAGATCAAAGCTTTATCGTTTTTCTTGTACTTGAATAATTTCCAATGCGATATTGCAATTTTAGAGCCCTCAAGAGCAACGTGCCTGTGGATGTTCTATTAGAGGATATAAAATATTTTGGTAGAAACATTGACTTCTACCCAGCTGAAGACGACCAGTTGTTGAAATTAATGGATTTCCTCTACACCTATGACGTGAACGAAACCTCTGGACTTTTCGATACTTTTGATAGAATGAAAGAGGTAGGGAGCGAAAACCGGCAGTTAGTATTACGATATCTTTTCCATTTTCTAGTGTACCTACATGCCACTTTTTCAATGGATTAAACTTAACGCCAGTCATATTGCCGATAAGTAACCGTCGAGAACAGAGTTCTCCAAACTGTTTAGCTTAAGGGCCACACTGACTCCTCCACTAAGTCCCAAGGACCATGACCTAGCTAGCTCATCATACCGACATACTTTCGATTACTTACATAATTTCGATTGGTACTTACGAGTAAGTTTCAAGGACATTTCATTGCTGAGGAAATAGCCGATAGCCGACAAGTAGAAAACTAGCTTCTGCATGATTTATACTCTCATATTAAGTCCTTTCGACAAAAAATTTGGTTGACCAGTTGCATAAATTTTCTCGTGGCTTTTTTCCGCTTTCGGCGATACTTGTGAAAAAAGTATGGCTGGCATTTCCGACCAGCTACCGCGGGAAGTAGTTTGGAAATTCCTGATCTAGGGCATGGATGTCCTACCTTTTGATTATTTTGGGAAACATTGATTGAAAAGTAATTATTCTATTATGACTAATGAAATATTTTAAATTAGAATAATTAAAGTTGTTCTTTTTTAAACATTTTGTATTATAAAATTAAGAAAGGGAGGATGCCATAAAGTTAATCTGCTATTTGAACTTTTTTTGAGCTGCCAAAAAGGGCTGACATGAATAAGGCTTGATTTTGAAGAGTAACATATATACCTCTGGGAAGATAGGTCTTGTAAAATTCCAGTAAAGCGACATGATTAAATTTTTCTTTAAGGTCAATGTCTGATGTCACGAAACAAAGCAAAGAATAATTTTACAATGTACTATTTGCTTCGGGCCGTGGGTTGGACAAGCTTGGTCTAGGGTCCAATACAGGGACCTAATTGTATTTGCGGGCACATTTGAGATTGAGGAAAGTATTGGCGAAAGAAAACAATATTATAAACCGTTACAATTTCCATCGTAGTTGTCACCGTCTTGCAGTGAGATGCTGATAAGGTGTCGCTGGGTTGGGAAGATTAAAGACTGCGGGGAACTCTTTCAGACTCGCCGAACAATGGAAGGATTTTGCTGCACATTCAACTATCGAAAAACAGCAGACCCCCATGAACAGTAATACGATTTTAGATAATGTTTAAAAAATACTTTTATATTTCCATTTTGTTTGTTACATCAGAAGTAAAGTTATACACTTTTAAGCAGCCGTAACGGTGTGCCAGTGCTGACATTACGCATAGGCGCAGCAAGTAACCGCATGTAGCGGTAAATTTAAAATCCCACCTTCGCGAGTCTAATGTGGTGAATACGAATATGTACTAACAAAACGTTAGTTTTTAGTTTTTAGAAAGAGGGCTGGAAAACATCTTGCCCGAAGTGGAGAAATATCTGGTGAGGTTCTGTTGCGGATTACATATTTTATGGGTTTTTGGCGATTAGATTATGTCTGATATTATGATAAGGTACAAAATGGCCTCCAAAAGGATTTAAGTTTCCTTTAGTTCGCTACTAAAAATTATTACTTTATAACAAAAGTACAAGCGACGAACGCAAAGAAAATGCGCCGTCGAGAGTTTTCATGTTGATAATGTAGTTGGTAATAATTGGCAGATTTATGCATCGATTCCGAAATGATAATTGTGAATCATTTAGTATAATCATATTAAATATTGGGATTGTCTACTTTTCCTTTTTTCATAATGAAATTAATACATATTTTATGATAAATATTCGCAAAACATACTAAAGGTATTTAGTTATTTGAAAAATATAGCATCCACACTGGAGATCACGATGAGGAAATCTTGACATTATCAGCAACTGGGACTTCGATGGGATTGTCTGTTGTGGTGGATCCACATCTTGAAGACTACTTTTATACGCTCCGCAGTTCCGAAGGATTTAATGTGAGTTCTTGAAAATGTTATTACGACGGCCTTTTCTTAATCAAGTCAAAGTTGTACATTTTATAGTAAATTATTTATTCATAAGGAAAATATCTTCTCTAGCATTCCATTCGATGTGTGATAATGATTTGATGACAAAAAGTATGACAAAACAGAATAGTGACAGAACGACGCTTGAGACGAGAGAATTATTTTTAGTCTCTATCTGTTACTGCCACCTTACTATGATAAAATAAAGTTAACAGCGAGGCTCAGAACCATTTGTTCCTAAAGTGAAAAACGTGTTGGTACCTATAAATTAAAACCAAGAAAAGCAAATTTGTAAAAAAAACATATAGTTAAATGATTTAAAAAGGATAGGTGAATTTAGGGAATTGATGGTCTAAAAATATTTTGTTTCATATTTTTCATGCGAGACAGACATTATGTATGATTATTGCAATGAAATTTGTCTATAGGTATATCGATAAATTGGTTTTTTTGAATTTACTATGACAAAAAAATACATTTTGCTCACCGTTAATCACTCTACCATTGGATTGATGGAAAATACATGTTTTTTTTTAATTCACTCTTTTAATTGCTTCCTAAAGGTCCTGATATTCAATCCATCTGATTATCCTGACGCATCCAGTGGTGGACTAGTGCAAAAAGTAGTACAACCGAATTCTGAAGAGCTTTTACATATTGACGCTAGAACTATTCGTGCGGCACCCGATGTAAGGAGATATTCTGTTGACCAGGTAGATCATAAAACAATATCCGTTCGATTAGAATGAAAAAAATTTCAACATATAAATGGGAGATGGAAATGTTGACATTTTTGTAACGCTAACATCTATTAAGGAAAAAACAAATGAATTTTTTAACTAAAACAACAAAATATTTGGTTTTGAAAACTATAATTATCAAGCACATTAGAAAAGAAATAGTTTTAATCATTTTTTTTTATTTGCTTTATAGCGTGGTTGCAGATTTGAGAACGAACTTTCTGATCACTTCAACGGCCATTACAGTTACAGTAACTGTTTGGTGCAATGCAAGCTTAAGAGTATGCAAGCTTTATGCAAATGTAAACCATTTTTTATGCCTGTGGATCCAGTCGGAACATTCTTCTGTACGTTGGCGCAAGTTTCTTGTCTGAATAAATACAGAGGTACTTAAATACGACTAATTAATTCCAGAGCCCAAATAGCACGTCTTCTATAACATGGTGTCTTATCGCAAGAGTGGCATCTCCCCAACAGCAGGGTCCGCTACGCTACGTTTCCCTCTCCAGATAATAAGATAAAATTTCTATAATTTTCCGGCTCTATTTATTATATTTTTAAATTACGGTATGACAAATTACACATCTTTTATTGATAATAAATCCATTCGTCCATCTGTACATAATTGGTGTAGAGTCAGTGGCTCAACCTTCCATTTTGTTGAAGTTAATGATAGTAGAAGTAGAAAGAAATGGAGCAGTAGTTAACTAATCACTCTCCGTACATCCCGTCTTTATGATTGGATGAGAGGGGATGAAAACATTGTATTCGTTCATGACATAGAATTACATAAATCGATTAAAAAATCATATCATTATATTATATCATAATTTTATATTTAAAAATAATTACTAAATGTATGAAATGTTTCCATTAGGATATTCGAATTTTTGACAGTCTAGCCAGATAGAAAGAACGTCCTCTAACCACTCGGCTAAGGGTCTTGCGAAATGTGTGTCTCTTTAATACATTGTTATATTAAGGTTGAGTGAAGTGGCTCAGAGTAGGTAACATCTGTGTATAAAACAAATATTTAACATAGTTTTTCATCCATAGATGTCATTCTGAACCATTTCACTCACCCTTAATTAATTCATTATAATTTAGGAAAAAACGTGAACGGAAAAAAATGAATAATTTGATTGCCTATGCTACCTTTCCGACGATTCGATGTTTTCTTCCCATTTAACAAAATCAATGTAAATGTACAAGTCACTATTATTTTTTCTGTTCACTTATCATGTTTGTGGATTGATTATTCCATAATACAATATACTGTATACATTATAGTTATCAAGTACATATCGTATTGGCGTCACGATAAATAAATTAATGTTTCTGAAAAATTTGCAGCATGCCTTCGTTATTGGAAGAGCAATTCTCGCGTGATAAAATATTATTTTATATTTGAGCCGCCAAACCCGAACTAAAAATATATACACTGACACCGCCCCGTACTTATGGGGCGGACAGGGCTTCAAAACCAATCTGCAGACTCTTCCTATTAATGAAAATTTAAAAATGTAATACCCCTCCTGAGGCGTTTAAGAGTGGTGTCGTATTTGTTTGGTTGCTGTTGTTGGTTTGCAGTTTGAAGTGGGGGGAAGGGCCTGCGATCCTGCCAGAGTTAGTGGGGTCCCGACCTTTCCCGGGGGACGTCGGCCGGCGAGCGGCGGTTCTAGTAACACCACTTACAGATTTTAATTTAAAGTGTGTAAATCTGTTGTGTAACTGTCTTAACTAACTGAAACTAATTGCAAATAAACGAGAACAAATAAAGAGGATACGGATAAACGACCGGGGTTTTAATGGAAGACGAAGGAGCCGTTGTTTTGTCCTTTGTTTGTCCTTGTCCCAGGACGCGGGTCTTGAAGTGTGTTGAAGCCCGCACCCCGCTTCTCCCCACTCTCCACCTTCCTCCATCGAGCGGCGAGACAGATGTTGATTTGTTTCGTTTCACCTACTCTCTCAACACATACTATAAGTCATTTCACTCAATGTGTATTAATAAATAACTTTAATCCAACCAAACTTTAAGCTTTTAATAACATACATGATCCGATAAATTCAATAATTAAATGTTACAAGTTACAAGCATATGTCATTATGTTCGATTTTATTTCGCATATATTTATTGCAATTGGTGGACTGGATAGTATAAATCTGTATACTCGTATAAAATAAATTCTATCTTTCAAACTAACATTTACTTGAAGTGTGAAACACAAAAACATCATTTACTATTAACATTGCAAAGTGGATATATTGGTTTTTGCTTATAAGCGCCTTGTATATTACTGGATATCACATGTAAATGCCTTTTTTGCAGAAAAGTTTCGAATTGTTTTCAATTCAGAAGATGCCGTCGAAGGATTGGAAGAGGAGCGTGAAAATTCATTGACTTGCTTAGACTGTTATCCCGACTGTTCTTCTACGTCATACAATATTCATTCTACTCGCTCACCAATATATAAATCAACCGATGACAGTGATTTCCTGTAAGAACATAATATTATTGTACAAACCGTTTTATTAATATGACTATCTATCTATCCCTGAGTGCACTAAAGCAGCGGACGCTAATCTTTCGTACCTCACGGAACACTACGCTCATAATGTTGAATCCTGCGGACGACTAGCATGATTTTATTTTAAACATGTATAAAATTATGTGCTTTTATTATGACATGGTAATTTCACATATTAATTTAAAAAAAATGTGTGATTTTTGTTGCTGCATTTCGTAAATAAGTTTAGGGATTCTTGTCCCCAATGACATTATAGCAACAATTCAGCGGACCGCCAAAGTTTTCTCGCAGACCACTGATTGGCGACCGCTGCATTAGTGGATCCAAAAAATGACCAAAAGGTTGCTTACCCTTATCGATTTTGGAGCTGAGATTGCAACAGCTAAATGAAAAGCTGGCGATAAATTTTCTCGTGGTATTTTTTCTATTACACAGGCTGAAAGGAATTAAATAGTTGTAATATTACGCAAAAATCTATTGGATAGATGCCTTCTCATGGGGTGATATTTGGTTTCTCTCTTATATTTCACACTAAGTAATATTGTTACACATTATAATAGGAAATTATTCCATCAATATTTTTTTGCCAAATATTCGCGAAAGGGTCACCTTTGGATTCTACTTGAGGCCGTACCGCTCAGAGGCCCTATTTTTTGCCATCAGATAAACAAATTGTGGCCGCTAAAAGTAATAATACACATAATAAAGTAGAGTGCCGGAATATAATATGTTATATTTATGTAAAAAAACGTTTATAGTCATTATTTTTAGCGATTAATTGTATTTGTATTGTTTTTCAGGACTGGAATTGATCTAACTGACAAGAGCATTTTACACGTTTTCTACGGAGAAATTGATACGGATCTTTTTAAAATGGATGTCTTGTTTTACTGGTTTGAAATAGTCAGTAAGTGAAAAAGTGTTTTGTAAACATAGTAAGCCGGAATCTGAAAATACGTGATACAATTCATTATTAGATAGATTTGTAAAACGAAATTGTCCGCACTCTATTTTAAAAATTGTAAACAATGCCATAGATATTCTTCATAATGTGGCATTATTAAATTTGAGTCTGATGAAAATGTTATTCATATGACAGCCGCATAACCTGCTTTCTAATTTTTATTTTCTTTACAGGCTATTTGGGAGGAATCTGTGGACTTTTTGTTGGATTTTCATTGATTAGTGTTGTCGAACTAATTTATTACTTTACACTAAGGTTCTATGCAATCCTAAAGGAAAATGGCTATCGATTTTGTGGCAAATTCTAATTCATTGTACATTGAAAACTAGCAGTGTCAAGTCTACGCTCGCCAGTGGCGACCTCTGTGGGTCAGGAAAGAAATTACTATGACATTCTCGAGATCCCGCTCTCGCATGGGCTCTACCTAGATAAGACAAGCAATAAGACAAGTAATGAATTACGACAAATTAATTTCGTTATAGATGTTTAATTTAAAATAAAATAAAATCGAGAAGTGCTCAAAAGGTAAATGAACTTAGCAAAGTATTTGTACATTATGAAATGTCAAAAACCTAAGTAAATAATAAGAGATTAAGTGCATTTTGTTACATTATAATCCATTTTATCAGCCATCGCAATAATAATGCGTTCTACGTTCATATCGCTAAGTCAAGTCACACAATCTTGTTTGCTTTTGATATGAAAGTAATTATATCGAATAAGTAAAACAAAGCGTCGGAAAAAACCCTTCTCTCAATTGTTCAATCCAACATATTAATTTAAAATCAAAACACATTACAATCAATCACCTTTTTTCAGTTCATTACTTTTTCAATACATATAATACGAATTTAAATTTGGTAACAGATTTTCCTTGTAACATTTTTCGCTTACGAATTTGGAAATCGATGATCATACCAAAAAGTGATGATTACGTATTTTATGGCAAAATGCTCCTTTTTGTAAAGCACCATCTAATGGAAGTTTGCGCCGCAGACAATTTGAATGCATAAATACAGTTCTGTTATATACCTATTACTATTAGGGTCGTTTCGCCAATGCTCAGCCAGTTAAGCGACAGGTGTACTTTCAAAACGGATTTTGAGTCAATGAATGATAATACATACTTTTTTCGCTGTTATTACATTAAACAGAGACTAAGCAATGTAACCAATTAAAATAGTTAATACTGTTCCAAGCATAAAGTAATAGAAGTTTACAAAAAATTGCCAATTGTCCCAGTGGTCGGCCTTTTGTTTACCAGTGTTCAGCCATCACTATGAAACTTCATGAATGTCGTGAAATAATCTACTGATAGTAGACAGAACAATAAAAAACACAATGATGCAAAGCATGACAATATAAAGTATATTTTGTTAGCGATTCCCATATAACATGAATTTGTCGAAACTTGCGAAGAAAAAATGTGCTTTTTTTAAATTGCATATTGCATCATATAGGTCAGTATAGTGCAAATATACATTGGCAAGTGGCAAGACTACCTACACGAATTAAAACATCTGTTTTTTTACATATATCCACCATTATTTAAGTTTTAAGCTCAAAAGGCCGACTACTGGCGACGGCTGACTTTAGGAACAAGCACCCTATTATTGAAAATAGAAAATCTATATCGAAAGCTTAGAGACTGAGTAACAAGAAATTTTAATAGAACAACATCTGTTCAGCTGTATAGCTTCAATATCTTCATTAGGAGTCCATATACTCCCCATTATGAGCTGAAAAATGTTGAGCTGTAGAAAGTATAATAGTTTACGATGTTTTAGTGGGAAATCTTCTTACAAAATAAATCTCGTCACAGTTTTCTTTGACGAGGTTAGGAGTAAAGGTTATTTGTCAATACACGACTTTATAGAAAACATAATATGGAGTTATTCTGATAAGTAACATGGTTGTACGCCGATTGCAATTTCTGAAAGAATGAATGATGAGGAAAGGAGGACTGGTTTTGAGTCAACCGGTTAACCTAAAAATGGAGAGAATGTAAGATACATTGGGCAATGACATTAAGCCTTGGATAACACTATTACAATAAACGATTTTTTGCTATATTAAGAAATTTCATAATAACACAGTTGGATTTCCTTTTATAAAAAAATTGAGTGCTCATATCGTATAAATGTGTTTGTGAAGTCTCAATTTCAGTTTCATCAAAACAATCTTTTTCCACTGTTTTTTAACTAATGGTTTAACCAAAAACTTTGAAGCCCACATGTAAATACAAGAAAAAATTTAAAAATATTTTTGTTTTCGGCTTGCGATTTTTTTTATGTATATTTACTTGACAAATTTGTTCAATAAAAAAACTTTTTTTTTCAATAGAGTGCTTGCAAAGAATTATATTTTGAGATTAACATCATGGGCCAAGGCAAAATGAACCATCTAATAATTATAATATCAACTGTGGAAAGTAAAAAAGGACACAACCCACACATAACAAATTTTACAGGAGCCACGAAAAACGTTTTTTTGAATGATTTTCGGCCAAAATCAAAATATTAAATATGCACAACCTTGAGTTGCATGTATACTAATAATCTGGCATTTTATTTACCCAAACTGATATTAATTCAATAAGTTATTTGAGAAAAACCAATAGAATTGATGGTTACGTCTTTTTTCCCCGACAAAAATTGTCAACACCAATGTAGCTAAGCAGCTAAGAGCCTCTTTCCTCACCATTTTAAAATGATTTTTTGAATAAACGTATAGAATTATGGCAGCTAGTACACTTCTGCATATATTTAAAATAGCTTTCTTAGGAATGCATCATAATTAATTAACTGGGAATTTGATGACTATATATAATAAATCACATAGAGAATGTAGCATAGCAAAAATGTTAGTTATAATTATATCAATACAAGCTTAATGGCACGCTGCAACAGTTTTTTTTAAAAACAATGCATGATAGTACCTATTTCTATTTTACTATTTATTTACTGCTAAGTAAAGTTAAGACATAGTTTATCATACATTTTTCATGAAAATAGACGAGAAAATATATCCAGTACGTCATATTTATTCCATTTTACGAGCAGTGTAATCTGAACTGTTCTTATGACTAATTTACAAGATAATCGAATATTATGGATCGTATAATATTAGAATTGTATATAAAGCAGTAAATACTAACAATATTCTTCTACTAAAATGATTTCAATCGTAAATATAAGCGTGTTTATAATAATTTCAGGTAAATAGATTGATAGGACACAACCTAAAAACCGCACGGTGTTGTTTTTAGTAAATATAGAAAAAACTGTGTTGACTTTCTCGTCTAATATGAACAAGAGATCATTGATGTATGATTTAAGATATAGTATTGTTGTAACTGAGTTGTTTTATAACAGTATAATTGTAATTTATGATTACTAAAATCTTACCTGAGCGACTAATAATATTATTGATGTAGTGTAAGTCCTTTTTCTTCGCCGCAAATTTTAAAATCCCTCATTTTTCAAACTTAAAATCCAAATTTTGATACTAATTAGGCATTTATAGCTTACATCCTTTTGACATAATGTGTATTGCATACATTGTGATTTTCGAAAAAAAGCTATTTTGAAAAAACTGAGAGTTACGTCCTTTTCCCTTTCTAAAGTCGATATATATTTGTATCAATTGATCTGTCTATCTGTAACACACAACGAATCATTCATTCTCTCTCTCTCTCTCTCTCTCTCTCTCTCTCTCTAAGCGCATTGATAGGTGGTACAGCCATATGGTATTAATAACACTGACAATTTTTTAAATTAGATCCTGTCCAAACAAATGCAAGCCATAAATAATGATATAGTATACAAAATTATGATGACGGTGGTGACATAAAATCATAAGAGAGGTTAGTCATCCTTAATGAGATTATACTGAACTTCAAAACAATTTTAATTACCTTCTAATTACGTGAGAGGTTAACGTCTTTCAGATTATGCGTTTGGTTTCTCGTAAACAGCTAACTCATTACCTACTAAATAGATAAATACGTAGAAATATTTAAATCAATGTTGTATGTGTCAACTATCACCTAGTTCCTACAAAAACTTTTCAAACCATTTCCACTTTCAATGTGGGACCTAAAATATATTATATTTTGATGGATTCATAAAGGAAGGGTTAAAACAAAAGGAAAAATATCAACCATTCTTTTCAGAGAGGATGTGGATATCTATAGGGATGTAGCTAGAAAAGAATTATTATACCTATAATACAAAATTAAAATTGATAATTTTTTTCATGTGTCCATTTGGGATTTACAACGCTTACATCAAAGTGCAATAGGGTAAAAAGAAGTCCTATAACTATTATACTATTCGCCTAAAATATAACAAACTAAATACTGACAATTTAGATAAATCAATAAACATATGAGTAAGTAGTATCTCCTACGTCTCCCCATTCGATCCTGAAAACGTGTTGCAAAGAGCAGGGACTTAGCTTAGCTAGATTCCAGATTGCTGTACCTCCCAATTTATCACCTGAATGCCTGGTTATATTAGTTTAAAATTAATCTAGATCCAAATTGTTCTTTTGGTGATAGAAATCAAGATTGGGAGCATATTCTTTGCGATTTCCCAATTATATCTAGTAAAAGAGATATCCTAGTTTTGTCATGTAGAAATGATTGCGATGATCTTATAGGATATCCAGATTTAATTTCGTCTGCAAAAAAAATTACTAACTCTTTTGTAGAAATAGTCCCTTCCCTGCCCCTCACAATTGAACCCGTTTTTTTGTACATTTAGTTTAACCGTTATCGATTTTATTACATTAGCCCCATTTATACACAGGTGCTTTCACGCGCGAACAGCTGGATTGTTTGCTTTAAAACAAGAAAGAGTTTGAGGACGTCCTCGTTTTAAAGCACACAAACTACCCGATTGCGCGTGGAAGCGCCTGTGTATGAAGCCGGCTAATGCCAGATATTATTTATTGTTGTATTTCCAACATAAGTGTACCCTAAGAGAATCATTGTGGAGAATTGATCTTAGGAATGACACAGGACAACCGAAAAAGTTAATTTAAACAATATCGTTGTTTGCGCATTAACAAAATGTATACAATATATATCACTATGTACAGTTTCTATGGCAACGGATTGTAAAAATGCATAATAGCAAATTGCAATCAATACTATTAATACTTCTGGTGTTAACATACGTTCACCCAGTAGCCTATTTTGTGAAAATATACCAGTTTATAGACACGCAATTAGAGATTTGTAAACAGTAGATGCAATTATTCAAATGCCATGAAAAGTAAGGGTATTTTGTGCATTGTAACTTAAAAATAAAATCATATGACGAGTATTTTATTAGTCTGCTCTATAGCTCAGTAGTACAATGTTGTATTTGTTTAAAAAAATCCAAGTTCTATTCTAGCAGGAACAAACATAATATTTTGGATTTTTATCTCTTTCATTAAATTTGCGTTGATTTTATCAAAAGTATTTTTATATTTCAAAAACATATGATTGATTTAATGTTATATTTGAAAATATAGTATTTCTCAATAGTTAAAAACACTAAAATTTTAATTGGTAAATAAATTTTGAGATTGAATAAGAAGAATACCAATAACTACGGCATAGATAAACAGTCAACCAACTTAAAATCGTAAGTAAAATGCATTTAAACGTTTGTAAAAAGTATCACAGTAAAATGACTACCTAACCAATGAAAGTTTACTGCAATAGACAAACAGTTAACGTATTGAGCGCAACGTTTAAAATTATTAAATATTTACTATTTAGTGTTCATCGTAAATATACATATTATGACACACCATGTTTTTTTTTTGTTAAGTTTAAGTTTTATTAGGGTCCATAACTGAAAACACACAGCGTTAATGACCATGATTCCTAGAAATTGGCCCAACTCTTGTCGCGAAAGGCGCTCGGTCTATAGCCGGCGGGCACGTTCGCAGGACGAGTCCATTTTTGACGGAAAGGGGTGGCTCCGACGGTGTGTGAGTCATTTTGATTTTATGTGTTAGTAGTCGATTACCAGCCTTCGAGTGTAGGGGAGTTGACGATGACGATGTGGATTGTTTGTGTTTGTTTTGAATTGGACGTAATTGAATTAGACGTAATTAATTCAATTCGTTTGTCGTGTCACTTGCATTATAACTTAAAGTAAATTCAGTTGTTAAGTAAATGTAAATGTAGATTCAATTTTATGTGTGAAGAATATTTTTGTGTATTTTAAACCACTGCATCTTTGATTAAAAATAAATAAGTGTTGAAACGGATTTGAAATGGTGTTTGTTTGAGATCCCAGCCCTTCCAGGACGTCGATAACCAGCCATTCGCCTCTCTTCGATTCGGGTCTTCTCAATTAATTTATAGATGTATAAACGCCTTTCTTCCGTATTGAAAATTTGACCTCCCCGCAAGGCAATCAATATAGAGCATTTTTCATATCACAATATTAAGCGTATGGTAATTTGTTTATTCAGGACTTTTTTATTTTTCAATCAAAAGAAAAGCAGGTATTTTCTACACTTCCTAAGTTGAATGAGCGACCGTGGAAACCATACTAGGTAAATATAACTTTTCCTTGAATAATATGTAAGCAACACGTTGCTTAACTTAAATTAAATTTGGTAGGTATTGAAAAACACACTTTAAATTGTATAGATAGATATTAGTTAGCAATATATGCAATCTTTTTTGTTTTATTTTAAAAATCTTTTTTTACATTCACTTTGGTTTATGGCAAGGATGCCCAACCGGTCGATACCAAAGCCAAATTTTTTCGATCCCGAAAACTTCCGTGAATTTTGAAAAAAATATATTATTTTATATAAATGAAATATATGTTATACATGTATATTATTTAAGATATCGACTGAGCGTGCTTGATGGAATTTCAATATCAAGTTTGAATTGTTGAGATTTTGTATATTACCATGTATTTTCTCACTAACGACCCGGGATTCGCCTTTCAACATCTTCAGGCAATCGATCACAAGAGTGGACTCAAACTGAAGATGCCGAAAGGCGAAACCCGGGTCGTTAGCGACAACTACATGGAAATATACAGAATCTCAACAATTCAAACATGATATAAGTATGTATATAATATATTCAATAAAAATAATAATAAATACTATCTTAAAAATATACGAAAACACTAAATTTTAATTATTTTGTAATCACATACTTATCTAATAATATTTTGCTTTTAAAATAAACATTTTTATGTTTGAGGGAAGGAAAAAACCTTAAATAAAATTTCTTATAAGAATCATATTAGAAGTCGATCTTGAGAAAATTTTAAATTGGAAAGTAGCTTACAAGGCAAAAAATGTTGGGCACCCTTGGTCTAAGGTACCATTCTTAAAGAATGTATTCCGCAGTATTATTAGTGTTTCAAATTTTTGCCAAGAATGTCCAAGTAAAATTTTTCACTCACAAAAATGCTGCAAAACGTAAATCTGAGTTTGTTATTATGACATTACTTGACCGTCGCCGAATTTGGAACTAGAATTGTCAGCTTAGAATAAATTTCTCCAATTGCAATTTTATGCAAAATAAAACATGTTGTCTACTTTTAATAACCATCTCTAAAATATCAGTTTTGGAATTTGTTGAAATGTCTAATATTAAAAAGAAACAAAATATTAAAAAAACAAATATGTACATCATCGTTTCTGCGTGTATTTTAACATGATGTTTTACTTAGATTCATATCTTTAAAAAATATTGTAATGAGATGTGATGGTTTACAACGTGTTAAGCTATTGTGAGGTAACGAGTACCAAGTACAACGTATCTATCTTACAATATAATTTCCCCGAATTTGGCCGTTTATCTGTGAAAATAAGAAGTATTATTAAAAGGCGGGTCGGATGAATATGCAATCAGTTTGTTCCGAGACACCGATCAAGTGAAATGGCTTTCAAAATACAAAATTGTCGAGTTGCTATACTTTTTCTAATACTGGCATTTACGGTCAGTGTGGACAGCATATACAACCCGTTCGATTTGAGTGTCAAAAAGACGCCAAGATGTGAGTTTTATTTATAACAATAATTGAATTCCTTTTTCAAAACTGCCTCAAATTCGATGGTTATTTTTCCCTTTGAAACGTCAAATAAACATATTACTTGTCAATGAGTGTGTGCCTCTAGGTTATTTGTTTCATTTATAGAATATTTCAAACAATGCATATTGATTTCCATATAGTTTGTAGTACAGAAATTATATTATATTACGGGATGCGAATTCCTTTCAAAGCGTCTGAGGAAAAATGTATTGAAATAATACATTCATTCACACAAGAAGTGGTGTCTCTCACAGTGAAAAAAAAGAACAAAATTTGAAAATCTCTTTTTCCGTCGTGTTTACGTCTATTAGCACAAAGGTATGAAGGCATAGTATGAAATGTTATGTTATAAATTTTAATAATATGTTAGTTTATTTACATAGCTTTTTATGGTAATGTGTAATTTATGATAGTATTATGGCATATCAACCTTACTTAGAATTCAATCAATTCTTTCAAATTAAAAAAAAAAACTTTATAAGTATCATGTACAAGTTTGTGACTGTATCTATGCCAGGGTTGGGATTCTTTACTAATTCTTTGTAACGCTCAAAAATATTTTTTAAATTATAAAAATTGTTCCATTCAAATAAAATATTAAAAAAAGTATTCAAAGTTCAGTGTATTTTTTATTTTTTTTTAAAAAGTTCATCAAAAATCAAGTGGTTAGGTCATCGTTACTTAAAAAAAAAACGTAAACTTTATAATTGCCTATACCTGATATAGATTATACAAAATGTCATTGAAACCGTCCTAAATGACGTTTTGAGTGTTTATAATATTTTCCTGTAACCCATTATTAGAAAAAGCTTGACTGCCTTAGTCATAACTTATAGCCATGTGGATTTATATTGTAGCATCGCAACATAAATTGATTTTATTAGAACTGGTTGTTTTTCAGCCGCTTAGCCTCTTGATTTTGGAGAGGCCACAGATAGCCATGCCTTTGAACACAACGAATTTTTTCTACTGAAAACCAGTTGACTCTGCTGCCGTATAGGAAGCTCATTGCATTGTTCACTAGTCACTAAGTAAGCTATAGAATCGGCAAAAATATTACCTACAGTAATAATTCTAAAATATGAATATTATAAAAATGCTGACGGATTTGGATAACTCGATGTTTTTTTACTTATTGTATCTGTCGAACGAAACAAAAATATGAATGTCGTAAGGTCCGTATCGGGGTTTTTTATAGTTCCAAATGTACTCAATGGTGTATCCATTACCAACAGCTACAGCTTTGCACACATATAAGTGTATTCCGAAACGAAACAAAGTAAAATGAATTCTAAACGTTTGTCGAAAATTCATATTATTACTTATTTCATAATATATCCGGCGAAACGTATCAATTGTAAGCACAGAATAATTGCCGGTATGCGTTTGGAGTGAGTACTTTGTGCTTACACAATTACAATTTTTAATGAAAGGACAAAAGTTTTTTTTTGCTGACTCAATGGACTAATATGGATTAATAATATTCATATAATTAATCAAATATACAAATATTAAAAAGAGCTGAATATATTCGAACATTTGATTGGAACATTTGATTGTAATATCTTCTCTAACCAGTATAAAAAGATAATATCTGAAAAGAGATGGCAACCTTTAATTAGTTACTCTACTAATAAAGCACTCTCTTAGCCATGATTAAACCATGTAGAATGGCTTGAAAACATTATACTAATGACTAAAATCATCGAAAAATCAACATATGAAAATAATGTCCACAATGGTTTTCGAGCTCTGGATTGTGATAATCAATTAGTCTTAGACCTAGAGCGCTACCACTCGGCTAGAGAGATAGGCTTTGTCGGATTCGATTAATGAATCAATACTATTTTTACGTCGATTTACTTATCTTACATATTTTCTGTACCACAAAGTCGAAATTTATTTATTATATTTTACACTTACTTTTATTCCGGCATAATTAATGTTCAAATTAAAATATCGTCGTTTCCATTGCAAAATTATAAATATATGAAATCTCAATTTTCAGGGGAACATGAAAACAGTTAAAAAAACAGCTAACTGAATTAAAACAAAAATAAAAAAAACCGTAATTAACAGTAAATATATATATTTAGTTGTATTATTTTGCATGCACTCTTTGCAGTATTAATAATACATAACGCAAAAACGCATATTATGCAAATATAGAATTAAAAGAAATATTCAAATATAGTAGGTAACGCAAAACGTGGGAAATGGTTTGTACTGGAAATAACGTTAAAGTTGCGACAATTTGTGCAATGATACAACTGTTATATAATAAATTTCTGACAAATTGTTACAAAAATCTAACAATGCGACAATTTAGCTACAGATATCGTGACCAATTGATTTTCTGGATCACCCACAGTGGAATATTTTACCAAAAAAACAGATAGTATTTAATTGAATGTGTAGATTGATTTCAACGGTGATTTTCAAACAGGAATAGTTTCACACGTTGACGACGAAACATAATTATTTAAAGTGTTCATCATAATTACCATTAGATATAACAGACATGATGTACATAATACTTTAATATTTGTTAAATGTTATTAAATAATATTTTTTGTAACCACAAGAGAGAGTAAGAATATAGGGATATTGGTAAGGGAGTAAGTACTAGGTAGATAATAAAATATCACTTTCGCTACGCCCCGTTTCTAGGATCAGATGGGTGGGAGAAATAAGTTATATTAAATTATCAAATATATTTGAAAAATACCAAGAATGTTTATTAAATGCCATTTTGAATTTTATTTTATTTATATATTCCGTAAAATAATAAAAACATATTTTCACTCTTGAACTAGGTAAAACCAAATTTTCAATATTCAAATTTTAATAATGAAAAACGTTATAGGTACGTTATTATCGCTCTGCTTCAAAATAGTACCTATCTAGCTTATACTCTAAATAGACGATATAAAAATATTTCGTTATTAAAAAAAATGATTATAAAATTTGATAAAACAGAGACATCTGTGAACAAATATTAAATGTTAGGAAACGATTTAGATGATAGTTTTCTCGGTAGAGGTAAGCTTTGAGATTCCTAAATAACAAATTATAATTTATATTCGGTATTCGACAAATATATATCGTTGTTGTCCTGGACGAAGAAATACTATGCATTTTTCATTTAGTTTATTTATGCAAAACTGCTCTTGAGTAAGAGTATAATTTTTAAAAATAAGTTTGTTTTTCCATACGATAGAGTTCGAAATAAGAAATATTTTGGTATATCTAACACAATATGTAATTTTTTCGATTTAGTGTTTTCTTCCAGAACCACATCGATATAATTCATTTAAAAATACATTAATCTCTACTATTTTCTGCCTCCTCTATTATTGAAATGTTTAATTTAATATTTTTTCTCCTTTCAGTACACATTCCTTTCCTGGGTATTGGAGCTAAATGCAATGGATGTCCACCAGTTTCATGTGAGGACGACCGAGCTATCATCTACGGATATTGCTGTGGATGTGCTAAGCTTTTTGGTTGGTGTATTTTATTATTTTTTTTAATAGGTTATAGTTACAATTTTCTTAATAAATTTATGTAACAGTTTTCTTGGATGAATGTATTTTTAATCTTATTCAATGAGCACATAGCAAAAGTTTGCATTTGATACCTACCGGATATTCATAAAATATTTTTTTCTTTGTGACATCACGCCCGAAACAGGGAGAGCTTAAATAGTGTGAAGTTTTATTTCGGGTAATTGATCAAGTCCATCTAGATTTTTCTTTTGTTCATTTTCAGCTTTCATAACACTATATAGCTAATAATATGGTGTAATAGCAACTGAAGATTTGTAAAATTTCGAAAAATTTAAAAATAATAATAATCTTATTCATTTCGTTAATGTTTAATATACTTATTAAATAGTTCTGACGATGGCGTCAAGCCGAAGTAGTTATCAACTATCTAATAAAATTTTGTAGAACTAAATACTTTGTTATTTTATTCTATTTTAACATACTTGTCAAAATTTAATACGGCGTTATAGTTGAGATGAATAAATTTGTAGAAAAATAATAATAGGCCAATGGTAAAGCACGCCACTAGTGACCTATTCACCATACTATTATGCAGTACGTACTTGATTAGTGGAATAAAATGCATAAGTAATGCCTTAATCCATCGATACGTCTTCAATAATTTAGAATTTATTGATTACACGTTTGTAAAAAAATCATTCAACAATTTTTCCTATTCATCGATGTCACAGGGTAAAAATCTGTACCTTTCCATCAATCTTTAATATTCTAGTTATTTACAATTTACTATTGTTTCCAGATAAACTGCCAGTATTATGTCCTCATGGATTGCAATGTCCATTGAACGGAGCTGGTCTGTGCCATGATTATGAATACATGCTGCAGTGCTGCTGTTAAGCGATCGTCGAATGAAGAAACATAAAGTTAAATTAATATAAACTTATACTAACTATTTCAATAAAGACTGAATTTAAATGTAAGGAACGACAAGATTTTTGACACTAACCCCTTTTCCAATAGATTTGTTAGTTTGTTATCACACAAACTAGAAATTACAAAGAGGAAGACGCACCAGCTGCAGCTGTCAAAATTATTGGATATGTTTTAGTCTGTAGCGTAAATTATATGAATAAAAATCACATTTAGACTGGTAAAATATTTAAGCGGCAAATAAATTTAAAAATCTGCCATCTTGTTTATATTACGTGTTTAACTTAAAATTGTATACTGTATAAGTAAACTAACACAATATTACAATGATATTTCAGTAGGAAAGAATTTTATATTCAACGGCTTTATATTAAAAATAACAGATATACAGACAGATTATAATCATGATATCAACGTAATCGTATATGAAACTATAGATGTACCAATTTAACTTGGCCGCTAGTGAGGGTGCCACCGTCGCGTTAGAAATGTTGCCATGCTCAACCTGAACTGAAATTTCAATAAATTTCAAAACTGATATTTTAGCGACGGTTATTAAAAGAAGACAAGATATTTATTTTGCATAAAATGGCAATTGGAGAAATTTATTCTAGACTGAAAATTCTGGTTCCAAATTCGGCGGCGGCCAAGTAATGTTGGTAGACACTATTATTTAACAATGTTCCACAACCGCTCATCGTTTATTTTCATAAGTGTAACAATATAAGAATAGCATTAGGATATAATAAAATATAATGAACTAATAAGATATTTGCTTACTCTATGCCCCATATGCCCGTTTTAAAATAAAAACATTACACATATTCAGGCCTTTGAGCACAGTAAAAAACCGAGCTATCGTCCTTACATTCACCGTTTTTTGATGGGCCTTTAAAAAACGATGTACCGGAGACCCACTGCATAAATCGATTCAAAAGTAAATGTATGCCACTTTGCATTGCAGGATTTACTTGACTATCATAATATGGCAAATTATGATCCATTAAATTGAGGAGTGAAGTTTCAGAAGGGCCAATTTTCATATTAAAATATTGTTCATTAATAATGTCAATTTATAAAGAGTTTTGCGAACGCGTGTTTTCTATTAAATTCTTGAAGACGAACTATGCTTGTTTTTCAATTTTTTGTGTCACAGGGATATACGTTTTAACATTATAGATGCGATCCCAATAAAATACGTTTCAAGGTCAAAAGACGAAATAGGTCTTTTTGAAAAGCCGTCTTTTGTAATAAAATTAATAAATTGTATTTAAAACATAACAAAGCGCGACGTTCTATAAAATGTGTAATATTATAAACTAAAAACAAGTAATCACGAAATATTTCATTCATTTATAGTATTCTCTTTCTCGTGTGTAGTTTTTAATACTTGACTGCCATCAAAGGTTTCAGCAGCATGTTCCTCAATCCGTAACGGGCGGTGGTGGGTACAATGTTGAGTCCACTGGGAGTATAGAGATTCTGTTGGTAGACGAGTCTCGCCACTTGTCTAACAAGTACTGATCCGTCAGTCGCCTCGTCAGTGGTCTCTCGTCGGTGACAGATAAAGGTGGAGTTAGAAAAAGACTTGTAGTCACCTAGTCACAATCTCTAAGCTTCTTTTCACAAGGGTAGGATATGGGGTGCGCAGGGAGGTATGTAAGCCGCATACACCCAAAAATACAAAATCCAAAATCTATTGAAAAAAGTTAATGTTTACAAAGGCTTATTTAACTTATTGATTGAATTGAATTGGCATTTCCTTGGTAGAACTCTATTACAAATTACAATAAGGTAAAAAAAATATTAAAGTATTTAGTTCTGCAAAATTTAAATTGCAAAATTAAAAAAGTTTCTGCAAATTCTGTAACGCCATCGTCAGAATTAATTTAACCTTAATTTACAAATTATGACCTGTCCGATCGGGTCCGTGATGCAGTTGTCAACCTTGATGTGGTGTTATGGAAGTTTTATAAATTGATTTTTCAATCGATTTATGGATTTATATTCGCAAGCATGGATTTTGAGATCCTAAAATTCCCTCCCACCTATCAGATACTAAAAACGGGGAGTAGCGAGAACGTTTGCCCAACCGCTCGTCCTGTTCTAGCCCTATTCTTCTATCCTTATTATCTTCGAAAAGAAGAGGTTGGGCGACTAAGTAAAAAGCAGTTCTCGTAGAAAAACTTCTATTGAGATACTTCCATCAGGAGCTCACGCTCCTTGAGCGTATATGGAATATGGATAAAAGAAATATTATATAATGTCAAATGCGTTTCTTTTCAACGAGGAAACCAAACAAACTACCGACAAGAGGTGACGTTTTGTCAATGCAATCTGAAGTATTACAAAATGCAAAAATAATGATTTTATTTTAATAATCATTTATTGTGATTTTGTGCTCGTAGCAGTTTATATTGTTTATCCGAAAATCACGCTTGATTAGTCAACTATGCTACACAATGTTAAGTGACCGGTAGTTGTAAGAAAAGGGATAAAAAAGATTAGTTTGCGTAAATTTGCCGTTTTTTATTGTTATTTTCAATGTTCCCATTGTACAGAGGACACGTTTAGTTTTTGAATAATATAGCGACGTGCTAAAGGAAGTATTGGAACTTTATAGACACTTATTTCAGCAAAACTATCTATAAATGTACCTTACAACTAGGGCTGCCAGGCGTCCCGGTTTCGAGCCTTACGTCCCGGCGTTCCGAAGGGAGCTTTCGGGACAGCCAAAAATCTCGGTTTTAGATAAACTCGCATTGGTAGAAATACCGAGTCCCCGCAGTTACGAAGTATATACTACGGGAATACGAATTTTTATAGAGAAGGACTTTAAATTTAATTCGTTTAAGTGTACTCATTATCATTCTCAATAATTCTTGTTTATATGTCTTAATTTATTATTATGTATTTGATCACAAAATCAGAGGCTAAATCATTTGTAAAATTTAAATAATCTGTGTAAAATAATTTTATAGCCCAGCAAACAAATCATCAAATTTCAGATAGTATACGGGGGGTAAATTTAAATGAAATTTCCCGGTTTGGATGGCAATAAATCTGGCAACCCTACTTACGACATAACTGTTTTTTATTGTTCTGTATAAAAAAAGACACTACACGTAATTCAATGATTTTACGAAAAAACTTATGCGAGGCATAAATTGACTATGTAAATCAATAAGTCCTGTGGCCGAGTAGTGAACTTTCTTTGCGTCTTCCTATTCAGCTGTAGAGATAATACCTGTCGTGTAGCCAAGCAATGAATTCATACTACCTACGTAATGTCAAATACACGATTTGTGCTTAACGTGAGAGTGTTATCGACACGCATGTGTACTATCCCTGTAGTCGATTGGTTAACATTCTTGGTCTTGTCCAAAAACATGGATGTCGACAAATAGTGATTAGTTTACTGCTTGTCCTTATCTAGACCTTTCCTTCAATACCCTCTCTGAAAAGAAATATGGCACAAATGAATTGCAATATTTTTTTGTAAAAAAATGATATAATATGTATAATTACGTAAATCTAAAAAAATCGTGGCATATATATACCAAAACGTTGTGAAAAATATTATTAACCAAAATGACGCATGCGTATGAAATCTGTAGAATAACCCAATTTTTGAAATTATTATTGATTGATGAATTAAATATTATGTGAGTGTTCCACGGTCCACTGTGATAATTTCAACATTCAAAATTAGCTTTCACCAAAATAACGCCAACGTCTAAATGCTAGCGCTCTCTATTCCAAGTGAAACTGGGTAATAAAATACTAATATTTCATAAAATAACAAATATTTGCTGTTTAGGATTGCAAATATGTATGGTGCACATTTCCGGACCCATTTAAAACTAATTTCATGTTTGTGTAGATTACCAAAGTTAAAAATTATTATTGTGATGATTTTTTGATTTAATTTTATGACGGATTATTTCTTGTACTTTGTGTCGTAATTTTTTCTCAATTTAATTTTACCATTGATGGTGCAGAACCAATGATGCAATGCATCGTTTTGCGAGATGAAATATTATGAAGCCTTGAAGGTTTTATTGGGAAACGTTTTAATTGGACTAATACACTGAATATAACGATAATTATATCGGTAAAAAAACTGGGTAAAAGCTTGCCCTTGATTATACCTTAAATTTTATTTTTAAATACGAGCAGTTACGCGAAAATTTGAACAAATATAAATATGTTCAAAATTATTTGGCATATTGAAATATGAAATGATGTGGTTGTGAAATTTTACAACTTTGAATTTCACACCATATACATATGCGAAGAAGTTTCAATAGCAATTTTTTAGATATGCAATAGATAGCAGACACTTGAATTGTTATTTATCCTTTAAAATCGTAGACAAAAAAAGTTCTGGAATCTCAAGGTGTGACATTGTATTTTATTCTGTCACCTTGAAACGTTTGTAATTATTTTTATTTACCATTGGTAACTAAAAGAACCCATTTTTATAGAAAAAAGCACAACAAGTTTGCTAAAATACGTGGTCTGGCAATATAGTTTTTTTTTCTTTGACGTTCTTTTATTATATTTTATGGTATTTGCAGAAAATACTGTGAATAATAACAGCGATATTCAATTTATTTGCAGCAGCGAAATCTTATTTTTCGTGAAATTTTCACAAAGTGTTATGTTACGATGGGGTGATGCAAAGCGACCTTAAGTCACAAGCAGTGCTATAAGAAAATTTGTAATTTAGGAGTAGTCTTAAGAGCCCTAGTCTCAACAAATTGTATGGCGGTTGTACGTAGATCGACTCTCAGCTCGGTTTTTCGTCGAATATTTCTTGTGAGATTATACTGTCATTCTTTAGCATTGTCATTATATAACTCATGATTTGTAGAAAAACACCATATATTATTTGCAAGTTAAGTAATAATGAAATCGTCGCAATAAATAATGTCGTACAGTCGTCATAATATATCTAGTGAGTGATGTGTGACCGGGTAGATTTATTAGAATCGTAATTCATCGCAAAAAAACATATTTTGATTTTTTTATTTATTACAATCATTGATGACGACTAGGCTTCATCATATGAGAAGATCCGGATCGAAGAGAGGCGAATGGTTGGTTATCGAACGTCCTGGAAGGGCTGTGATCTCAAACAAACACCATTTCAAATCCGGTTCAAAACTTATTTATTTTCCATCGAAGATGCAGTGGTTTACAATACACAAAATATAATTCCTAACACATAAAATTGATTCTAAATTTACATTTACTTAGCAACTGAATTTACTTTAAGTTATAATACAAATGACACGACAAACGATTTTAAATTAAGTCCAACGCAAATCAAACATAAACAATTCACATCGTCACCTCCACCGCGACAAGGCCGCAACTCGCCCGGCTCGACAGATCGTAATCGACTGTGTACACATACAATTCAAAAAACTCCGTGCATCGTCGGAGCTACCCCTTTCCGTCAAAAATGGACTCGTCCAGTGGGCGTGCCCGGCGGCTATTGAACGGCTTGGCAACAAGAGTGGGCCGATTCTGCGAATTATTGTCGTTACCGCTGGGTGATTTCAGTTCTGGACACTAATGAAACTTATACTTAACAAAAACCAGGGTGTGTCACATAATACTCTTCCAAAGTAAGCAATCATCGTTATTAATGTTAACATTCAACATAAATTACATTTAATTTCCCACTATTTTATACATAATACTTACAATATGTTAGAATTCATCTTGTTTAACCAAAAAGATGGATAATCTTAAAAAAGAATATCTTTCATTGTAGCTGATGTACGTATCATGTCGATTTCATGACTTCAAAGTTCAAAATCAATGTAACGGACTACTGACGGGTCGTACAGCATGGCTTGAAACTAAAGGGGGTTTTGGGTATCACCGGAGTCGAGGATGAAGAAGTGAAAACAGAGAAGTCAAAATTGTATGTAGAATTAGCGTAAAATGCCTGTAATATGAAGCGACACCTTCGGTACTACCAACTTCTGAAAAGTATCATTCAAGAGAAGCTTTTTTGTACGCTATGCTTTGGCAGTGGCTATGGTTGAAGGATTTTGAAAGGCTTACAATTAAATGCACTTTTGTTTAGATCATATTCACTTGCATAAAAATGGTTTTCATTTATAACAAATACATTCTACAAAAAAAAATTCTTTCACTAAAAATAAAGTGATCCCACATAACAAAATATATTTTAACATTGAAGAAATATATTACGCTCACGAAAAAATATTTTCACACAGACGAAATAGTTTTCACTCAATATAAATACTCACAATTTGAAATCTATAGTAGCACGAAGCTGTAATGAAGTGTCACTTATTCTTCTACCCTATATTAAGCCGAATATAGTGTCTTTGCTTGACGCATTAGAAAACATTACACAAAATAAATCAGACAAACCCTAGCATAACTTACTACAACTTAACTCACTTTTTTAAAAGAATCCGTGACTAATTGGAAACTATTAAAATAATGTTTGGGTGTACTACGTTAATACTATCTTTAAACTTTCGAAATAAAAGTTCAAGAGTACTGAGTAAATACCATCTAACACAAAGTGCAATTGTTTACAACCCATTTTGAAATAGGTCCCATAATTGGTTCAAGTAAAATCACTCATTTTATCATTTTCTTAATAATTGACAAACCACAACGAAGTTTTCAAGCTTCAATGAATCGGAACACTATCATAGAGGATTTTACGAATGCCTTCTCTGGTCACATTTGACCCCTGGTTTTACACCCTATGAATTCATAACAAATAAACTTTTCAAGCTGTAATATTCTAATAAGAGCATTGAGACGATTAGATACTTTTAATTATATAAACTGCATCAGTGGATGGAAACGACTAAAATCACGAAAATAATTTTTTTTTGATTTATTTCTACAATATTATAGAAATAATATTTTCTGTGAATAGTGCTATTCACGACGACAAAGAAATGGTTTTTCGTTAGTGGGGTAAGGTATATGGCAAATAAGAAAAAAATCCACAATACACTCAGGTCTTTTTTTTTTTTTTCATGTCCGCTTCCAATGTGGAGCATATGGTCTCCTAATGGAGGTATCTTGACAGAATTTTTTCTACGAGAACTGCTTGTCACTCAGTTGCTCAACCTCTCTTTTCTTTTTCGAAGAGAGTAGGGATAAAAGGATAGGGCTATGACAGGACTAGCGGTTAGCTAATCGCTCTCGTTACGCCCCGTGAGGATGGGATTGGTGGGAGGGAAGACTCAGACTACGAACAGAAATCCATAAATCGATTGAAAGATCAATCTATGAAAACCGTCCGCACCGGGAATTGAACCCGAGACATCCGTAACCGTAGCCAGCGACGAAACCAACTGCTCCACGGACGCCGACACACTCAGGTCTACTTACTAAAATAATAATTTCAATAAATATATAGTTAGGAATCCAACATAAATTGCATTAAAACCTACTTTAAATCACCGAATACTATTATTTAACTATCCAAATTTATACAGTTGAAGTCTTCATAATCGAGATATATGTAAATTAGTTGTAGAGCCATTATAACAAAATTGAATTTTTATCGAAACAATTTCCTTTTTAAAAGTCATCTCTTCATTTATAACAAAGAATTACTAATGATGTCTGCACATAAGACTCAACTGATAGAAATCAAAGCTGGAACAGCATTCCAATCACTTAGCGTTAAATATATGGATGCTATTTGTAGTAAGGAATTTTAGCACAAAAGCATTTTTTACAGATTATTACAAAGGTCAAAAAGAACACGTCAAATATAGTTGCATAACTAATCCAAATATCTTTTCTACATAAACAAAGAGACCTATTTTTACCCTCCTCAATTTTATAAAAAGTTATAAAAATAATTGTATTTGATCAAACTAATGATTAACAATATTACGTAAGAAAACAAACCTATGTAATTTTCTACTAGATTTTGGTACGAAAGCTGAACCGAGAGCTTTTACATCACTGTTTCCCAACCAGGGAATCAAAACCTCCAGTATCGTATACTTTTGCTGGATCGTTTTGAGAGTTGCGTATTTTCTGTTATTCACTTCGATTTAACTTAATTGTGTCCTTTTTAATTTTGAGAAAGAAGAAAAAGAAAGTAGCAAAATTTTGATGATTTTATTCTAATGTCGCGGAAGTTGAACGCCTATCTGGATTTGTTGATAGTTGAATTCAAATACGTTTTTTTACTTACTCATTGAAAGTACGACGAAAAGCGAGGTTTAAAAAGATTCCCCATTGATTTATTATAAAAAAACTCATTCTTAACTTTGTGATTATTAAACAGGCGACGTAAGAAGCATTGCCAGTGGATTACGATTTTTATACATGTCTATAATATTAATATTTGCTAAATTGGCATTTATTTGATATAGTTTTATTACAGTGTGGTGAAAATAGCAAATTATTTCGTTATACGTCAAAGTAGAACATAAAGTTGATAAACTATTTCGACTTCACGTCACCAATCTTAAAATTCTTGTGGAAATTTATATTACTTTATTATATATTATTATTCATCTTATTATTGGTATAAATTCTCACCTCATTTAATCAAAATGTTAGTATTGTTGAAATAAAAGAAAAACACGATATTCATGTAAACAAAATGGCAATTTTCTACATTGCAAGTAACGATGCTGATTCATTATTTCGTAGATGTAAATTTTCCGTACTTCCAATGACGTCAGTGACTGAATTTAAAATACGTACGTATTGCACTAACATTGAGGTATATATGTTTCGAAGACGAAGAAAACGTCTCGTCACCCCTTCATAAAACCTCCCCGATACCTACACACCATAAAACGCGCTAGTGTAGTGGTATATTCGCGGCTCAAGTGCTCACAGCGTTGGCAAGGCGACGAAAAACGAGACAGTTGCGCGAGCGTAGCAGATCGAGTTGGTCGTTATTCAGCCAGTATATTGCCATTCCTCCGTTTTGACAATTCAATAATTTTGACAGTTAATAATAAAACGCGTCCCTATACAAAATTGTCTATGCCTAATTCAATTAAAAGTTCGACATTTAAGCCCAGTGATACCATACAAGTGTTGCAATTTACTGTGATTTTGCGAGCAGCCGTGAGTACCTTTTACGAATATTGTCTTTTTATTGACGAGTTGTCTTTAATTTAACGTATATTTCAATAACATGAATTAGATGCAGTTATTTAAAATACAACATGAAAATAAAGCATAGATTCAAGTGTTTACGCATTGCTTTCAATTAGTAATTTCACATTGCAATTTTTTTTTTGCATCGCATCGTCTATCTGTTCTAAATCCTTAATTTAATCATCGTTTCAGTAAACTGTTTTGAATTTTTCAAATGCTTTTTAGTTTCAGGTATTTACAAATTGAATATTAAAATATTCATTTATACAAATAAACCATAAACATTCACGCAATGTTTTTCGGAAAAGGTAGTTGTACTTGTAAATTTTCGTGAAATACCTTCCTTCTATTATGTTGAGTATATGCTTTACCCATATTTAATTTTAAATCTTTTATCAAACCATCAGTTCATTAACTCGATTAGAATGTGTTGTATATATTAAGAACAAAAAACGCGTAAATATTTACGTTTTTTCCAGTAAATGAAATACTTTTGTACACAGTTTTTTTTTATTAAACATACCACGAAACGTTTCGAAAATAGTATTTCTAATGAATATTTAGTTAATACAACTTGCTATTCTTTTTATGTCGGAAAATAATAAAAACTTAATGCTGCTGAAACAGTGCAATTCTGTAGGAAATTTAATTGCGGATCGAAAATTGTCAATATATTAAACATTGGAATCAAGGAAACCAATAAGTTAAACGAATTAAGAGCTATTTTGACGCAGAATCGATGTGTTATATCAAATTGTTGTCAATGGTTTGGTCTAAGAACGACCGTTTGACATATTATGACCACTTTTTATACTGATATTATGTTGTATTTCGCGATTCCTTTGATTACAACGTTTAATGTTTTGACGATTTCTGATTCTCAATTAAATTAAGTATTTTTTTCGGACTGAACAAAATAGCATGTATGCATATTTAGAATTAACTTAATATCATGTTTATCAACTACGTTATATACAGATAATACTTTTAAAACTAACATTTTCATATCTAGTTTTAGTGTTGCATAAACAGTATAATGTATGGTAAGATATGAATTACTAATATTATTCATCGCTAGCGATAAAATTCTTATATATCTTACCAATTTTTGTTAATGAAATAGTAGTTAAAGGAAAACGGTACAGGACTTTAGAATCTTAATCTGAATATTTGCTTAATATCTAAATTATGTTTGAATAACCAGAGTGTGATACTTTTATTTTATAAATCAACATTAAAACATTCACGCCTTCAGCACCATTTACCTCGTTTTTATCTTGTAAGCGAACTGTCAGTTTGAGTATACTTGGGAAGAAAATTTTAAAATATTCAATTTGAAAATGGAAATGCACAAAACACGAAACAAACGAAAGTAGTCGATAGTATTAATTTTATATAAATATCCGGAAAATGTCAGAATAATTGCTTGAGGCGCCTATTTCCTTACGATAGTGCACACTAGACATGATAGAACACTTCCAGTCGATGGACCTTTCCAATTCGTTTATTCGTATCATTGTATCGAAAACAAACGACTTTTTATCCGATTCTAATTGGATTCTCCACAAGTCACCTGTTTTATCACTCTGACAAACCAGCGTTATAGTGGGAAAACAATGACTTGGGTTTCAATTCTTAATGGATTCTAGCAAGCGATTCGCGACGATCCTAATATTGCCATAAAAAAACGAGATGCTCTTGTTCACTACAAAGGTTATATCGATTGGATTTGCTCCATTGAAGATGACACATTACCTATGGCCAAAATTTATTTACAGATTTAACATAAGCAATAAAACAGTTATTGGATCGCCAAATAAATAATTGTTGTATGGAAATCCATAAATAATACTAGTTTATCAATACGAAGACCGATTTCTATAAAAGAGAACGCACTGTCAAAATATTGACTCGCCTAGTTCGTTATCATTCGTTGTTTAAATTTGAAGTGTGGTGTTTTGTTTTCCCATCAAAAATCATGTGGCAATTATTGTCAGTTTTCAGTGTATTTGTTTGACTGATTTTACACAGGTGATTAAATAAGATGTCAAACTTTTCAATGAACGTCGTTTTAAATATTAAGAGAATACTATAATATCTTTTCATTGATTCTCTCCTCAATTGAATCTACACACACTTATGCGGACTTAAATTATTTCATGTCGTCTTTACTTGTGTGTAAATGCAAATCAAAACCTTCGACCTTCGCACGTTCTTCATTCATTATTTATTAAAAAAACGTTTAGAGTCCAATCGTATATGGGGTGCTTTCGAAAAATTCTATTGTTGTTCACCTAGCGATAAGATTTCGTTTATGAACCTAGACCTGCCGCAGTTGCGCGCTATAAGTTATTACGAGAAGGGTAAATAATATTTTAGAGTGAAAAAGACGAACGAAAAACGGAATAGATCCGGTCGCATCCTTGAATGTATACTTCCGCAAAATAATTTTGAATTCCCTCTCCACCAATCCGATATTAAAAGGAGAGCGGTAAGCTAACTATTAGTCATTTTCTAATCCCGTCATTTTATCCTTGCCCTGTAGGAAAAGTAAAGGTTGAGCTACTGAATAAAAACCTTCTCGTAAAATCAACTTTTGTTCAGATGCTCCATTAGGAGTCTATTTGCCCCATATTAAGAACAGACGTGATTGAAAGAAACAACGGTTTGTTGAATAAAGAAAATGCGAGATTTAAATAAATTGATTGATTTAATCCATCTTGGTCTGCTATGGTAGTCAAGAATAACAATATCGTCGTTTCCATTGCAAAATTGTATTTCTGTACAGCATAAATTTTTCAAGGAAGCTTAATAACAGTTAAACAAAATAACTTTATCTAATTATAACAAAAATAGCACTTTATTATTATAGTAATACATATTCAATATTAATTACGTAGTTTTTCTGTCTACCTGTAACGTAGTGCACTGCCACACACCTTCTCTCTCTCTTTTTTCGTCATCGCATGCGCAGAGAGAGAGTTTTGTATGATTTTTTAAAGCATAAGAAATTCTCCTCTTTCTTGAACGTATTGAGTCAATGTTGCCAGGTGACACTGACACCTGATTATAATTTCTAATTCAGTGGAATCTGCATTTATCGTCATTTTTTTATAGTCTCGGCAATTATGTAGTAATGTTAAATGAGCGCTTGAGAGGTGAACAGAATACCTTTGCAGCCTGTATGACTTAGATCACTTTACTTTTATGATATTTTATGACGTGCAGAATACCAAAACGCACCTTATTCATTTTTTTCGAAAATATCAGTTGACTCACTTCTCATTGACTCATATATAGTCTCGTATCCATTGTTACTTTGAGGAGCCCTTAAAAATGGGGGTTCCACTGTATTTGTAAAGTAGAAATGATGACGACTAGTATAACCCTTCTTTTTCGTACGTCTCTGTTGCCCACCTAAACAAATTTCAAAATAGTGACGCCAGTATTAAAGTGCTAAGCTGCTTCTATTTCTAATATTTAAAGCAAAAATTCCAAGATACCGAAAGGTATTCCGATAAGCTGATATAGACATCAAGTTGAAATGGCTGGTAAACAAAGCTTCACGTCTAAAATTTAAAATACTAACTTAAATACTAAATAAATAAGATATTTCTTTTCCAGAGAAGGTAATAATAGAAGGATAAGACTAAGACGACTACAGGCCCTGTATTTATTTCTACAAGAAATATAAAATACAGTTGTTAGATATATATAGATAAATTTTGATTGTCAACTATGTTATAAATAAATCAATATTGACTATATCTTATAATTCTTTTAGAGCTAAATAATTTTCTACATTTGCTTTCACAATGGAGCTCTAGCAAGTTAATGCCAATTCAATCATAATCCTAATTGAGTGTCGTAAAATTCATTGTGAGGCACTGTACGCAATAATCGACATAATTAATAGTAATGCTAAAAATTGTCGGCGTCCGTGGCGCAGTTGGTTTCGTCGCTGGCTACGGTTACGGATGTCTCGGGTTCAATTCCCGATGCGGACGGTTTTCATAGATTGATCTTTCAATCGATTTATGGATTTCTGTTCGTAGTCTGAGTCCTCCCTCCCACCAATCCCATCCTCACGGGGCGTAACGAGAGCGATTAGCTAACCACTAGTCCTGTCATAGCCCTATCCTTCTATCCCTACTCTCTTCGAAAAAGAAAAGAGAGGTTGAGCAACTGAGTGACAAGCAGTTCTCGTAGAAAAAATCTGTCAAGATACCTCCATTAGGAGACCATATGCTCCACATTGGGAGAGGACATGGAAAAAAAAGTTGAAAATATCACCGTGGACCATACAACACCCACAAAATATAGTTCACCAATTAATATGAATGCTTAAAGTTTGAAGTTGAAAATAAACCACGGTGGAAAATACCTCATGTAACACCCACAAAATATAGAGTCAATCAATATATAATAATGTTAAAATTTGAATGTTCAAAATATGCACGGTTGACCTGAAAATGGCAGTCAAAATGACACGTGCTAATTTCACATCGCTAATGTTCACCGTTTGGGAGGAGTTCTTGTGACTGACAGACAGACTTATACATTATATTTTATGCTGTATTGTTTAGTTAAATTAGGAGTCGGTTGGCTTAAAAATACGTTAAAGCAGCCCTGCTTCTAATAACCAATAATACAAAAAACAATGAAGAACTGTCTAAATAAATATTAAACCTTTTCTTATCTATATTATTGGTTATCATTTAGACAAGCATTTTGTCATAAATTGTACAATATATAATATATAACAGTTTCTTTAGAAAGTAGCGACTAAATGTCAGTTCAAAATTTAACAGTATCGAACAAATAATAAAAACAAAAACGTAATACAACTTCGCGGTGTGTTTTGGCCATTTTTTGTGAAACATATCGCCATCACATTTCACCAGAAATAGTACGTACACAAAAATTACAAAAAAATAGCTTGGTGAATTGAATAGAATGTTTGGTTGCGCTTCATTTGATTCTCCTCCATTGCGGCTAGGTATGCATATCAAAATTTCCCAATAGCCTAATTTTTTTCGCCGTAAATATTAAATAAGTTACATAGAAATATTTCAAACTATATTATTTTTCATTGTCATCATCAGCAGACGTTTTCTATCCACCACGTGATGGAGGTGCAGAGCACCACTGGTTTACTGACGTTGACAGTCTAACCCAGGTCTGGGAAAACATTTTGACTGAAGGGACACATAAAAAGTTTAAAATGAACTGCGGGTCGCAAGTAAAGTATGTTTCTAGGTATGCATTATTCATTATCGTGAAATGGGAATTTCAACTTAAAAACATAAGTGATTCTGGACAATAGGCAATTTATAGATTGCATAGTGGGTGGCATAAACATAAGCGTTGGGTCGCATGTAGCCCGTAGTTTTCCCAGGCCTGGTCTAACCGATAAGTAATTGAGTTGGATATTGTGAGCCTAACTGTGAGGCTAATTATTAAATAATATGTCGCATATTCTTGCTTCCTCGGCCATTGGTTCCTTTTGCGATCCTTACGCATAATGCCCTACATGCATTCTCCACTCCACACTATGTTTTGAGGGTATATGGTACATGTCTTAATATTCTCTAGTCTGTCTATTAGCCTCTGTGCCCTAGCCGCAAGAGCTTTACATTAGCAAGATCATTTGAAACGTTTAATTTTCCAATTAATTTAATTTTAAATAACTGGTGCCTTGGCATTATTAGCAGTACTGGTATGTTATTCTTTCGACACATAAATAAAACTATTTATACAGTACAACCAATTTGTCTTTTTACCCTGTGATATACTTTTAAATTTCATTAAAATGGAGACGTCCGTAGCGCAGTTGGTAGTGTCGTTGGCTACGGTTACGGATGTCTCGAATTCAGTTCCCAGTGCGGACAATTTCATAAATTGGCCTCTCAATCGATTTATGGATTTCTGTTCGTAGTCATGAATACTTTTGATGTCTAAAAAACTCCCTCCCACTGATCCGATTCTCAAAACCGGAGCGTAGCGAGAGCGATTAGCTAACCAATTGTCCTGTCCTAGCTTTATCCTATCCCTACTCTCTTCAAAAAAAGAGTGGTTGAGTAACTGAGTAACAAGCAGTTCTCATAGAAAACTTCTGTTGAGATACCACCATATGCTCCTCGTTGGGAGCGGGATGGTAAAAAAAAACTGGAGACAATTTAGGGCTGAAATAGTGATATTCGAATCAATTTTATTTTTTTCCAAAATAATGTATTATTCTCATCATAAATTGATGCCCTGTTGGTGTGCAATCATTGCTCCTCTCCCCAATTAATGCGTCCCTAAAGTTGATATAATATAAATATAATAAATATAAAATAAATTTGTATTATCAAAATAAGACCTGGTTATGAATTGTTATTTACCTCAATATTTATAGAATTCCGACACCTTTATTTTCTAAATCATGTTGTTGAAAATCTGTAACCAGTAGCCGCATTGTGGCTATTTGTTTACGCCAATAAACGATTTTCAATCTGTGTGTCCGATTGAAATTTGTTTGTTTACGCCATTTGTAGGGGCTTTATGGCTATTTTAACAGCACTGGCATCAATAGGAATCGAAATCAGCAATAATAATCGACTTCTTTAAAAATGGTTGGGGAATTCTGGAATACGGTAGTGGGGACAAAGAATAATTTCGTAGAAATGTAATGTCAAATCGGTTTTCTTTGTCAGAATAAAAACGAACTAAATCAGTAAAGTTTTGTGTTAGAATATTAATTATGTATGTATTTATATCGCAGATGATTCAAGTGAAAGTGTATTTGATATACTTGGGGAAAAAATCACATACTTTTCTCCAATTGAAAAGTAGTCTAGGTTCATATTTTAAATATCATAAATTTTTATGAATTATCCATTGCTTTCGTAACCTTTGTCACCATTGATTCTGGCATTTCTTCCCAATAAAGTCGAACATTGTTTTCTTTATCTTTTAATTATATTTGAAAAAAAGCTAAGATCTCGAGTTTTAAAATGGGTGTTTTTATTTAATTATAAATATTACCAATTTAGAGTGACATTTCACGTTTTATGTCACACTTCTCAATTCGTCTCAGTAAAGTTGAGATCTTTTCCAATTTGACAAAAATCTGATTACATACAATACTCGTCATCAACTTTTGAGTCACGGCGAAAGGTAATTCGATACTCCACGGCAAAGAAAAACTGCAATTAAACAACCGTAAAAGATAGTAGTAGATAAATAAAATGTGTTTAGGCAACTGAAAAATATTAAAAAAACAAATGAACATCGGTTGTTTGATTCAAATATAAAAATGTGTTCTATTCCGTGTTTTAATCGGAAATCGAATGCCGGGTAGATCGACATATTTATTTGTATATGCGTTGCTATTTGTGCAGATTACTTCCTTCTGTATTGTGTTTATCTTTGATGATTTCGTAATATAAATAGTATGAAATACAGTTTTGATATTATAAAAACCGTTACTGCGGTGGTCTACCGGTCAGTTTTATGTTTATTTATCTTACGTTTTATAAATGACCACTGCGGAATCTCTTAACGGAACTAGATCGTTTTGCTCGTTAGGAACGTGTGCTAAAAGGTGCATTAACATAATTTTAGTATGTTTTCGAAATAATCATGCGAAATAATTGTGGATAACTCACTTATTCACCTCGAATTACATCTTGAATAATATTTACTTGGGCACCGTGGTTTCATTACTGTTATATCAATTTTCTGACATTGGTTTTGGGCTCCATAGTTTATACGTTTGTGAGTTTGTGTATGCGTCTCTCACCTTATTATGCCTGACTAATGCAGATGTGAATGTATTCGGCCCGCTACATTATTGACTTCCCGAGTTATAAGTTGTGGGAGTTTAATCAGAACCTTTTAAATACCGCTTTTCCATCAGATGAAATGATAAATATGGCCTAGTCCGGTCACCACTTTAAAGTGAAGACATTCATTCACAGAACCTAATTTTCTTAAGTCTGGTAGTAAAGGAAGTGAAATATAACGCAATCTTTTTGCAATATCGTATTTTAATTTACTCATTATCTTTATTACTATTACTATCAATATTTACTGTACCTCTATAAGAAATGATATTAAAATGAAAATTAAAAATTATTTAATGGAAAAGCATTTCATATTTTGACTGAATATTTAACACCCGGGTCAGTGGTCCGCGTCGTTTGCTTCCGTTGTGGTGCACATGGGTTCGAATCCTAGTACAGATCGTTTTATAAATCGATTTTTCGATCGATTTCTGTTCGAGAGCAAGGATGTTTTCAGTTTCCTTCCACCCATCTGATTCTAAAAACGAGTCATGGCCAGAGCGATAATCTAACCCCCTTCTATGTCTACTCTCTTCGGAAACGAGAGGTTGAGTAGCTGACTAACATGCAGTTCTCGCAAGAAAACATCTGTTGAGATAAGCTCCATTAGAAGTTTATATTATCCAACGATAAATCAGTCAATTATATTTGATTGTCATCCAAATTTAATATACAACATCGATTTATTCAAAACTGTTATTTCCGGGTATTTGTTTGTAAGAATAACGGTGGAATAATCATTAAAGCGCACTTCGGAAACGTTGCTATATTCTCAAAAAAGCTGACTTAGAAATTACAAAATAAAAACAGTAAAAGTTTTATATTCATTATCAAAATGTCATCAGGTTTATTACCAAACCTTCATGACTCTTCATTGAACTATACTATCAGCTGCCCTCAAGTTGAATTTTTACCGTGCTCAAAATATTTAGTCATTTCTTTTATTGATTATAGTATACGTCAAATATTATTGTTGATTATGATGACTACACAAATCAAAGGCCGATTTACTTGGACGCGATCTTGAACTTCCTCTCCAGTTACCAATACTTAGTATTGTTTTCAATATCAGGGAAACTGACATAAGGTATTCTGTACGCTTGTTTTTCTGTCTACGTGTATATTAACTGTCAACGTGTTTCTGCGTATCTGTCAACGTGATATTGAATGTCAACCATTACGCAACACTAAACCATATCGCTATACACTCATTATTATATATGTAAACATTGCAGCTTACAGCACACTTAAAATTAAGTAATTTTGTACTAGTTCTCATGTAAGAATTTATTGTCATTATATAAGAAGAAAGTAGTTCACACATTAATCACAAGGCTCCAGGTTCAAGTAATGGAAGATGTTATCTAGGATTTTAGTAACGTCCTTTTTCTTCGATTTAATCGTTAGTGACTTTGTTCTCCTAATATATGCAAAATGCAAAGATATATGGCGCACTGGCAGTTTTCTGTAACGAAAAATATTTTCAATATAAAATTATAATTAATAATGTAGTTGATTAGGCGTAAGCGTCTTTAAACTATTCGATCGTGATTTTTTTTATCTTAAGCTAACTTATTTATTACTTACACAAATCAAGCTTTATATTATTTTTCTAACGCAAAGAGAGGAGGGTAGAGATACAAAAAATAGCATTAGTCATTCATTGTGTTTGGGGTGGGGGATTAGATGTATGAATCAATTAAATGTTTTAGCAATCTACCCATTTCAAAAGAAAAGTAATATGACGACAACCATCCCACCCACCTCCATTCTCACACTCTCTTTAAAAGAAATTAAGCACTTGGTATACAATAAGTTCTTGTTAAATATCCTTTGATCAAAAACAGTGTCCGTGGGAAACGAATTGAGAATAATTATAGTGTAGAGAAGACTCAATATCAAAAATTAAATAAGCAGACAAATATAAAAGATAATCTGAAATCATTACCACATATTTAGAATTCTAAATTCAAGTAATTAATTTAAACGTAGTATGATTTTATCTAGCCGCTTAAATGCCAATAAATATTTGTATTATGTCGCGTCTAATGTTCCATATTCGGATTTAGGTAGGTATTTTAAATTTGTAATGCTATTTGTTGAGGAAGCCCTTCATGTTTAATTCTTTAAATGAGTTAGAAGTGACCAATCGAATCGACTTTATAAATAAATTCGCATATTAATATTTGACACCTGCCGAGTAAAGGTGCACTGGACGGGGTATGAATATTAATCACTTTCAATTTTGCTGGCACGCTTGTCTGGAGAATTTTATAAAATATATTTACCGCTCAATAAAAATAAAGCGACTAGAAGTTAAATGAATCATCGATACTGACAAATTGTTCGTTAAACTACCGTTCAAATCGGTGCTAGGATAGAATCGTTTTTTTTTGGACAAATATTCATTTCCTTCATTATTCAGCTTCTTGACCCTGATATATTTTCAGTTTAAAATATTAGATGTCCGTTTTCACCTTTTATTCGCATGAAGTATTAAGCCAGACTCCATGGTATTGACAGACGGTGACACCATTTTGACAAAAACACAGACAACGTTCTACCACAAACCAAAAACTTTAAAATGCATTCACTATGATCTGAATTTTTTTTCTTTACGCTTGTATTTACCTTAAACGATGCATAATAATAAACCCAACAATATTTAATCAATAACTTATCATTGATAGTTTTGTTGGATACAACATTATTCCGAGTAAGGGCTCAGTTCAAAAATACACTTTGTTATATTTTTACTTACATACTATAAAATTAACGAAGTGTATTATCAAATTGTTAAATTCCACTTGAGAGTTAAAATACTAAGTTTTTTTCTCTGCCCTATCCCAACATGGAGCATATGGCCTCCTAATGGAGTTATCTCAACATAAGTTTTTCTACGATAACTGCTTTTTACTCAGTTGCTCAACCTCTGTTTTTCGAAGAGAGTAGGGAGAGAAGAATAAAACTAGGACATGACTAGTGGCTAGCTAATCGCTCTCGCTACATTCCATTTTTGAGGATCGGATGGGTGGAGGGATTTATAGACATCACAAATACTCAGACTACGAACAGAAATCCATAAATCGATTGAAACATCAATTTATGAAAACTGTCCCCACCGGGAATTGAACCCGAGACATCCGTAACGGTGGCCAACGACTTTAACAACTGCGCCACAGAGCCGAGCATGTTTATGTCCTGATAAATTTATGGCTACACTATTTTTTTCCGTTCGATTACTAAACACAAAATGGGTAACTTATTTATTTACTTGATGGTACTTTACACACTTTTTCTTCCTCCATATTTGTAAAAAAAAATATCGACAATTTTAATATATTCTCGGCGCAGTGGCAGAAGGTGATAACTCAAAAATTGACTGTATAGAGTAATGAATGCAGTACGATGGATTTTAGGACGATCTGTCGTCTTAAAAAAACAAGCTCAGCCCATGTATCTATGTATGTTTTATGTAATTTGAAGAAATCAATATGAATTGTCAATTTCGTTCACAGTGTTAGTGACAAAAATCTATAATTAATATTACTATAAAAATTAATTACTAATGTTAAATGCGTAAATGTTGAAGAATCTCATAAAGTGTTTAGTTTAATAAATTATGGTTAGGGTATGTAAATAGAAAAACTTTAATTTCATGATTTTCTTACAAGTCGATTATCTCAAAAAAGTTTTTTGATTTAGCGCTTTCTGCCACTATACCAGCGATATCATGTAGCCGAGTAGGAGCACTCTTGAGTTTTGGTTCTATTCTGTTGCTCGGTCAAGGATTCAATTGACACGTGGACACGCTTGAAGGGTATACAAATGGGTATAAGTTTTGCGTCAGTACGATGATGCACAAGGTATGTCTAAACCAGGGATTGCAATAAAACCAGTATTATCAAATTCGTGGTTCCGGTATATTGCCTGTTTTTTCAATACTGAAATACCGGTTATGAAATTGGAAATAGCAGTATTTTGGTATAACTTGTTAACTCGTTAGCACCGGGGAACGTGGAATCCGCGTCACAGAGGTTTTTGTTGAGTAGCGGGGACGCGTATTCCGCGTCCTTTGATATAGTCAACTTTAATCGCTCATAACTCTTTAAATGTCTTGTTATATTTTTATTGTTTTAGCACTAATTGTTCAAAAGCGATACATTAATGGTGTACTCATTTCGCCGCTGCGCGTATTTTGGTCATATTTACCACGGTGCGAATGTGTTAATATGGCATCATTTTTAGGTCGGGTGCAGTGCTCAACGTCGTTGGCTTCGGTTATGGATGTGTCGGATTCAAATCCCGGCATGGACAGTTTCATAAATTGATTTTTTAATCGATTTATCAATTCCTGTTTGTAGGCATGGATGTTTGTGATGCCTAGAACTCCCTCTTACCCATCCGATCCTAAAAACGGGGCAGAGCGAGAACGATTAGCTAACCTCTAGATCTGTCGAAACCTCATCCTTCTACCCCTACTCTGAGTAACAAGAAGTCTCGTAGACAAACTTATGTTGAGATACCTCCGTTAAAAATCCATATGCTTCACATTGTGAGAGGACATGGTAGAAAATGATTCAAATCAATGTACGGAAGTAGAAGTTGCGAAATTGAAAAAAATATGCAATGACGATATTATTAAATCAGCAACTTGACGATGATGTAAATTAAATCTAATAAAGTGAAAAAAGTCAGTGATTGATCAACGGCAAACAGACACACTGGAGTGTGACGCCTGAGTGAACATCGTTTCGCACGAGAGACCTCGGCCAAGGCACTCCCTTCTGATTGTCACTCACTGTTCGTATATTGTATTTATTTACCTTACTGGCAATTCCTGCTTGCTGCAACTGGCTGGCTCGATGACAATATTACTAGTCAATTGGACGAATAATAAAGTGATAATAAACCAAACATAAACCTCGTAATCATGGCTATTATTTAAGCAGACGCTTTAAACATAAATTCAGAAATTAACGGTGAATATCCGAAGTTTTCTCGCCATTTATGTGTAATTGTTGCAGACTGTTTCTATGTTTGTGCATTGAAAAGTCAGTTTTATTTTTTCAATTTACATACTTCGGAAATATCCTTATATATTTTGAATTGTTTGATAGATTTGGCAGTAATTTGTTTAAAGTTAATTTTTGATATACCTAACATTACTATCGATAACTTTCCTGTTGTTCTTATATTTTTATTTTTTGTTGTTGTTATTGGCTGTTTCTTCTTTTTAACAGTTCAAATATGTTCATTTGGATGGACTCTGATTTCGTCGCTCCTTATAATAATATATTAGATTTTTTTATATATGTATTTGTGATGTCTTCCAAAACTCCCACTCATCCAATTCTAAAAAACGGGGCGGGGCGACAACGATTAGCTAATCACTAGCTCTGTCCTAGCACTATCCTTCTGTCCCTACTCTCTTCGAAAAAAAGAGAGATTGATTAACTAAGTAACGATCAGTTTTCGTAGAAAACTTCTGTTGTGATACCTCCTCCACGTTGGATTAATTATATTTTTGTCGATCCCTTAATAACGTAGTTTCGGGGAAGATCGTCAATATTATCGCTTATACTAAGTTATCTTTTTAAGTAAATGTTTACAATTTTAAAGTAAATGCTATGAGAATGGATCTTAAGTCAGTGACGATTTTTAATGAGAAAAAAACGGACAGGTTAATCAATTTTATCCAAAAATGCAATGACGGCAAAAATGTAGAACCTATTGATTGACTAGATATATATAAAAAAATGTAACATATGTAAATATATACTAACTGCGTTATTCTACACAATAACTTAAAGTAGCAGACGGAATTTCCATAACATGTACCAAAGCAATAGATGATAACAAAAAACAAGTTCAAAGAATATTTCTCCCCTCGCAATGTAAAAGTGAAGGGTCAAAAACCTTTGTTAGCAATGCTTGAACAGTATTTTTTTTAAATACAACCAATCCTGTCATTTCTTTTACACATCATCATTTCTTTTAAACTTCATCTGCTTCGAATGTTAGGCATATGTTATCCTAATTGATTATTTCAACAGTAGATGAGAACAACTAACACCGGTTGTTAGTTAGTCGCTCGATATTGCTTTTAAAAGAGTGTAAGTATCATCGGCGTGCGGTGAACTTATCACTATCTCTATCGCACAACCTAATTTGGGTATGAGCAAGAAGGATACAAGAGCATGCGCCGCATGCCCTTGAATGTTGCTTGCATATTTACTTTTCATATACTTGAACGAGAAAGAGAAAAAACACCGCACGCGCCTGGTAAGTATATGATTATAGGGTTAAGAAAATAGTAGTAGTTTATCAATCGCTGCCTCTACGCCATGTTTTCTAGATTGAATACGGCGGGTGGTAAGGGATGAAAATATCACAGACATTACTAATTTGGTTACAAATTCAAAAATCGATTGAAAGGTGTGTGACACTTTTCACTCGCGAATTTTAACTCCTGACCGCGCAGCCATGTAGGACAAAAACCCATTACCATTGACCACTCGGCTACAAAATCGACACATTTAATTTAATTCAATATATTTTTGAGTATGCTTGAAAAAAGACGTAGCGAGCTGAAATTAGACACATTCATATGTATTGAGAAGAGGCTCAACGCGTTATCAAAGCTTGTCTTTCGAAAGTTTTAAGGTGACAAACACGCTCATACACAAATGTATTAAGTTTATATGCCATACTAATGCTATATTATTATGACAAGTATAATATTTATTATTTTGAGATCCGTCATTGTTGATTTGCCAATGCTACTGTGATATTCCATTCATAGCGTAAATATTTAACTTATTTTATTTTGTCGGATCCATTTCTGTCTACGCGCATCATCTGGAATTTATTTTTACTGACAACATCAATATGAAGCGGTAGTGTGTATGTTGTAATATCGTCATTTGCAAAGGTTATTTTTTATTGTGGAATCTTATAATGTACTATGAAGTATTGGGAAAACCTTCCCAGGACAGCCAAAGCTAGCCAACGCAATAAGGATGCCATTCGCAAAAAAAGTTAATTTTTATGAATAGTAATGCCAAATAACCTACATAAGAATTAATGAAACCGAAAGTTTACTTAAATTAAGAAGTATTATTTTGACAGCGCTGCCATCTTTGAAATTTGTTGCAATGGCTCGAAAATATTCAATAAACAACCAGGGATTATAGAAACCAGGGTACCTTTTAGTTACTTCTGGAACCAATAAGACATAATGAATTGACAACACAATTTGTATTCGTCATAGAGAATACAATATTAATCTCATTTCGTTAAAGTGTTTCTAAATTTAAAATGCTGAATCCTAAATCGGCTCTCTATTGTCTCTGTTAATTGATAATATAAAATTTTGACAGACTACTTTCATATTTTTATTTTCCATTATACATTTTTTCCTAGTTTCGTTATATATTGGAATACACCACCCGTTTTGATACCATCAATTTGGGTAAGTTTGCCCCTCGATCTAGAATTGATCCACTACATGGAAAAAGGTGCATATTGCCATGATAATACTAATGCCATATGAATATTTTTTATTTAAGCAAAGGTATTGAATAGCCTCTGGTGGTAAAAATAAGAATCAATGTGTAACATAAATCGTTTTATTGTTGAATTTGTAAGCTGTCAGTTTGGAATGATAAAACACAATTTTGAAACTTTTCTTGAAATAAATTGGATTAGTCATATTTCCAATTTGTATTATTAACCTATAAACCAAATGATGTGTATTTTTTTCCCATCTCAAATTTCAGACTATATGAAAGGATAAAGAAAAGTTGCCAAGACTTTAAAATCAATGAATTTATAGTAATTAGAGTGATTATTTGTATCGTGGGTCAAAGATATCCAATTTGAATGGACATTTTGCTCACCTTGTTTTATCTATATTTACATATCAATTATAACAATACATCTATTTATGTTAATTAAATTTCATCTTAAGGCATTAGTTCATTTATATGTAGAACAACCACACATAAATGCAATGGCGGATCATAAAAATACAAAAACACTCAGAACTGAACCAAAGATACCCAGATTGACCGTATTAAAAACAACTAAATTATCTTGAATAAATTTGGATTATTGAGATTTTGTACACTTCCATGTATTTTGTCACTAACGATCCGGGTTTCGCCTTTCGGCATCTTCTGACATTCGAGCACACGAATGGACTCGAACTGACCGATTGTCAGTTCGAGTCCATTGGTGTGCTCGAATGCCTGAAGATGCCGAAAGGCGAAACCCGCGTCATTAGTGACAAAATACATGGAAGTGTACAAAATCTCAATAATCCAAATTTGATATTGAAATTCCATCAAGCACCCTCAGTCGATGTCTTAAATTATATCTTGAATAAGCTGCTTCTCATAGATTGGTATTAAGGAGGTGATTCACCAAACACTAAATGTGCGTAAAGTTACAGGAAAATTATGTTTTTTCTCTGGAATTTAAACGTTTACGTTATGGTAATTAATTAACTCATTGATAATTATCTCGCTGGGAACATCGTTCGACTAAATTATCACGTTGAGCTTATTATACCTTTTAACATATGTAAAATACGATACTTTAGCAAGCGTTAATGTTTAGAGTGTTCTATATTAAACAAAAACTAGTATGGGACTGAGATGTCTAATTAATTGTAACATAATTATTTTATTGAGCCTTTGTAAGATATTTTTCACTACGATAGGTCTGCAGCTGGTCTTTACCTTTTATTGTGGTGTATAATTAGTTAAATATGTAAACGGAATGAATGTCTGTTCTTTGTATAAATTTAATTTTTGGTCTTTGTTCCACGTATCATATGATTCAGTTCCGCATCACAAATATGACAAGTCCATGAAGAATCAGATGGGACGGTCACTTGGTTAGATGCGAAACCTCCAGAGGACTCCATATAATCTTTAATGGTTATATGGCAGGCATTTAATCTTTGAGTCACACTCGCAAAAGATCCCACAAGTCGAGCATAGATCTGGAGGACTTTAGTGCCTGTTAAGTATTTTTATTTTTACATTCAATATTTTTAAAAAGCCTAAAGTCGTAAGTGTTTTGCGAGCCACGGTTTGCCGACCCCTGCTCTATAAATTTGTTCTGGGGTTATTTGAAGTGGTCGTGGTCAAAAATTGCCTGCATTAGCAGATGCCGGTATTAATTTAGTTTTATGTTGCCAACTAATGCAAAGTTTGATAAAGTACGCTAAATATAACTAAGATATCTAAAGCATTACTTTGTTTCTGGTTTGTGTATTAAAGTTGCTTGCTTCAAAATTTAGCAGTTGATTGAATTATATTCTGAAATGAATTTACTTTGTTACAGTTAATTTCAGTTACCATATAACACACTTCATTGGTCATCGTTATAATTATAATAAAATAAAATAAAACAGTCGCCGTTATGGGTACTCTCGAGGTATTCTGGGCGACAAGTTTATTTAAATGTTTAAAAAAAAATATATATATTCTTTAAATTTAAACTAGAAAAATGTTTGTATGTTTGTGGTAATGTATTATTAAATTGTATTATTAATATGATTTTAAAATATCTTAGTAAATATATATTTAAGTTGGCGAGTATTTCACGTTAAAAGTTAAATATACTGAAATAAAACATAAAATTATATTTAATTTCAAGATGATTGTAGATACGTGTTTACATAAAATAATTTCTGTATAACCAGTCGTGTTTTTAAATATTTTTAACATTTTTACTTAGACCATATTTGTATGTCCACAAACATACAATCTAGCAATGACGCCAAGCTCTGAGTAGGGTGCCTTAAATAATATAAAGAAGACGAAGACAACGTGTCAACAAAAACATAACTCCTGAATATATTCCTGTTAATTTTTGAGAGGGGAGTTTAGAAAATGAGATAGGTATATTAGAGTCACTGGAGGAAAAGTGACAACACAATAAAATCGGGATTTCACTTAGAATTGTCAATCTTATCTGTCATTTTTTCATTTAGTAGTGACGCAAGATAGTCAGGGAGCGTGAAAGATTTTGTGATGAAATGTGACGATGGGGGAAGACTAACCTCTCCGGTGGTTCTAAAATAACAAAATGTGCGAATTCACTTATAGACGACCCTTATGTTAATTACTTTTTCAAATAATATGTTCATTTTGTTGTGAGGTAACATAGTCAAGGGGGGAAAGATGTTGTGACGGGGAGACCCACATCTCCGGTGATTCTAATATAATAAAATGTGCGAATTCACTTGTATACGCCTCTTGTATTAAATATTTTTTAATATAGGATATTCATTTCGTATTGACGTAACATAATCATAGTCAAGGGTGGAAAAGATTTTTTGACAAAATGTGACGATTGTTTTGAATATATTAAGTTAATGCTGTTTTGTTATTGTTTGGTATTTTTTAAAATATTTATTACCACAGGAAGTGGATGATCATTGCAAAACAAACTATATATCATAGTGCTTAAGTTAAGTGTTTCGGTGATAATTTTATTCTCGTAGATCGACTGTCATAAAATTCGATCAACAATCTATTTCCGTCTCGTCTTATTTATTTCCTTTATATATTTGATTTAGTAAACGCCAATGTCGATGCTCTTGCATTGGCCCGGAGGCGAAATGAACGCGATCATCATTAATCTTAAAATAAACAATATTTTACATATTCAAAACACACGTGGCCGCTCGCTCAGTGCAACACGTGGGCATAATCGTGCCACGGATATACGGACTGGCAGTGATAAATTAACATTATTTGTTAAATCTAAATAAATTATTGTACATTACACGCACATTAACAATATTTATATTACGATTGAAGTTAAATCTTTACCTGAGAGGCATAAGGATGGAAGTACAGAATTTGAAGAAATTTGTGATGCCAATGCTGCCAAATTATAGTTGGACGTAGTCTTGCATAAAGGAGCCAGTCCACAAAAATAAAAAATTAATAAACATGACACAGATCAAGTGCGTGTGAAGGTTTTCTCTAGGTTCTGCTGAAAATAGCCTGGCCGCAGAAAATACATTCTTTGAATAAAACACTATAGAAGTATTGTGCTGATCAAATAAGCCAGGCACTCGGGTAACAGTTATACTACTCTATATACAATTAAAACAAATTATTGATGATATTATCTTATCTTATACTAGTGAGTATCCGGCATGCGTTGCAATGCCACTCAAAGAAAGAAAGGGTTTGTGTTTTAATTATTTCTATTAAAGTGCTTTTGGATAAGAGGTCTGCACGGGCCGAAATTTCATTAAACTACCCAGTTCGAGCCCGTCATCTTCAGGCCCGGCCCGGCCCGAACCCGAGTCTCAATATCGCACTTGTTACCCCTTGACCCGAACCCAGATTTATTTTTCTCGGTCCGAAAAATACCCGATTTTTTTAATATACTAATTGATTTATACTTTTCAAACAATATATATTATTGTTTCGATATTTCCACATCTTTTGTTTTCCGCCTGGTTCAGAGATGTCGCTGTTTGTATTATTTGATTCTTTTTTTTAATTGTTTTTTTTTAATTTTAGATTTTAAATGTTTGTCTTAAATGTAAAGGAACGCATAGAGGACAAACAAACACACTTTCATTTATATATATATATATATATATATAGATAGATAAAACAATAAGTCAATTGGTGGTATTCTATATTTGATAGAAATACGATTCAATTATCGCTATATATTTACATCATATAAATAATAACTCTCGAGAGTAATAAATTGAGCCGTGACTTTCCTACAATTTCAATGTGATTGAAAAAGTGCCATTTTCTCAGCATGACATTATTGTGAGTTGGTAACATTATGTAGAACTACATTCAGTTAATGATTACGTTTACAACTAGCAGGAAGATGGAAGTCCTAACACAAAAGAATAAATGAATTTCATTACTTCTTAGGATGCAACAATCATAACTCCTTATATTAAATCAAGAAGTATTTTGGCTCTTCATATATTGGACTTAAATCCATTTGCTTCTCAGGTACAGATATAAAGATGTACAAATGAAATGCACCCGGTATTTTTCAACGATTGTAAGGACATCACTCTGACACTAAAAATGCTAAGAAGCCCGAAAAATAATATTTTTAATAGTTTTAATGAATATGTTACCTGAATGGATTTAATCTATTCTTTATTGGTGAATATCGAGGGTATACTGACTGAAGGAATAATTCAGAAAAAAAATTTTTTTTTCAAAGTATTCCCTCTACCAAGAACAATTGTTTGTGGTTTAAAAAAATGTACGTTATAAAGAATAATATTTTTGTTATGCAAATCGTAAGTTTTGGTATCGATAAGTTATAGGCATATCATGATTTCTGCCAGAATAAAAAATAGCAATATGATGTAATACTGATTTTTTTCAACGCCATTAGGTATATCTTACGACTGGCGTTTTATCAGTATGTAGGTCGTTACATTGCATACATTTTGACATTTAAAACAGAAAACCATCAAAAATTTACTTAACGCCGTCTGTCCGTATATTAACTATCAATATATTTAATTTAGTGACCTCTGTAATTTGCTCTCATTAAATAAAAGGGTCGGACATAAATGACAATATACGACATTAAGAAGTCTTTGACATCCCCTCCGCTTTTCGTTACTCTTCTACTTAAAATATTTACACACATAATTTGATTGATTTTATATTATACAACTTGCATACATATTTAAGTTATTGATAATCGTAACAGAAGAAAAAACAATGCAATTACCGTCCTGGCAGATGAGTCAATATTGTCAAATATAGGTAAGCAGATTACACAAAGAAGAGAGCCCGACTATATTCCCGCTGACACAACTTCACCCGTTCGGAAACATCGACTGTTGCTGTAGTAAATGTGTTAACCTTTGTTCCCAGTAACCAGTGTTCTTGGGTTGAAATCACATAAAATAGAATGCCGTTATTCCTGATTTTCAACGATACTATTTCTCGGGACTAAATGAATATTATTATAATATAATATTACCAATATTACTTGGCCGCTGACGAATTTAGAACTAGGATTGTCAGTCGAGAATAAATTTCGCCAATTGCCATTTTATACAAAATAAATATCTTGTCTACTTTTAATAACCGTTAATAAAATATCAGTTTTGAAATTTATTGAAATTTCAGTTCTGGTTGAGTATGGAAACATTCTTAACGTGACGGTGGCACCCTCACTAATTGGTATATATATAGTATTACCGCACCCGTATTGAAATTGAAATACTGATTGTCTAAAGTAGCTAGTACGTCGAAACTGTGTGCATTGTTTAGACCACGAGCGCTTAGGTCATGAGAAAATTTCATACCTACATATATGATAATAATAAAGCGTCTACGAAGTTGTCTGGGCTATTATATATAATACGTTTATGAATTAGTAAGAGGCCGTAGATTAGAGTTTGATTTATTTCAACTGTTGTTGTAAACTACCTAAATGGAGGACAATTCCTCGGAGACTATAAGTACTAGAAATAAATGGAATATATGTATCAGTATGTCATATTCCTCGTTCGCTATGACGGAATCCGGTAGAGTACCACGTAAGACCAAATTTCAATTTCTACACAATTCCATTCCAAATTTGTATCCGAGGCGCAGATGTCTGTGAAGATGCACTCTACTCTTGCAACCTTGATAATTCGCTCGCAAGCAACGCCAAGAAGCAACAAATAACTTTTGTTATAACAGTTTATTGTGAAACATAAATTTGTTTCCAATAGAATGCATAGCTGCGATATTTTTAACAGATTCTACCCTCCCATCCTATTATATTGTCATTAAAGCTATTGCAACGCGCTTAGTTGCGCTCCGGTCCAATTCAAGTGCAGCTTTCTTTACGTAATAAAACATTGAGCAATTAGACTCAAAGCTGTTTCTCTAAAAACATTCACTGTTCCACTCCATTATGGTAGCAAACATGTTCAACAAAAAAACAAATAAAATTGCAAAATTTCAATTGTATAATATTAAAATGTAATATGTAGATAATGTCATCGAGTAATGCAATTCAACTTATTCGATTTAGGTGTTTTATTGTCTGTGCTTTTATTTTTTGTATATTGGTATCGCTATTGAAATGGCGCCCAGCGTACCGTATCATTTCCGTTTCACATAACACCACATTGCGAATAAATAAAATGTAGGGTCGTTTTGACTGCATAATCAAAAAATAATATATATTTCATTATCTGCCAGCTTTTGATACTTGAATTAATTGTACTCTTATTATACATGGTTCATAATACGGCTTAAAAGATATATTAGTTTCTTAAATGTTTAGTCTGTTAATAGTTAGTATCAATTATTATTGGTTTTCATTATTGTGCAACACAGCTCACAAGCCTTTTTGGAGTAGAAACTTTTTATAATAACCAAGTAATCTGCGACTCGCCTTCCGCCACATTAATATTGAAACGAATTTTATAAATTTTATATGCACATATTTTCAGATTACATTAATTGCCATTCAATTTCTGTTGGTCCTGGAGCCTATACGTTATAAGTCAAGCATACGGAATACTAATTAAGTGGACATTCGTCCACTTGGTTTGGCAGGTCACGGTTTCGAATCCCGCAATGAATTCTTTCATACCATACTCGACTGCTTAACACTAAAACATAGAAACAGCGATAAAAGAGGATGCAATTGGGATCGTAGATAATTTAGTGTTCATTTGCATATTATGTCGTTGGTGATCTCCCCAGAAAATCCAAGCTAAGGGGTCGTGACTCGTAACCCAATTCTATATACCTCGTGAGCATATAGAATAGTTTTCTTTAAACAAACAAAAAAATAATAATAGAATATCCGCCGCTCGATAATACGTTGTTATTTAGTTTTTCTGTTCTAAATTAAAAACTCTCCCTGGACATAAATGATAAGTATTGCATATGTAGGGTCATTTCGCCAGTGGTCGCCCAGTGAAGCGACAGGTGTACTTTCAAAAGGGATTTCGAGTCAATGAATGATAAACACACATCTTTTCGCTGTTATTCCATTAAACATGGATTAAGTAATGTAACGAACTAAAAATAAAATAGTTACTATTGTAACAAGCATAAAATAATAGAAGTTTACAAAAAAATGTCAATTCTCCCAATGGTCGGCCCCCAAAATCCAATGGTCGGTCTTTCGTTGCCCAGTGTTCGGCCATCACTATGAAACTTCATGACTATCGCGAACGAATTAACTGATAGTAGACAGAACAATAAAATATATATTTATTGCTTATTCATTACATTACTGTTAATGTTTATATCTCTATAATCTATTTGATTATTGTAAATGTAATGTAATTGCGAGACAAATAAACTTTAGCAGTATTTGTTTTCGTTACGTGATTTATGCAATACCGTAGACCATTTTTAATTTCATCAAGAATCTCCGGCGTGTGTCATTAATAATTTACCTCTCGGCTACTTGACTTCTTTAAAGTACCATAAACAAGAATTAATTTGACCTCGCTAGTGCTAAACTTACTTTCGGGCGGAGTTTACGTAATTGCTGTACTTAGAAAAATAAAATATTTCACAAGCAATACAATTTAAGACGTAACTAAACACTGATGGAAAAATTTCTTAATTAAGTAAAAAATCAATATACTATAAATGGAAGAATCATTTATTGATAAAGTTTTTACACTGACGGGTGCCATAAGGGTTCATTTTAAATCAGGAGTGTGATGGTGGAGTCATAGGTCAAAATTGAAACTTAATGCAAAGAAAGAGACGTCGCATTCTTTCCCAACCGAGTCAACTGTCTGGAATTTTCCAGGCCTCCAATACGTTTTTCCCATGTGTTTTTTTTTGATTTCTCCAATATATTTAAGTCATTTCACCTCTTTAATTTTATATTGTGTTATATAATGATGACACGAATTCTTAATAGAGGTAATAAGTCTATATAATAAGTTAATAGAGTATTTTAAATTCCCACTTAATTGTAAGGTGATCTTTGCGATATCGTGTCAGTTCCGAATGTAGAGTAGGTGGGCTCATAATTGAGATTAAAACAGACGAAATGGACTTTTTGTTAGTACAAAGTTGTTTCTCAGTTGTTCAGCCTTTATTTTTCGAAGATAGTAATGGTAGAAGGATAGGACCAGGACAGGGCTTGTGGTTAGCTCATCGCTATCGCTACGCCCCGTTTTTAGGATCGGATAGGTGGGAGAGAGTTTATATATTACGGACATTGACCACTCGGTTGCACGTCCGGATCTTTACTCCGTATAATTAAAAGATATTGAAAATAACTTATAATTAAAATGAATTTTCTTCTGATAGTACAACAGTCTGTAAACGATATAAGCATTAAGAGAAAAACACCAGACAAATAAAAAGCTTATACCACTACCACTGAAAAGTCTTTTGTCAGATAAATGTGTCCAAGTTGTTAACACCACGACGTGACGACATCGAAGTACAGGAAAGACTCTTTGATTGAATTTCGCTGAAGAATATGTCGCGAAAACAATACTTAAAAAATAGCGTGATGTCATCAATTAAAGATTAAAGGAGAATTTAATTATTGATGTGGTAAGCCTCCAACGCATATAAGACGCGTCATACAATTAGTTCAATTGTTTCACATGGCCGAAAACAGGACTTCTTAACCATGTGCTCGCGAATCTATTTGGATGCTTCCGCTACAAGTATATTAAACAACGAAAAACACAATTGAATGCAAAAAGAATTTGTTATAGATAGATGCTTTCGATTAAGTTATTTATACGATTTACAATAATTAATTATTTATATGATACATGTAAAGTATAATATTAGTATTTTTTTATGAAATTTGGCTTAATCAGAGAAAACAGATATTACATTTTAATAAAAAAAAATATTTTTACATACCTGTCAACTGTACATCTTAGTTAAAATGGCGTATCGATCGAATAGAACATTATTTTTGAATCATATAATGGATGTTCATTTGTTTTAAGTTCTACGTTTCAGCATCTTGTCTGTCATAACTACATCGGATTAATATATTTATACGATAAAACAAGAGATGACAACATATATTTTCTATAATAAGGATTCAATAAACCGAAAAAAAGAGCTCAACCTTGAGAGAAATAAGAAATCAAAGAGTGACATATACAAATGTATGACGCAACATAGCCCTTACGATTTTAATTTATATGATAATACATGATTATTGAATATTCTTTCATTTGTTTTACACGTTATATCAGGATATAACAAAATTGTAACGTTATTTTGCTTATCTTATAAATATCAGCTGTATTGTTTCTACTTTGGTTGCCAACTGTCACCTCGCTGGTGATACAGGAACAGCAAATCCCTGACCAGAATATTAAAATCAAAATGGCGGTGTTTGTTGTTTGTAAGTTCAGCGCCACACGCGGTATACTTGTATCAATATACGCGTCTATGATTTTTTTGATATTTGATTTGCGAGTGTGATTACGATCAATGATCAATGACTGCAGAAATTATGGATAATTCATTAAATGTATGTGAACAGTATGTTCAACCAAGATAGACTCAATGAGTAAGTATGTGACAAGAATGAAATTAGTTGTATCTATCGGCACCCTCTGTATATTACAGAAAATTGGTAACAAAATGATTCCGTTAAGTCAGAGAAATTCACGACATTGGCGCTTATCTATATATATGTGTGACACAAAATGGTGAACGTTTTTTTTTACAGAATTTCTTGTTTAATGATATCCACAATAGCCACTCACTCAGTCGATTACGGTCGGTAGTTCTTATAATATCTTTAGTATATTTGGATCTATGTATTTTCTTACCTTCTTGTTGACATCTCCTTTCTTGGATACCTGATTACAGCCCTTGCAGCCATGCAACTGATAATTATGTAGAAACATTGAAGGATTATCACCAATATATTTTTCACATGAGATGTCTTAAACCAAAAACCTATGTGTCCACTTTGCAATGTTAATAGTACACGACGAGTTTGTTTTTAACGATTAAATTAATAGTTTTATTTATAGTTTCTTTTTCCCACCGCGTTTTATTTCCAACTAAGAAAAATTTGCCAATTGATATTAGCTAAGCAACCGCTTATTGTAACAATAAAAGTGGAATAAAATTGGAATTGAATTGATCGATGTTTGCGTGTGATTTCCGTGACATGCGGAATAGCAAAAGTCTTTGTCGGGGTTTGCAAGTTGTTGCAACATTGCATATAATGTGAAACGACTATTAGCATGTTGTGTACCTTTTTTGTTAGATTTTGACAAAACATGGCCATATCGCTTTTTGCTCTTAGATGCCTAATACACAAACTCGACGCCCTAAAAACACTGTAAATATATGTTAAATTATATTTTATTATCTTTTGGTAATCGTTGTAGACAAATTCTCGCTAACTATCAATCGAAATATGTATTAGCTTATACAAGAAAGTTTTGATATAATTCTATTACAATATGAAATAAGTATTTTTTTAAGCTTATTTTAAAGAGGAGTGTACAAAATATCGAGTGGTATCACTTAGATTGTGTACTCAAGGCTTAAAACCAAATCTAAAAAATGAATACGAGAACAAATCGAAATAAAAGGTATTCGGATTTACGTTTCAATGTTCCGTGCAATTTATAGTTAGGTATTATTTTTTGATGCAATTAATGTATGTTTACTAACGCATCTGTTTTCGCATTGGATACATTACAAGGTAAATATTGATGTTAATAGAATCTTTATTACTGCATAAAAGATGTTCTGTTTAGTATAATTATTGTTTACGATTATAGTACATATTAATTTGACAAATAAAACTTGTAACATCATACTAAACTGGTAGTAATGGTAGAGAATTATTTAGCGTTATATTATGTCAAGGAAAAGCTTGTCTTCATTTAAAAAAAATGATTAAAGAACATAATCTTCGACCTCTTTTTTGCCATGTCACGTTGTAATTCAGAGAGATATGCCGTCTAACAACGCTTTGAAATATGTTTAGAAAACTGTCAAATATTAAAATAACAGAAGCACATCGGTTATATGGTACAAATAATAATATGTTCTATCGGACAGATTTTTTTTTTCTGTGTCCGCTCCCAATGTGGACCATATATCTCCTAATGGAGATATCTTAACAGAATTTTGCTCAACCTCTCTTTTTTCAAGGAGAGTAGGGATAGAAGGATAGGGCTAGGACAGGACTAGTAGTTAGAGCTACGCTCCGTGAGGATGGGATGGGTGGAAGGGAGGACTCAGACTACGAACAGAAATCCATAAATCGATTGAAAGATCAATCTATGAAAACCGCTCCCAATACGGAGCATATGGACTCCTAATGGAGCTTATCAAAACAAAAAATATTAAACGAGAATTGCTTGCTCAACCCCTCTTTTTTGAAGAGAAATAAGAACGGGCCTAGAACAGGTATAGTGGTTAATTAAACGCTCTCACTACGCCCTGTTTGTAAGATCAGATGGGTGGGGAAATTGAAGACGTCACAAACATTCATGAATTCGAATAGAAATGCATAAATCGATTGAAAAATTAATTTATGAAAAACTGTCCGTACTTGGACTCGAACCCGTGAGATCCATAGCCAAAAACATCGACGACTGCACCTGTCATTTTCAACATGGTAAATAATATAAAAAATATGTTTTTAAGCTTTTTCACTTTATCTCAAAACTAAATTTATGTGACACAGATCTTTCTTTCAGTCTGCCTTTCGTATTAGAAAATAACATTATTTTACTCTTCTGCAAGATCAACATATAGTTGGTGGTGTCGATATTCTGAATCAATATTATAATCGTTAGTAAGCCTTTGTTATCTTGTCGAAGATAAATACTAAATTTTATGATTAAAAATTCATTTCATATTTGTAGTTAGGTTGTTTCAATTTTAAAATGACACCTTTATCATGGCTTTTAATAGTTTCCGCAATTCCATAAGCGTATAACAGTAAAATTTTCTTAACGCTGCCATTAAAAACTCTTTATATGTGAGGAATTTCGGTATCCTAAAATGGACAGTATTTGTTGTTAGTCGTGAGTCATTTCATAGGAATCCAGACACAACTCATATTTACGAACACCTGCGTAAGGAAGCGTACAATATTAAACACACTTTTACGGTGCTGTAGTGTCGGATATACTGATTATTACAATGATTATCCCAACCAATCATATTTTATGATTTATCTGTCTATCGGTAATGCAGCATACACACATACTCTCTCTCTCTCTCTCTATCAGCGCACAGTTCGCATTTTCTAGCAAAATATTTATTTGTCTTGATTTATCTTTATATCAGTAACGCAGCACACCCACTCTATTAGTGCATGCTGAGAGAGAGAGAGGGAGAGTGTGTGTGTGTGTGAAAGTAATCGTTGCGTATTGTTTTACAGATGAGTGAATTTTTAACGTACAGTACACACACACTCTCACTCTGTTTGGCGGGTGGCACTAACATCAGTTAATAATTTCTAGTACACTCAATCCTCTTTTTATAAGGGGGATACGTACGATGAAAAACAGCGCAGCAAAATACCCCCCCCCCCATAAAAAAGATGCACAGTAGAACAGTTTATAAGCATATTGAAAAGATAAGATGCAGATTTTAGCACACAGTGAAATTAGATCTTTGTTATTCGCTTGATAAATTTCTTCTTGGAAACAATAGGCAGTAAACCGGCAACACTTTTGTCGCATTCCAGGATCGATTGGAATAAAAAATATATTTAGTGGTGAATCGAATCTTAACGAGTCACTGAATCCATATTGTGTATGTTAGTATTCATCGGAACGATGTATAAGTTGTATTCGATTCACTCGAAAGCGCTAACCTTTAATAATCTTTTTTTATAATTCGAAGTTTATATTCATAAAATTAACATTTGAAAAGACAACGTGTCACGGATTACGCCAACGCGCCATGCTTTTCACAGTAGATAAAACAATTGATAACAATACAGGAAGAAAACAATAAACAAAGCTCATTGCTGAATATTTCCACCTCGCAGGGCAATACTACATAATACATTGATCATCCCGTCAGCCCTTGCAAAACGATTTTCGAACTTTAAGAGAGTGAAACGATAGTATTCTCAAAAGAAATTTGGTTGGATAACAATTTTTTTACGAATTATGGAAAAAAACGACAGATTTAGCGACACATTTTAGTAATATTCCAGGACCACCACGTTTTATGAAAATTCTTTTTGCTATATATATATATATATATTATAGCTATATATATAATAACATATGGATTAAGGTAGACAGTGATGTTACTATTATCTTTCTCACCAGTCAAGCTATGTTGCTATGCTGCTCGAGTAGAGCGAACAATGAGCGCGTTGGTCACTCATGACTCATGGTAGTGTATCGGTACACTCCCACCCAATTTGAATAAATATTTTTTGATTCTACATTAAACGTCCAACTCAATCATCCATCAAAATTATAATAAAAAGTACCATTCTTCACAAGCAAGTCATTCATATAGTAAAATGGTTGCCGACCAATTCTCTATATCAGGGTTTCTCAAAGTATTTAGCGTGAATGAGAGTTCCGCGAACAAGCTAGTATTGTTTTATTTCGGCTTATGCGATGCATGATTTTCTTAGTATGCTGTAACAGGCTCGATGCCACACCAGATGTAAGAATTCATTTTTTTAATATTGTGCCTTATATCAATAAGATTGCAAAAAGAGAACATCATTCAATAATTTATGATGTGATGGTATTTTCTCATTCTTTTAAATATTGATTAGGCATATACTGTATTTACCTACCTTATAAAATAAAACGAGTGTTTCGTTAAAATGTCAGGTTTTGCCAAGTGTTCGATCACAGGAAAATTTTGGGAAACTCTGCTCTATGTAATACGTGCAAATGTTAAAACTTATCAAACAAATTTCGCTTTTTAGTTCAATAAACTCTTTTAATTTTTCGTTGAGGTATGCGTGCCATTTAATTGCCTTTTACTTGGAACAATATTTGCGTGCATCTTTAGATGCACTTTTCCATTGTTTATGCACTAACTATATGTGTTGTCATTATTAACTCTCGAACTTAACATGAAATTAAGTAATGGCACGTCAGAAATGCAATTATGAAATCGGTTCTTCGAAAGAAAAGTGAATAAGTGCTAAAAAGATATTTCATTTTTTGAATTCAATCGATATATATAACCATATTTGTCACAGGAACTATTTTTTGCAAAGTGCCAGATTATTTTATTATTTCCGTTTTCGTGGCTGAGTGGTCATCGTGGTGATCACGAGCTAGAAACCCTGTGCGCACATTTATATTGTCTAATCAATCTATTCGATCGAGCTCGAAAGTGTTGATGTATTTGATGTATAAATTTTCTCTACCTCATCCGATCCTAAAAACGTAGCATAGTGATAGTGATTATCTAACTACTGGTGTTATCCTAGCAAATCTATCCTTACTCTCTCCGAAGAAGAGAGGTTGAACAATTGAGTAAAAAGCAGTTCTCGTAGAACAACTTCTGTTGAGATAAGCTCCATTAGGAGTCCATCTGCTCCAAAATGTTCATCATTTAAAGTCATAAAGTTATGGAGAAAATTAACTAACTTACTTTATTTGAAGGAATCACAATCGAACAAACTAAGCTGCAATCACGAACGAAATAAATTTAGCCATTTCCTTTCTCAAATTTAAGATGTTTTTGAAATATTGTTTTTAAATTTTATTTTATTATACACTGTAATATTGAATATATGATTTGATGATATCCCGTCAAAATATTTTAGTTGTGGAATGTCTCTCTTCAATTTGTTGAACAATGTTTTTGTTATGTAGGAAGTTATTTTAAATATAATATGTTAAAGAGGCGAAACATGTGTTACACCTAATAACACACAAAGTGGAATAACAAGGATATCAATTTTTTATCATAGTTATTATACATCTATTTGTGTTATATTATTTAAAAAAAACACTCACAGTAAAAAGCTTATAAAATTATTGTTTGATAACCATTTGTTGCGTCCAAGAATTAAATTATGCATATTAATTTAATCTAACAATTAATTGAATCAAATAAAAAAACATTTGCAACGCTTTTTGCGTGTGAGTTGTTATGCAATTTTTAAATTACACAGTATCTGTCATGTGTTTCCTTGGTTAATTTTATGACATTCAATGTCGACGTAAAACTAACATTTAATATGATTATCTCAATTATTTGACAATGACAATGCATTTTGAATGACCTTTTGGTTTATCCGTTTCAATGGATGAAATGATCTGAAGCGACGATGCGTGTGGTCGTTTAACATTATCGTAGAAATATGTATACCCCAGTAGATACTTAATTTACATAATATATTTGGCCCTTGACAGTAACATTGCCTTTATCACATAATGTGTGCCAGAGCTGAATCAGTCAATCACAGCGATTTCGATATAAGACAGTTCCCCTTGAATCACATGTATATATTATTATTTTTTTTTAAATAAATCATAGTTTGACATAAAATTGTGGAAAATGTACAAAAAAAACGTGTTTTATTTTTATAAGTATAATGCCTATCCACTATTGCCTATACAGCATTGACGGTTAGCAACGTAAAATTGTGCATAGTAATGATGGGTACAGAACAATGAAATTTCAAAACAATTCAGTGTTGAATTTTTCAGCCTTCTCTTCGTATATTTATGCTTCTAAAAGCGGCGATTAATTTTCAAAACATTTCAGTATAACGTTAAATTTTTCTGAATGGTATACATAACAAGGGTGTAATAACATTTTTACATGTTTTACCGCTCATCAGATACTAAAAATGAGACGTATGGAAAGTGGTTAGCGAAGTTTCAGTTCTTTCCTAGTAGCATCTTTCTATACTTACCCTTTACAAATAAAGATGTTGAGGATAACATGCAGTTCTCTTAAAACAAATTCTGTTGAGACTTTCCATTAGAAGTACATATATTATGCTCCACAAGTGAAGCAGAAAAGTAAATTGCGATTTCGATCGTTTGCTTGAAAAGGTTTGTCATTCTGATTATTTATAAAATACGCGCGTTAATATTTTCACGGTTGGTTAAATGAGATGAAAATAATTTTTGTAATCGAATAATAGGATTGTTCAAGGACATCAAATTTATTAATTTCACCATTGACATCTTTCAAATCAATTATAGCTAATGATAATATCGAGTTTCTAATCGTCCATTATTGATGCTTTAAAAAGAGTAAAACAACATAAGAAACAATGATGAAGTTTACTTTTTTATTATTCATAAGCGAACCTTACATGATCATTCGGATTGTCATTCCGATTGATCAGGTAAGCACTAGTTGTGATAGTGATATTGAAATATATGTATAACATAGAACTAGGGATTCAAAATTTTCATTGAAAGAACAAAAACGAATATGAAAACCTTATAGCAGTGGTCGTCAACTTGGTCCGTATCACCCACTAGTGGGCAGATAACGTTTTCACTGTAGGCGGTGGATAATTTAATTCTTTTTTATTAGTCTGTTTTCATTGAAACCATCCGTTCAACTCGACTCGCGGCTAAGTTTACTTGAAGACATTTTGAAAAGGTGTATAGAGATGGGGTATTTTTCTCCTTTTCTCTGTCTTCACTTTTTATCTACTGTCTCGCTTATACCTATCCGAATAAAACAAACTATTTATCCTGTTCTCGCCTTGCAGCCGACTTTTGTTAACACAGTACCTACATAGATGTGTGAGAGTAAACGTTACTTGCGTTGTATCGTGTATAAATTATGTAAAAATAGTGCACATTAAATATTTAGTCTCACAGTATCATGCTAAAGATTCTCACTTACCATTAAATATAATTTTAAAAATTATAATAAATGTTTTTCAATTCACACTTTTTATTAAATGTTAATATACTCTTTCTACAGTGAGTTTTTTTCAAATCCTTCATATTCTAGACATCCTTACACTGAATTGAATTACTGCGATGCTGGTGGGCGGTAAAGAAATTTTATTATAAAAAAATATGCAAAAATGGGCGGTATGTATAAAAAGGTTGACAACCACTGGCTTAAAGTATTCAAATATAGGGAAATGGAAGATTCTATCAACCGTAGTATGTAATATTTATATTGCGCCACCTCATAAACTATCAATAAAGCTTTAATATTTATTTAGTAGCGTTTTTTTAACGCGTTTATTTTTTTTTGTTCCAGTTCATCAACCAACGCTGACTTGGACAGTTACAATGTAGCCGATGGGACACGAAGTGCAAAATTTCCTTGCACGCTCAGCCGTAAATAATCAATTTTATCACCTATATAACTGTCATTGCTTTACTGGGTAATGAAGAAATCTAATGCCACCAGCTTCTAATTAAAGCTTTGTAATTATTTCATAATTAATAAAACAACTGATTGAATTATTTAAGGTTTAAGTGTCATTGTGAAATTACAAAAATTACGCTGTCACATAATAATAATTAAGGCTTATCTTTTTTTCCAATCATATAAAATCAAAAGTCAAACGTTGCGGCGGTTCTTAATTCAAATATTTTAAAATCCTTGTTTGAGTGGTGAATAACTTTTTCCAATCGTAATAATGTTGCCAGTATGTGGAAAGTAATACCGGGGAAAATTATTGCTCTGGCGTTCCTGATGTGCGTGGAAGCAACATGGGCTTCTTCTGAAAAGGAAATCGCAGCTGGATTTGGCACCAGATCGAAAGGCACGACATCTAATGAGGCGCTGCCTCCTGAAGACATAGACGGGCTCTATAACCACAAAGATCTCTACAATTGGGAAAAGAAAAAAAGTCTGCGAGCTGATGGTGCCAAAAAGCAGCGCCTGGAATTGGAAGTAGAGGAGTTTTTTGTGGAGCATGAGATATCGGAGCGAAGTGCGCGCGCAGCCGCCAAAATATTGAATCCAGAAGATAGTAAGTTTTGATGATGATTCACATATAACGTCACATGCAAAATCACTTCTCAAATTCACGATTTAATAAAAAATTAAAGGTGAATATGCATTTAGCGTTACGTGTATGTATATGAGAATATGTTATTATTATTTTTACTATCTTATATTGTACTTAAAAAATAACAAAACAAGTTTTGAAGCCGTTGAAGTTTTCATTCTCAAGGAATGAAGAAAAAAAACAGTTACTCATAATTCTCTCCTTTTTTTATTACAACCATTGAATCTACAATGATTTCAAAACGTCTATTGTAACTTCCATATAATTTAGTTAAAAAATAAATATATGTTATTAAAATATCTCATGAAACTTTTAAAGCCGACAGTTTTGGTAATTTTAAAAATAAAAAAGTGGGAAGATATCAAAAAGTAATATTTTATATTAATTATATCGCCTGATTAGGAATCCTTCAATAAATTTCTCTTGAACTTGGTGCTAACATATTTATTTAACGCATTGTGAAAGACTCGTATTGAAGATAATAAACAAATCGGTAGAATACTTACAATACCTGTCTTTTGAAAATGAGTTTTTTTTTTTATTAATTTAATAAAAGCTATCATAGTAAGACTGAATGTAAAAATTCAAACTCCATCAGAAAAGTTATGCTTAACAAACAGTTTATGAATCTTATTAACTGTTTGTTAGACATAACTTTTAAATGCCTGTATATAAAAAAAAAACCTATGGCATTATCAGATATTATCTATTTACGTCAAATTTTCGGGTTACATTGGTGAAGAACTTTCAAATGTTTGACTGGTGATTCAAATCGTAAATCCTCTGTGATTCTTCGCTAGAACAACGCGTTACTCATCGTCCACAGCAACTATAATTTATTGTATTTAGTTTAAGTCACATTAGGGTTTTAAAATCTTGGCTTCTCCCAATTCAGAGCATTTAGATTATTACATGATCAGTCGCTTACTGTCTTTTTTTTAGAAAAGGAAAGGACATATGGATGGAGTAAGGAAAGACATAGTAATGGGCTAATCCTACTTTCTATTACAGAATTTGAAAGTTTGGTTGGCAACATTACAAATATTTGTAAAAATTCTTTGCCTAAAAATTCATAGAATAATCAATGAATGAATAATAACCGTTCAGGGATATAAACTCTTGATTGCGCGATAGTTTATAAAAATGTTTGCATATTTTTATTTATGTACTATGAACAATAATTCAGTATTTAACACAATTTTGTTAAAATAGAACCACAATACAATTCAAAACATCGATTGAGAGTGCTTGATGAAATTTTAATTTCAAATTAGAACAACAATAATTATTTTTAATTTTAATAATTCCATAACACAAATTCATTGTTAAAATAGAACGCCTGTAATGAATTTTGATTTAAACAAATCTATTCAATAAATATATCTATTAATTTTATGACACAATAATTTTATTTAATGAAAATTATACTCACATATTACAATTTAGGTCACCGTAAGAGAGAAAATTATAAACCGTTTATCTTCATTTAAAGTTTTTATAATTTGATTCTTTTTACTACTTGTCTAAAACAGTTCGATGTGAGTCAACATTTCTGGAAATTTGTCCAATGTGCGTTTTTGTGTAACTACGTCCAATTTAGTAAGCGTTTATTGAGTGTGGGATACTACGGAAGTTTATCTGATTTTAAGACTGACATTAAAATTTATTTCTAATGACCAGTTTTTTCCAACTATGTGCCCGAATGCTCGTTGAATCTGGTGGGATCAAAAAAATATCGCTCCCTAAAAAGTAAGATAAAATTATAATTTTTCAACACTGTACATAATAAAGAATAAAATCTGATCTCGCAAAAAAGTGCAAATCTAAGTAACTTTGTACGATTAAATATGAACATATTTTCCTTATTACGGTCCATTTATTGAAGAATTGAACTGCCAAAGATAAGTCATTCAATTTTCATTTTACTATTGTTTGTTTGTACACGAAGTATATATTTCTTAATAGAAATCATAATTTCTTATTATTAATTACCGTATTAACCTGACTATAAGGTGAGATTTTTATTAAAAAAGGACACGAAAATAGGGGGGTCGCCTTATTTTAGAGTCTCAAACAAATGAAATTCACTGCCTTGCGAAGAGCGAACTGACTATATTACTTCTATAACAATATATTTTAATGAGTGCGTTTAACAGAATGATGGTATTGCTTACAAATTACCTGCGCATTGCAGTTTCTGACAGTTGTTTAACCCTTGCTTTTTTTTACAAAATAAATTGTCTTTTTGAGTTATAAATATTAAAATTAATTAGTCTTTATATTTTCTTTCTTTTATAAAGATGGGGGTCGCCCTATAGTCGGACGAATATGGAAATTATAATTTTAGGGAATGTTGCCGACTGGTCAACATCGTAAAGAATTATGCTCGCAATCCGAGGTTCGACTATATTAAGAACTTGTTTTTTCAAAATCAGATTTCATATTTAGTTCAAGAATAAAAATTTAACGAATATTTGCTAACTCTATTATCAAAGCAATATGAAATACGTGTAAAATAGAGGCAGAGCATCTGCGTCAAAGATATTTCTTACAATTGGAGCAACAGTTAATTTATTTGAGACTCGGCTTAATTGCAGTCAATTGGATCAACTGAATCGACTAAATGAACGAGTCTCGAGATGACGAAAAGCTATTACTGCGGATAGCAGAAATAATAGTAGATTCCGCTGAGAATGCGGATAGTGATACACATGGCCGACGAGCTCCTAACAAGGACCTTTTTCGAATCTCGACTCCATTTGCAATAGCCAAGCAGCCTGCAACCTCCTGCCATATTTTTATAAAAAAATAATTTTTACCGGGATGATGAAAAAAAGTATTGATTAAATTTATATAACTTTGTTCATATTTTTCTGAAAGTGTGCAATATCTATTAAGATTTATTTGTTCCTTTTCAATTGTTGAACTGAATTATTGCAAAAATCAACCAAAATGTAAATTTTCAGCATTAATTATGAGTATCTACTGTTAGTTTGTTAGATTCAGGTGTTCAAGTGCACGAATGAACTGGAACTCGACTGACAGTGGCGAAATGCATAGAAATGTACATAGTTTTAATTATTTACGATTGATATTGAAGTTCCATTAAGCACCCATAGTCGATGTCTTAAATTGTAAAACAATACTTTTAAGGGATTGCTAAAAAGTAACACATCTTCTTGTTCCTAATATTAAAAATTTGACTTGGAAGGAAGAAAGTTTTTGTTAAAGCAGGATGTCATCTCCACAGCCTACGATCTACGACTATTGTACAAACTTTGACAATAATCTATTTTCAGACGCGATAGAAACAGTTGAACGTCGCTGGACCAAGTGTGAAGCCAGCCCAAGACTGCGTTGAAAAATAAAGATGTGTTTACCAAAAAAATAATTGCTCTTTAAACAAAGTTTTCAAACTATTTTCGTATGTTCAATGTCACTTTTTAGTCCATATAGCAAGCCTTCTTATCCTGGCGCTATCTTATTTCGAGGCTGGAGACAGTCGTATTAGATCGCCAATTTCCTTGATATTGGACAATTTATTGAGGTTGCGTACCCAAAAGAATCTCTTTTACACCTTTTACTGTCAATATTTTCCTTGCATTATGAATTGAAATAATTCGTAATATGTAGTAATTTTTAATTTTACAGTACCTTCTGCTTTGGGATGTGAAGAATGCACCAAAAAAGAAAAGGAGTATTGCGCTGGTTCACAGGTCATGAGTGACCACTGCTGTTGTGATAAAAGATACTCGGGTAAATAGTTAATTTACTATAATTATTATGATTTACTAATCATTATATTTCATTTCATTTCACTCTTTTACTGTCAAGCTACAATGCTACTTCTGATATCTACGAGAGGGACCTTGAACTAAATATTTAAATAAATATCAATAAATCGTATGAAATCAATGTCACTATAATTGTCAGTTATTTAACCAGCATATTAAAATATTCTTAATTGTTTTTTTTACTATCATTGTGCTATTATTCTAACTTCTGCAATGTTTTCGAGATTATTTAGACTTGCGCCTATGTTAGATGAATCCGCAAAACTATTTTCATTTTTATAATTTGATTGTCATAAACTGGATGTCAGTATTTTCTCATTATATTTATTTCAATAAGATACTATTTTTTTAATGATCCATTGTTGATATTGTATCTATTGTTTTCCGAACGGGCCGCCTGAAGGGGGTATTTCCACGGATATATTTTTAGTTTATTGATTGAATTGAATTTTACTTGGTAGAACTCTATTATAATAGGATAAAATAACAACATATTTCGTTCTACAAATACGTCATCGTCAGAACTATAGTTCTGACGATAGCGTAAAGGCCGAAATAGCTATTAACTACCTGATAAACATTTTGTAGAACTAAATACTTTGTTATTTTATCCTATTATATTTTTAGTGATAACTGACTGTTAATCAGCTGTTATCTTACTTTTCAGATAGGCGTAGTGAAGACATATATCGACTGTGTTTTGGCCAATTGATATAACCCTTGAAAAATACGAAAATGAGTTAATGATTGGATCTCATTTTAAAGACGATAGAGCAGGCTACGATAGATCTCGACCAAGGGAAACATCACTTTACATCGGTTTTAGCTTTAAAAAATTTTACCCCCCCCCTCGCTTGATGTAAGCCACTATTATATCGACACCCTACGAATTTAACGCAACTCACCATATAAAGTTTTCGATATAAACAGTTTTTACTCTCTCTTGAACAATTTCAATTTTGAGGGTTACATCAATTGCCCAAAACACCGTCGATATTATGAGACTGATTTCAGTCACACATAAAATTAACATCAATATGTAATAAAATTTGTATCTTAGACTTCAAGTAACAATTTTATCTAATTTGTATCCTTTTACTGATCCGTCTGATTTCTAACGTGTTCTTGTAGAACTGAAGATATCGGATAGCAAAGACAGATTGAAAATTACCAATCATGTATTTATGATTAGATAATATTGTTTAAAAAATAAAACGTATTAAGCTTCTTGTTATTATTAAAGTACAAAATAATTTTTCAGAAGCCTTCCCGTACGTGCCCCACACGTGTTATTTGGGCGCCGTGAGATGTACGACAGTTGCCAGTGATTGCGCAGAATATGCAAGACTTAGAACGTGTTGCTGTGATAAGCATCTCGCTATAAAATGTAAGAAATTTATTTGTTTTATCACCATCAAATCTATAATTTTCAGCAAACACAATGTACATATCACTAGAGCAATGCGACTTCTCAACTCACCGATATCTATCATTGTTAGTGAATGTTTTGTGTTGTCTTCTTAATTGCATTGCAAAATTAAGTTCACCTTTTTATATGACTCTCAATTTAATCTGTGTTTTTATCTTTGTTTTTTTTTCTGGGACTTTCAGAATGAGGCTATAGTTTCGCAATTTTTTCAGTGTCCTTAATTGAAAATATCTTAACTATGATGAAGAAAAGATAGCTCACCAATAAATAAACAATTTATTCATGTTAAAAATATCAGAAAACATTCAACAAATAAATTTTTTTCGTGGTTAATCATTCCCACCTTCTACCACTTGCCGGACTTGACTGGTATTTAAAACTACAGTTTGTCGGTATGATGGTCTTCGGACTCAGTGGAAAAGTCAGTATGGCCTTTAGGCTATAAAGTTTGGAGAACCATGTTTTAAAGTACGAGTAATCTGTAATTATGTATTTTGTGTCACTAGTTTATTTAGTTGTTAGACTTATTGTTGATTATAAAAAGTTTTTGATGCTCTTCAATACATTATACAATCTTTTTAACCACCCCTAAAAGTAAGGCCCATACCACCTATCCCTTCTCACCCCACTGCTCTATATGAACCTTTTCACACTGTTCTGTACTAATTTTATTATTATCAAACCAGTTAAACAATACATGGCTTAGTTTTCGAATTGATAGTGGTGTAGCTCATTTTTTTGGGAGTGTAAATAAATCTCAATCAAGCCTAATGATTAATAGTTAATACAGTAACAATTTACAATATACTGTAAGATAATTAAATTGATCATTTTGTTTTAATTGTTACAGGGAAAGCTCAACTGTCAAATGCTGCCATCAATTCACCGCCATTGAAACGAAGTTGGATCTTTATTTCGCTGACAACTCTACTTACATTCGTTTCGACAATACTGATTTCCAGTTAGCATTTCTTATTTTAAAATAAAATTGTATTTGTTTAAAATAGATTTAAATGGCCAACCTATTATAAATAAAGTAGTTTGCTATAGTGATTAACATTGATTGTTGAATGCAAAATAAAATATGAAACGTGATATAACATTAGCTTTCACTCAATATCAGCTAATAATTTTATGACTGATTCTTGAATCGAATCCATTATTCAAAAAACAAATGCGTGTAAAGAATGAATGGTGGTGATATGTATTTAAAAAAATAATTATCAATCTATTTTCTGAATATAATGATACTTGACTGGAAAATCGAATATTTTAATTTGTAATTTTATGTAATATATTGAAATGAATTCTTGTATATCTTTAAAAAAATTGTAACATGTGATGATGCTAAGGGGGTATAATGGTTATACTATGAAATAAGAACTACAAATATTCAATAATCATTCAAGAAAAATAGCTGTGACATATATACCCACTTAATTAAATAGCAGTTTTATAATTCTGTTAAAACCTTTTTTTCAGCAGGTTTATACAGTCATAAAAATATTATAAATATTTGTTTTTTTAGAAATCGAAACCCATCTGTCATTATAAATTATACCTATCTGTAGTTTTGAAAATATAAGCTAGATGTCATTGTAAAACGTGGTTTGTGTCTCTGTTTATTATAACATATTTTCAGCTTACTTATAATATAATACATTATCGTCTACCGATTAGCTTTACAGTCTTACACCTCTATTCCCAAGTTAACAAAAATCGTTCATTGTAAAAACTCTTTATGTCTTTTAGAATCTCTTGTAAAATCACTGAACGATGAGATTCATCCACGAATAATCCTCTTTTCAAAAAATGTGGCCTGTCCCGTATGTAAGTGACTGCCTATATTATTATATCGAACTAATTCGCTTTCTTACATAAACCTTTCTTTTGCTAGAATCATAACATTAAGTCAAACAAGCATCTTTTCAAGCCACACTATTAAACATTCATAATTAAATCTAATAATAAAATTGCAAATTAAATGAAGTTATTTCTCACACGAAAGAATAATATGTAGGACTGTTTTATGTGATTGAATGATGTGTCCTGTTGTACCGTAAAATCTTTAATTGGTATCAAGAACTTGCAATCTATAAAAGTAAATCAATTTTCCAACCATATGTAATAACTAAACAAGTAAATATTGTCCCCGTTCTGGGAAAAAATATACGTCAAAAAAAATGTTTGTACACCATATCGACTGTGGAAAGGGAAAAGGACGTAACCCGCACACAAAAAATATTGTGTATAGCCCAAACACAACGTGTATTAAATTGTATACATTGTGATTATCGAAAAAATATTTTGAAAAGACGGAGGGATAAGTCTTTTTGCCTTTCTTTAGTCGATATATTATATATTTGTATATACATATAGTGTATTAGCAAGTTTTGTGTAAGTTATACACAATATTTTTGGTGTGGGTTACACCCTTTTTCTTTTCCACAGTCGATATTAAAATATAATTTTGACAAGAACAAATGGAGGCAGGATTCATAATTATCTAATTTGCTAGCTTATTGTGACTGCTTAAATTAATATAAAATATAGTTTATTATGCCAATTATAACAACCTGTACTTATACAATTTGATTTCACAATAATAATAAAATTATTATAAATAATCACATTTTTTCATTAGTAGAGTCGCCACCTGTGATTTAATTTAAGATACAAATAAATTATTATGTGATATTATACCAAATTGTTTTTTTTTTATTTACTTCTCATCAATAATTCTTTCAATTAAAATAAATACTTTATGTGTGAAAAATCCCATCACTTTCTATCTCATTTCAGGTAAGCATATGTATTATAAAACATTTATGGAGTTTTTTTTCTTAAAAAAAAAAGATTTAGTAAAGCCTTCTTTTAGTGAGAAATGAATACAGCATTGTATTTCATACATTTTTATTGCATTGACTCGGCTGTCATTTCAAGCACATAATTATTATTACTTATAATGTGTTAAATGTCAATTCTTGATGGAAAGGCATTATGTTTATAAAGATATTTTTTCTATTAACTCCACAATTGAAAACACTGAACGAATATGTACAAAAAAATGTGTTTTATTTTTATAGGCATAATAATTTCCAAGGAATTATGAAGAAGAAGTAATGCTTTTGATATGTTTGTTGGTTCATGATATAGGTACTAAATTAATAGTGAGTAAAAATGAATTAGGAAAGTTCGACAAAGCTCCATTGAATAATTCCTCTTTCTAATGAAAGCAAACAAAAAACAGAATATTTTAAGCCATTAATTTTTATATGATTTGCATCAAAAATTACTGCACTTAAGTTGTGAAAAACTAAATCATTGAAACAAAATAATGGCTTACAATTAAATGTCCCTTTGTTTAGATTATATTCACTTTCATAAAAATAAGTTTCACTTATAACAAATATATTACACAAAAACAAATTCTTTCACTAAAAATAAAGTGATCCCACATAATAAAATATATTTTAACATTGAAGAAATATATTATACTTACGAAAAAACATTTTCACATAGATAAAATAGTTTTCACTCAATATAAATACTCACACTTTGAAATCAATAGTTGAACGAAGCTGTAATGAAATGTCACTTATTCTTCTACCCTATATTAGGCCGCCTATTTTGTCTTTGCTCCACGCCAGTGGCGGCCGGTGACAAGAATATTAGGGAGTGCAAAAAAGACTCACCTATTTATACAAGAAATCCATCCTCCGATTCTTGGATTTTGAAAACACTTCAATAACACGAACATTAAAATCCGATATTGACGATACCAATTGTTTCTCTACACTTAACATCGCAAGAGCATTTAGTCTGTCTTGAGTCATGGTATTTCTCAAAAATGACTTGATCCTTTTTAATGTTGAGAAACAACGCTCACTTTCCACTGAAGTCATCGGTATTGTACAAATAATCTGTAATAACTTAACACTTTCACTAAATACTTCGATTAAATTATTGTTTGTAAAAAGTTGAAGTATGGACAATGCTCCATCGGTGACGTAATAATCTTCCCTACTGTATATGACAGTTAATTCATTTTTAAGCTTTAGTTTGTCAATGAAATCGTAAGTTGATGTTGCAATATTAAAGTCCGCTAAAGGAAAACTTTTGTGATAATCCGAAAATTTTTCGCTAAAAAACAATTTAGCTGCTACTAAATGATCATGGTATGCGAAACGATCTTTCGTTTGATTCACTAAAGTATCGCATACTTCATTACAAATGACATAATGGGGTAAGTCATTTGGTCTACGTCTTTTTGTAGGTTGGACTAGTGACATTTGGGTATTTTCTCGGATATTCTGAATAGAACGCGTAAAACTTTCGATATCCTTATTTATCTCCAAAACATCTTTCGACCTAGATTGAAGTTGCATAAAAAGTATACCACAGTGTGGCATAACTTTTGCAAAGAAATCTAGCCAGTAATTGAAATAATCTTCGTTTAAATATCGAAACAGCATTCCAGCTTGATTGATGGTAGCAGCGTCTAAATTTACGGTTTCTAAGATGTGCTCCATACACTCTTTCAACTGCTCGCGATAAGTGTGCACGACAGTCCCTGTTCTTATATTAAAATTCCACCTAGTTATTGGTGCTGAAGGTATTCTTCTATGAACTATTTTTTTTAAATGTCAGCTCTCTTCGCAGATCTCAAAAAAAATGATGGAAAAGATCGTAAATTTGCAAAAAAGTTCCGAACCATAGTGTTGGCTGAAGCACTTCTCTCCATTATCAAATTCAATTGATGTGCATAACAATGTATGAAATGTGCGTATGGATACGAAGCTTTTATCAAAGCCTGCACACCACCTAATCGCCCACTCATCACTGCTGCACCATCATAACTCTGCCCGATTAATTGTGCTGGTTTAATGTCGAGAAATTCCAGTTCCTTCAAAATCTCAGATGCAATACCAACCGCAGTATGATCTTTTGGGATAATAAATTTCCAGAAACGTTCATGTATCTTCCCGCGCAATTCGTACCGTATTACCAAAACGAGTTGTTGTGTAGTGGCTATGTCAGTTGTTTCGTCCGCCTGGATAGCGATATATTTGCTCTGCGATATTTCATTTTTAATTTCGTTGCGACACACCTCCAAAATTGAATCTAAAATGTCATTTTGAATTGTTTTTGAAGTTCCCTTGAAAACACTGCTGCTCTCTAAGTGCTGTTTCATTGCGATGTCAATCTCTGAGACAAAATCAATAAGCCCTCGATAGACACCTGAATTATGGGAATCTGCAGTTTCATCGTGTCCCCTTAAAGCTAATTCAAATGCACCACAGAAATTCACACAGTCAATTAACCTTGATAAAATATATCGATTTTTATCTACACGCTCATTAATTTGTTTCACTGACGCACGATACCCAGCATCCAATTGGGAACGAATATCTAACGATCCCAATACCGCAAGTTGCATTTCATTTAAAATGTGATTTTGAGAGCTACCGTGTTTCTTTATTTTGAATGATAGGTGAACCAGGTCCTTAATTCCAGTCTTAGTCCAGTTAGATTCACCTCCAAACAACAGACACGGTAAACAGAATACTGTAGTACAGCCACATAGCCATGGTGTTTTTTTATACGTTTCTACATTAAATTTCTGCGTAAACACTTTATTATTAAGCGTACACTTCTGAAATAAATTTAAGCTTGGCATAGGACGACCTGCTGCTTTAATTTCCAGCCATTTCGAAGAATCCCGACGATTTTCTTTAATGTATGAGACAGAATATGCACCATTCATTATTGAAGCACGTAAATATTAGACGTATGTTAAAGAAAGTAAATAAATTTGATGGTATGCGTTTCTTTGTGGCAGGCTCAATATACTAGAGGTCCTTTCGACGCACGAACTAAACATATGCGACAGGTCTCTGCGAGTTTGAATACTTTCGGGAACGGTCGTCATAATTCGGCAACTGGTGCAATGATCCTGAATAACTAAAAACTTCGTATGAAAGTCGAACGTGTGACACAGATGACGTCACAAAAAATCAATGTTTCCTAAGAAATCCCTTCCACTCAAGGAGCGCTGAACAAAAATTGCACCGTCTCGACGTATTATTATTACTATTTTTACTGGCGCGGAATACGAGGTAGCATTGTTGTGAATCATCGCTTGATGCAATATTTTTTTTATTGGGAACACGCGGGAAAATTTAAAATGAGTGAATTGCTATGTTTGTATAATATCGCTTATTACTTGAATGAATAATAATAACTTGAATATGGGAGTACAGTGCACCATTTGCTCCTTTGCAAGAGCCGTCCCTGCTCCACGCATTAGAATACATTACACAAACCACACCAGACCAACCCTAACATAGCCTACTACAACTTAACTCACTTTAATAAAAGAATCCGTGACTAAGTGGAAACTATTAAAATCAAAGTTAATACTATCTAATTCAAAGTGCAAACTATCGAAATAAAAGTTCATGTGTATCAAGTGAATATTGTCTACCACAAAGTGCAATTGCTTATAATTCCAAAATAATTGGAAGCCGTTTTAGGATGATAATACATAATCATAATCACAACGCTTTATATAACACGGTTTCAAAAAAAGATAATAAAAACTTAATTAACATTTTTCATTTTTACGCCCATGCATTGCGCCATGACAAATCATACTGGACATGTCGGGACTTATCAATTTCGACACATTTTTTAGTTGCGTTCCAGTTGTACCATCAATAGATAATGAATTCCAAAAGACAATTAAGATTTGTCATGGTGTTGGTGGAGAAGGATTTGATGATATGGATATTCAAGATATCGAAGAAATATTATAGGATATATGTTGAACGAAGAAGAATTATTCATAATTTTGAATGAATCTTTAATGACTCAGAAATCAGTTGCAGCGCAGCGTTTCACATTAAAATCAGTAAATGACGGCATGGTATTGGGTAGTAAATTAGAACATTTTTTTATAGAAAATAATCATAAAATGCGAAGTTTGAAGTTCAAAACGGAATTACAACAGATCTTGGCCCCTTATCACAAAATACATAAAGATTCATACGCCGAAAGTAAACAATCGCTTATTACAGAAGAAACCTAAATATACTAATACCCCAGAGCCCTCCGATAATGAAAACTCACAACCGGTCCCGAAAAAGAGTGAACATATAAAATGGTAAGTGATAGCGATGATGAATGAATGATCTACTATGATATGTTATTAAAGCTTTTTTCAATAAATACGTAAATGTATATTTTTTCGATTGTTAATTAAAAAAAATAAAGGATATTAACAAACTTCGATAATTTTTGGAACACATACCCTAATTTTGTATGAACTTCAAACGTCGTATAACAAGGATTTCTATTATACGATGTTTTTGTGAAACCATAATGACCGTGTTATACGAGGCCCAAGCGTATTTTGATACATAAATCAGCTGAGTCATTTTCAAAATTCAGTCGACTTTATTTTATTAATTACAGGAATATTGATTATTACTTTCAATATAGATACAAATTTTCTTCAGCTTTCTCTAATTTTTAAATAAACTTTCAATTAACTGTAGATATATTCATTTTCATACATTTTGTTTGGTTATGTATATAATGGTATTAATTATATTATATCTTTGTCCCAAAAACAAAAGGGTATTTGTAAAAATTATTATTTAAGTTAAAAGACATATTTTGCCATACATGAATCGTCGATTAGTCTACATAAACACAAATGACCTTTTTTCTTTTTTCAATTGTAATTTCATAGGGTTCGTTCCGCAAATGTCATTTTGCATATCATGTAGATAAAAAATACGAACAAACTGCATTTATAACTTCAATCCGCCAACATCTCATCAGTGCCGCTTTAATTTTGTAACGAAGATATATACCTAGGAAAGCTTACATTTACATACAAAAAAAAAACATATACACACTTAGATTCATCCATTTCCATGGAAAATTATCCACCGATCGAGAGCAGTGATAACAATGAAGTAAAAAGTTTTCTTTCTATTTATTTTGTTGTATTGCGCAGTCGTGAAAGCGAAACTTGTCACTGGTGCAGCTGTAACAAACATTTTGTTCATAAACAAATATTTTTTTCCAATGAAAACTTTAAATTTAACATAATTAAACTTCTTGCATACCATTTCATCGGATACATAATACAGAGTTTCATAAAACAATGTGTTTCCGCTCTCACACCTCATTGTTCAGGGTGCGTAACTATAGGCTATAGAATGAAGGTTAGGGTTGGGAAAGTATAAGTAGCTAGCTAATTCAGGAGAATACAGGAGAGTTGGGCAGGTTTATCTATTCCTGTTTAAATTAAAAGCCAAAGTTGAAAGTATCAATAGCTTTTAAGACATGATCACATTAACAAGAACTTTGAAGTAATAAATGGCTTACACCATATCTTGGGTGGAAGTTTTGCGAGCGTGAGGCGGTGCGGCGGTGAGACGGCGAGGCGGCGTTTGGCGCGCTTGCCGTTGTAACGGTGCACCGCAAATTTCGTCAGCTACTCTCACGTAGGACACTCCCATTGGCGGAGAACTACACCGCGCCGCCTCACGCTCGCAAAAAATCGTCCACCTAAGACGGCCGCAAGACTAAAAAGTTATATAGGGCTAGCGAAGAAATTGAAAACAATATTTTCATATTAAAGGTTAAAAATATTGCAGTTATACCAATTGTATCAATGGTTTGATGAATACATTCAGTATAAATTGGGAATTATGTATATGTTCCTCCCATGATATGCCATCATCCTTCAGTTTCGCTGATCCTATGGATAGTACCTAGCGGTCGTCCAAGATTCTGGAATACCACTGATCGGAAGAAACGGTCAGTAGGAAAACCGACCTCCGGAAAGCCCAAACTCTCCGTAGGCAACTGCAGTACGGAACGTAGCCAGTTTTAACATCTCTCCAATATAGATAGGGTTGCTAGGTGTCGTGATATTTCGGGATTATCCCGATTTCAGGCATCTTTCCCAAGCGTCCCGAAGGGACCTTTCTGGACAGTGAAATGAAATAGGAACACGATTCCTAAACATGTTTCCTCAATGCAATTTATTAAATATGACTTTGCATGGAGTAGGCCGTGTAGGGGGCATAAACGAAAGTGTCCCGGCTTGGACGTCAATAATAAATCTGGCAACTCTTACCCAAGACCACTGACGAAACACGGCACTGCCTGGTCCGTTACTTAAAAAAAATTCCTTGCGAAATTAAATTAAATTAATATAATACAAAGTATATATTCAAATCTATAAATATTAATTTCTACTAGACTTGACGTCAATAATACAGCCGAAGTATCTTATTTTTTTCTATAATATAAGTGATGCAAGTAATCAGTATTAATTAACACGTGTAATTGAAAAGTCCTTGCTCGGTCTTTAGTGACAAACAATATGAAAGTGTACACAATTTGAACTATTTCTTGTAACATGTGTGTGGATATGTTTGTATAATATCCACGTAATTATTATGCAACAGGTTTTCCGGTTTCTTACGCCTGCTGCAAGTAAAAAAATAATGTATAAGTACGCTGGTACAATGTACATGGTGCATGATTACTAAAAGTAAAAGTTTTGCATTTATGTTTACGGAATTAAATACTATTCACTTCAGTAATTCATAAAAAAACTGTCGTTGGGTATTTAAGTCATTTTTTTATAACTTCGTTTATACGGTTATATAATAATTATAATGCTGTACGATTTGTTATCATAAATTGGATGTATAAATCCCAAATAGACGCAGACCCTTGTTGCTTAGAATAAAACTATTTCCTTTTTCTTCGTGTTATAAAAATATTCTCATAACTATAATTGTAATTTTATAGTGTTTCTCCTCCCCTATTTTCATATTACACTGCCCTACGCAAAGATGAACCCGACGGGGGTGATTATTGCAGTATATTTATATAAATACAATGCGTTTCCACTAAGAATTGATAGTAGACACTATAAAAGTGACTACTGTGGTAACATAGCAACATAAAGAGCTCGATTTTAGCACTGATAATAAATTAATTTTAATTTGAAAATATAAATTAAACTAGGTGTACAATATAAAATGCAACTGAACTCTAGCATTATATAAAGAGGCACTAGCACTTTAATCGATAGTAAAACGAAATCTTATTATCAAACACCAATATCTTATTCTTTACTGGCACTACAGTCCGGAATAAACCTTGGCCGACTCCACTACGATCGGTCCTCTACGTTCCTTCGCCAGTCGCCGACATCCAGCTTCTCGTAAGTCTTGTGAGACCTCGTCTATCCTGCGAAGTTGTGGCCTATTAACACTCCAACACAAATTTAATAATTTAGTTTATTTATCTACAATATTTAACTTTCTTATTGCATAAAATCTATGAGTCTGTAACTTTAAAAGATGCTATAATATCTTAATATTTCTATTAATACAATAAGAAAAGTAGTAATGCCTTCATAAATCACTTGTAATGTGTTAGGTAGCTTTCTTTAATCAATAATAATTCTCCTCCGCGACTTGAGCACGCAATACGCCACTGTTATGTATTTATTTAATTGACGGGGAATATAATATCATACATATCTTTTAGTACCCATAATATGAAATAGCGACATTATTTTACGAAACATTATCAAGTATTATGACTAACTATTGCAAAATAGGAAGATCACGGCATAGTAATATTATTATGTATAAATAGATTACCAGCCAAGAAAAATAGGGTGTCCATAACGGTGTTATTCAAGAAAATATGTTTATACATTAAAAGTGATGAATAAAGTAGCTACGATTACAGTTTCAAAAATTGTTTTTGCTCAACAATATTTTGCTTTAAAAGTTAACCAACTTAATCAGCAACCTCCACTGATAATTATATTTTCATGACTTTCCTTGTCTTAGTTCATGAACTAGCTGCTTTGTATACCCCAATTTTTAACACTAAATTTTATATACATAGCCCTGTTATGTGTGTATTTTTATCAGTTGATAATGCTCGTGATTAGCGAAACCGGTCCTGGTTATTATAAACATGTGGATGTAGTACAAATGAATCGTTTTATTTAAAAAAATATATTCATTTTAAATTTAAAATTGAGTTTACTTTTATGTAAATGTAATTGTTAATTTTTTAGAGAAAATTGTTTGAAATAATAATTACAGTGTTATGTTTCAATTACAATTTGATCTTCAGAATTTTATATGTTCGTGCCCAGAGTTTTCGTGTGCGGAAGAAACACAGAACCGTGCCGACGATATGGTCACCCTAGCGAACAGCATGCGTAAGTATCGAAATGAAAGGTGTCTTAAAAAAGTGAAAGTGAGATCTGCTCTGTCGACCGAAAAAACGCTTTACCTACCTACCGCAACGAAATATGAATGCGAAAATAATATGGTCAAAATTACAGTCACAACGGAACTTGCTCCGCGATCTGACGGGCGTCGAACCTGTAGTCTGCATTGCGGAAGTCGATTGGTTTGTGAGTGGGTCGAGCGCATTACCGGAATTGATAACTTTGGATCTTTAAAATGGTATGTTGATTTACTTAATTTCATATTGTTTAATTTCAAACCTTTTGTCACACAGATTAAATTCCATGCAATTTATTTAGTTCTTGCAAGAATTATAATAATACAAATCGATATATTACAACATTATGTAAGCATTTAATAGATAGGCAGCAGGCCATCATCAGAAAGAACCATTAACTAAATTATATAATTCTTACCTTACGTATACATTATTTTATGCCTAGTCGAATACAAGTATACCTCTTTGAAAAATATAAAACGACAGCTATAAGGTGATGTTAAATAGCTGTGCAGTTTAAAGTTCGTTTCTAAATATATTTACATGACGTGTAATACTATAATAATATACATGTTATAACAATTCCGACACTGTTATTCGTACAATAGTTGAGTGATATTTCCAGATAACTAATTATTTTGCTGTTGAAAATATAATGGCGTCTACCAAGAGTACCAAATACTGACAATTATCAAATTTAAGAAATCTATAACTCGCGAAAACAAAACAGTAATGTAAATAATGTTGTGGTGCAATTAAAATATTTCAATAATTCTTTTCTGAAAGACGTTTTAAAATAACTATATATTTTTTACTTCAAAGAAATGAAATAATAATTGTATATTTTTGGATTCTCCAATGAAATCTGATGATTAATTATGTAGGTTTTTAAGCTATTCTGCAATGTTGGGGTTACGTAACTTAGAAGTAGAAGCTAATGATAACAATATTCTAAAAAATAAAACACAATTGGTTTTGTACTACGTCCACGAGTGTCTCGACTGTCTCGAATGATCAGGACTGATTTCGCTCATTGCGATCATTATCAATGCCTTTCCACCAAGAATTGACAGTTAACACATTAAAAATGATTCATAATATATACTATATTTACACTCAATCCTCGTTTTAAAAGAGGGGTATATTCCATGCAAAAGAGTCGTTTAAGAAAAGTTGCATCAAACATAAATAAATGAAAGTTAGGTTGCATTACGTCATTGGATCGTGCAATTTCGAAATGTGTAAAAATAATCCGTGCAAAGAGGATTTGGTTTATATTGTTCTACAAAAAGAAATATTTTGAAATGAATATCACTACTCTTTTTAGTTACCTAACGACTAAGTATCTACATTAGCGTCTAGGTACATTAAATGTAACAGAACGTGTAGATTGTAGATTAATTTGAATAACTATATACCTTAAATAATATTAAATGTATCGACTTGTATTAATTGTCATTGCTAATATTTTAACCCTCTGTTCTATTATTTATTGTTGAATCTTGTTCGACAAAAATTACCAGCAAGGAAAGCGAACCCTTTTCTTGGTATCTAAATTCAACATTTATATTGCTAAAAGTACATCCTTTTGTAATGATCATTATCTTTGTAATTTTCAGTTATTTTAGTAAATTTTATAGACCATGAGATATAGTTACTTTCGTATTCACAATAAAAGAATTGAAATTTCATTTCTGATTCATTGCCCGTTATCAAAAATTCATATTGCAAGGCGTCGATGTGGTCGCATTTATTATGTTTGGTAAACAGTATTTTGTACATTATTAATATGAAAAGAAGTTTTTTATTATCGTATTTTTTCACGTTTTATATTGTAAAGACAAGATGTTTATTAAGATATATATATCGAGTATTACAGCCAATACATTTGACAATGCACCAATCATTATTGTTTTCGTTTCAAATCACTTAATATAAAGATACAGATCATCTATCTCAATGAGAAAAAAAAATTAGAAACTTTTCTGCTCAAGATCTCAGATATTCAATTGAAAAAATCAGTATTAATTCAATATTAACCTTGCATTAAATAAAAAAAGATACAATATACATTGCAAAATAATTAATATTTCTATAGTTATCACAATAAAGTAACAAAACATATTCAATGAGAATGAGTTGAAAAATAAACGTTCAAAAGTTTTGTGTAATGTTTTCATATCTGAGTAGCTATACTGTAGGTATATTGTAATAGGGTTTGTTGTATTTTATACTTGCGTTTTGCAAGAAATGAACTGCAATGTGGTAGGTATAGGTAATAGGTATTATCTTATTACATTATAGATACCTACTTGACAAAATTAAACATTGCACGAATTCAAAGCATGTGTTTGTATGAACAATTGTTACTGTTTTTTATGCACTTCAATTAAAATACCTACCACTAAAGCAATAATAAAAATAATATTGTGCAAATTTGCAATAGATAAAATATTATAGCTAGGTGATAGGTAGGTAACATAAAGATCGCAATTACTAATGCTTATCAAATGTAATGTATGGTGCAAGATTAATGGGTGCTATAGGTAGATACTTATAAATATATCAAAATAATATAAATTGTACAGTGCAGTGTGAAATATATAAGATTTGAAAAAATATTTTTTCCAAAAAATATTTGTAATAGATTTTATATCTTACCGCTAGATGTCGTTATAGTTTTAATTATCAACGCGCACGTACACGTCAAACGCAAGGCGATAAAAACCCTCGCGATACCATAGTAACGCATACTTACCTGGCGTGGGGAATACCGTGATCATGAAGGCGGTTCCCCCAGGGCGAGGCTCTTCCATTGCACTTCGGTTGGGCTGACCCTTGCGATTATCCCTAATGCGGATAACTCGGGCGCGTAATTTTTGGTAGTCGGGACTGCGTACGCGCTGTCCCGGATCAACTAAGTTGTTACTTCTAACACTGATGGAGTGAATCCGACTGATCCGAGCCAGATTCTGAATATCCCCGCGTATCTTCCTTACAATCGCATACCCACACCCAAAATTAAATAATTAAAATTTTAATTAATTTCTCTATCATGCCATTATGAGAACTGTGTTGAGATACTGAATAATGATAATTTCTCGTCATTAGTGAATTATTAGGAGCCCATGTTCCGAATTGGGAGCGGTAATGATTAATAAATAAAACTACAGTAGGATATACGTTGAGGAGAATCATTCAAATCTAGGTTACTAACTATGATACTAAAGCATATTTATTTACGGCTTACAATTAAATGCACTTTTGTTTAGATGATATTCACTTTCGTAAAGATAGTTTTCACCTATAACAAATACATTCCACAAAAAACAAATTATTTCACAAAAAATTATGTGATCAATTAATAAAATATATTTAAACACTCAAGAAATATGTTGCACTTACGAAAAAGTATTATCACATAGACAAAATAGTTTTCACTCAATATAAATACTCACACTTTGAAATCGATAGTTTCACAACGCTGTAATGAAATGTCACTTATTCTTTACTACTTGCATGTCGCAACTCCGCATTAGATGGCTGTATTGTCTTTGCTCCACGTATTAGAATTTATTCTCTCAGTATATTATAGGAGTGGTATTTATGAAGAAGCAGGGTTCTAAGTGGACATGCCATATGTTAATATAATTTATTTCATTGTCCATAACATACAAAATTAAAATAATCCGTTTCGAAAGTCAAGCTATCAAAATTAGTCTGTGGTCTTTGTTAAAAGAATCCGTTTCGAAGTGAAAACTATTAAAATCAAAGTTTGAGTGTACTAAGTTAATACTATCTTATACAAAGTGCCAAATATCGAAATAAAAGTTGAAGTGTACCAAGTGAATACTACCTAACACAAAGTGCAATTATTTATAACCCTTTATTTACTTAGTAACGCACATAATAATTTTGTACACATGTATTTTGTCACTAACTACCCGTTTTTATTGAAATTCCTGTCTGTTTATTGAAATTCCATCAAGCACCCACAGTCGATGTCTTAAATCACATAATAATTATTGAACGTAATGGAAAGAATTTGATTGGGGATTTCAAACGAGCTATTCGAACAGGGGAAAGTATGGTGGAAGGTGACCTGTTCGCTGACAATGAATATGATTTTACTATTGTGATTCATGAAACATAATACATTATTTTTGTTTTCGAATGCGGAAATTGCATATACATATTATACCAATTTCGGCTAAATTATAACATGATTATATGTACTTTCTTTAGGGAAACGGAGCTAGCGCTGACGGAAGCGACGGTCGCACGGAGCTGTTTCTCCGCATCGCCGAAAAACTCAAAAGCACCGATACCGCCCTAGCCAAGAAGCTTGGTGGAATCTTCCTTTTCTGTGTGATGAAGAAGCAAGCTGTCCGTTACTGGAGTGAGTCTAAATTAAATTTTATTAATTTGCATCAATTATTCGAAGTAGGTGTTTACAAAAACATGTGTTTTATTTCAGTACTAATAAATGATCTCATTTTTTAAAATGGCGTGATTAGAAAAAATGAATACACGTTAATAATAATTGATCCTCTAAGACAGGCGTGTCACACGGCGGCCCACTAAGAACATAGGTCGTGAGAAAATTATTTTCGTGTACCAAAAATTGATGACAGAAATTTCATCGCATTGTAATCGAGTCACAGCCTCGATAAGGATTCTAAAATATTTTTAAAGATCTATTGTAAAAACCAATTATAGATGGCTGAGTCAATTTAACAAACGGTCCTATTCTCAAATTTATTAGTGTCCCTACATTTACAGTACCCCGTCAGTAAGGCTCTACACTTTTACGCCGAACGTAATGATTTTGATCGATTAATATCTAGTGTGTAAAATTAATTATACGCATATTTCGCAAAAATTCTTTTTTTTACTCATTTAGCAATTGTGATGAAAACTGATAACCACTGACCTCTTTCCTGTATAACGATATTTGCTATCCTTAGCACTAACTTAATAAAACTGATTGAAAATCTGAGAATAAAACAGCAGATGGTGAAAACCAAAAAGGTTAAAAAAATGTATACACTAGATCTTCAATATACATTAGAAGCAATCAACTATAGTGTACACTAGACCAACGATTTTTTTCGTTAACGTAGATAAATTATGTGATATTTATAATGCGAGTATACTCGCAACAGCAGAACATAATGTAGGTTCGTTAAAATTGTATTATTGTCTTCATCATAGTACTACCAAAGTTATATTCGTATTTTCTACTGCTAAAATTTTAATTATTTAATACTACATAAAATATTAATTTCGATGCAATTCGCTTTCAGCCATGGACCTGAACAAGGTGATAGTATATCCTGGAGAACCTGATGACGATCAGGAAGCCGACTCTACGTTCACCCTCACCGAAGAAACACTGCTTCAGATTGCCAGCGGAAAAGTGGACGCGAGATCTGCCGTTCAGGCCGGGAAGTGCTCAGTCACCGGAGACATCATGAGAGCTATGCATCTGGAACCATATATCAAGCTTTAATACTTTTACTAATACATAATCTTATAGTTACTAAGAGAATTTGAGTTACAACCATACGATTCTAAAGGATTGCGGGAAGTTAATTTATACGCCAGCAATATAGGTAAATAATGCCGATAAATGGCTTCAAATCGATAGTTTTTCTCAGCTCATACATTTTTATATTAGAAGCTGGCGCTAATTCTGTAATAACTACAAACAGCACCGTTCTGAAATACCAGTTGGCCGGTGTACAAATCTGGTATTTTCAAGTAAAACAACATTTATTTACTAGTAAAATCGTACCCGTCATAGATGGTGGTGTTGAAATTGAAATACTGAATGTCTAAAGAAGCTAGTACGTTGGAACTGTGTGTTCATTGTATATCATTTTATTTTATACTAGTGAGTAATCGCATGCGATGCAATGCCACTCAAAGAATGAAAGGGTTTGCGTTTTAATTCTGTTGATTGAAGTGCTTTTGGACAAGAGGTCTGCACAGCCCGAAATTTCATAAAATAAACCTGTCATCTTCAGGGATGGCCCGGCCCGAGCCCAAGTCTCAATATCACATTTGTTACCCGAACCCGACCCTAAGTCCAGATTTATATTTCTCAGCCCGAAATAGCCCGATTTATTTTTTAATATAGTAATTCATTTATACTTTCAAACAATATATGTTATTGTTTCCATATTTCCAATGATATTCATAACACGTGAAATAAATTATTTAAGTTATGAAAACTATTGCCTTATGGCTGACTCAAGACCCGAACATAGTACGAAATATTTTTCTTAACTTTGAATTCCTTACCCGGGCCCGGCCCGAACTCGAATCTCAATTGCTTACAATTACAACGGGCCGGCAGGGTAAGGGATTGCGGGCCAAACCCGGGCCCGTGCAGACTTCTGTTTTGGATATGCAATATTTTTTGTTTTCCGTCTGGTTCAGAGATGTTGTGCGTATTTGATTCTTTTTTTTTAGATTTTTTTTTAGATTTTAATTTTTTTTCTTTAGAATCCTTCACGGGTGTGGGCACAACAACTCACCAAAGTTTGATCGAAATCAGATGAATGGTAAAGGAATGCATAGAGGACAAACAAACAAGCAAATCTTCATTCTTTATATATATATTATATATATATAGATATACACCTCGAACGCTTAGGTCATGAAAAAAATTCATACCTACATGTGATATGTGATAATCATAAAACGTCTACAGAGCGGTCTGGGCTATTATATATAAGATATCTGACTTTGCTCTGCGTGAATGATTTCAACCATCTTACCTTATTTTATATAGAGCATGAGGAAGCCCTCATATTATCTTGTGCACAAATTATACAGGCCCATACAGAGGGGCGCAGGAAGAGCAATTGCCAGAGGACTCACAAGCATGTATGTAATAGTAAAAAAACTTATATCCATATAAGTATTAGTTCAAAATTTTCTTCTTAATGGTTCATAAAATTGTAAGCTTGGCAGCCCCAAAAAAAAGTTTTTCCCGGGCCTCAAGATATTCTCTAAGAAATAATATTTCCCTGTATATATTAATATCCTTTCAATGTAGGACAGGTATGGACCTCAAATATAAAACATACAGAGCCTATCCATCTGTTTAAGCTTGTACAATATATCACACATTTTTTTTCGAATCTGTCACAGTATTTTAATAAAAATAACGTCACAATTTTACTTTACCCAAGTGCTTCTGTTTTTTTTTTAAATGGGTGCTGGAACCAGTTTATAAAAAGGCGTTTTTTAATAAGCTTTGATGATATATATTACAATATTAGTGCGCATTGTAAAACGTATAAATATTATGTCAATTAAAAAAATACATAATTGAATTTGACATCGAGCAAATAAATTCTATGAAATAACTGAAACCAGCCTTTTAGCGTATAAAGTACTTGACGTGCGGCGTCCGTATAAAGTACCTGATTGCTGGGCGTACAATTTACCTCCCTAGATTTAGACGCAAAAAATGTACAAATAAGGTATTTCCACTACCATTTAAATGTAAAAAGATACGTACGTAATTAAAATGAATACAAATAAAATTTCTAATTTAATGTTATTAATGAAAATTTTTCTATCCATATTAATATTTGAACTTTTGGTAATGTCCGTTTAATATATTGATACATATAAAAATATGATATCAAAAACTCAGCTCAATAGTTGTTCTACCAAAATTGTACTATTTTTCTACTGAATTAAATAAATATTATAGTTTTAGATCGAATAAATTGTTAGTTTTTAGACATTTCGTTATTACCATTATAAATAAATTGTGATAGTAAAAATATATTAAAATATTCACTGTGTATTTTCTTTTTCAAATACCAAAATTGCATGATGATTTAATTTCTGTTCTTAGAACGATTGCCTCATATCTATACTCTACGGACCGCGCTAGTATATTCTAGATGTCTGCCACCGACAAGCTTTTTAATATTTTGGAACCGCGAAACGTCTATTAAAGGTTATAAATAATTGCACTTTGTGTTGGATAGAATTCACTTGGTACACTTGAACTTTTATTTCGATAATTTGCACATTGAATTGTATAGTATTAACTTAGTAAAATCAAACATTGATTTTAATAGTTTCCACTTAGTCACGGATTCTTTTAACACAGTGAGTTAAGTTGTGGTAGGTTATGTTAGGGTTGGTCTGGTTTGGTTTTTAATGTATTATTGCGTGGAGCAAAAACAATATGGGCGGCCTAATAAGGGGTAGAAGAATAAGTGACATTTCATTACAGCTTCGTGCAACTATCGATTTCAAAGTGTGAGTATTTATATTGCGAGAAAACTATTTTATCTATGTTAAATTTTTTTTCGTAACTGTAATGGGACAGTGCTACTATTTTAAATCTAATTTTCCCTGCTGTTTGTGCCTGCCCATAGAGCTGAGTTCGTAGACAATGAAAATGCGAAAGACATAAATATAATCATATATTTTACACTTACGTAGGGAGTGTCGATATTGTGCCATTTGTCATAAGCAAGCCATTCGGGGTGCATGTCGTAGTAATTGGTTGTTGATCACTGCTCTAGACTGTCGATAAAATATTCAGAATAACAAAATATCCTGAGTATTTATTCATTTTGACAACATAGTATGTTGATAACAGCGGATTAAATGTTTAAACTACTGATTAAGATAGTGATGGAGAATTTAAAATATGTTATCAATTTTCATACATATTTTATGACGCATTAAGCATGTTTTAAGCCTATTACCATGTTTCACAAATAAATTGTCCGATAACATATTTTTTAATTTCCATAATAATATCCATTCATGATTAAGTGAAAGGGAAATGCCGGAATATCTGTGACATTAACATCTAGTAATGAGAAACAATTGTGGAATTAATAAAATCGGCTTCACGAGAATTTCCAAAATATCTCACTTGATCATAAATAATTTGTCCTTGAAATACTTAACTAACTTTGATCGCGGGCACATCCAAAATAATACTCTAATTATGAAAAAAATAGATGTAATTTTTTTTTCTATTGGGAATTTACGTAAACCATGAGCATTGTTTGACTTAATGTATATTTGATTTTATATCCTATTTAATATATGACCAATTATTGAAAATTAAACAGGAAAAGGTGTTTTTTTTAATGTAGCATTTTTGATTGTCATAATAAATTTTGATTATACACAATTTACTTCCATGCAATTTGCAGTGTTTGCAGGAAACTTTTAAGTATGAATCATAAGGGGTGCACATCGGATTTCTTTTAGGGACGGAACGAGATTTTTTCAATTCAGGGCAGTTTTTATGCTAAGAAAAGTAAAACCGGATTTATTTCTATAATTTACTTAACATTTTTTTCACATACACTTTCCTACTGTAAGGAATACTAAATAATTTTTTTGCCATGTCTGCTCACAATGTGAATCTAATGGAGAAATCTCCACAGAAGTTTTTCTATGAGAACTGCTTGTTACTCCATAGCTCAACCTCTCTTTTTCGAAGAGAGTAAGGATAAAAGGATAGGGCTAGGACAGAACTAGTAGTTATGTAATCGCTCTCGCCACGTCTCGTTTTCAGGATCGGATGGGTGGGAGGTGGTTTTAGACATCACAAACACCCATGCCTACGAACAGAAGTCGATTGAAAAATTTATTTAACTGTCTGTAACGGGACTTGAGCCCGACGGGTTTTTCGGTGATAATTTCATCGTATTATGAGCTCGAGTACATGATTAAAGACTTCTAAAATATTTTTTGATATTCACTATTGTAATATTTAAATTAGAAGCTTTCAGAGGCGAGGGGAAGTGATGGCGAAAAAAATAAAAAATATTACATACTGGCCTACGTACTGGACTGCTCTCCTGTGTGCGCCCATGTGCCAACATAACAATATTATTATAATGCAGTATGCAGTCACTATCTACTTATCTCGAGTTGCATCAGCAGCCGTCAGCCAATCTTTCACATATGAATAATTTTCATTCTTCGTAATCTACAATGTACAACGTACCTATATCTCTCAATACTCTAAAAATGTTTGTGTAATCAATTGTCACATTTTTTCAAATACGAATTTACGAAGTCTAAAAACGCTGATAACGATTAAAAGTACAGACGCAATCTTTATTGAGACACTAGGCAAATATAAAATAATATTTACGGAACATATTGATAGCGATAAAATTGCGTATAGATTGATTTGATACATGATGTAGAACTATATTGTTGAGTGTGTTTTTCTTTGAGGTGATTTTGAATTAGGCGGTCATCAGCTACTGAAATTATAATTGGAAAATCACCAATAAAAGACACACCTAATTAACTATCAATTGATGTTATAATGATAAACCAGTTGGTCGGGATTACATGCTAATTTAGGTATATTTTGCTGCTTGTTTAACCGTTATTGCTAATCAAAGGCAAACTGGGAACTAGACTGTTGATCACTGAAGGCTCATGCGTGAAAAGAAAATCTGATTACACGAAAGTCATCACTTGTGCTATCTGCAGTCATGTTTCATTGTATTGTACATGACCTTCATTTTGAAGAGGAACTTGACTGACTCCGACATCTGATTAGTGTCTAGCGATATTTCTGTTTGCCTCTTCCACAGTATATTTAATATGGAGGATTGCGATTAAATGTTGAGGTTTTATTATAAAGCCATAATTTAAGGTGACATCGATCACCGATCTACTAAAAATCAACGAATTCAGACTTCTTCTGTAAATTTTACTGATTTTTTCAGCTAGTAAGCATCTTTAAACAACGCAAACTCTGTTAAAGCCATCGCAATCAAAGTATAGTCTCTACTATATATAACAGAAAATACATGTATGAATCTGTCTGTCTTTCGATCACAAGAACTTCTCCCAAACGGTGTACAGTAGCGAGGTGAAATTTGCACATGTCATTCTGGCTGCTATTTTTCGATCAACTGTGCTCTTTTCCACTTTCAATTTTCTTGAACTGGGAAACTATATTTGTGACTTTTCAAATGGTATCAACAGAAAAAATAATAGTTGCTTAGCAATCACTCCATACTAAAAGTGACAGTTGAGACAATAACATAAACACAAATATTTGTATAATAAATAGTTTCTTGTTTGTGATTTGATAGAAAGTGAGCTTGGTAAATTAGTACGTCTTGATGTGCACCTAGAATCGTCTGACCAATCCACCAAACCCAGATGATTCAGATGAACCACTTCAAAAAAGGCTGTGTTATAATTATATTGATCCAAATTTGAAAGTCCCCTAAACTTTCAAAGAAGTTTGCGAAATATTTGTGCACAACATGAAGAGATACAATAAAGAATAAAAAAAAACCACCTATGATAAAACAAGAGTGATCTTCTAAAAGTGGATTGATTGTTTCTTGTGATGATGATGATGAAAGTGATTTTGAACCAGTAAGAAAAAGAATTGTTAGAAGAAGCAGCGAAAATGAGGATGAATGAGTATCATTTAAATTTTAAGCGATAAATAATATAAAGTTTACGTCGATAATTATTGTTGCTAAATTTTGTATTGAAATTTTTGAATGAATATTTTACTTTTATTTATTTTAATATATTGCAGACCTTTTTTACTCGGATTTTCCTGAACGTGTTCTAATCTAATGTATATATAATTTAAGACATCGACTGAGGGTGCTTGATAAAATTTCAATATCAAATTTGGATTATTGAGATTTTGTACACTTCCATGTATTTACATGGAAGTATTTACATGGCAAGGGAGTATTTACATGGCAAATACATGGAAGTGTACAAAATCTCAATAATCCAAATTTAATGTATATATATTTAAGCATTTTTTGTTTTATATTGAAACCTATCACATGTTTGTGTATTGGCTCTATGCAGAGCTTTTTTGAATAAAAAAAAAGATGCCGGTTGTCGTTCCACAGCGTTACATGACAAAAAAGTCCTTGTGTTATGACTTATTTTACGTGGCTTGTCGCGGAGCATATCTTCCGCGTAAATCGGAGGAAGAGTTTATATATTTTCATCAATAGCTATTTTCATGCGCCCACTGCAAAATAATAGCATCTTTTAAAAATATTGACATCAAACATTTCTGAAATCACTAAACCCATGCCGGAAATTCTTCAAGAAGAAACACCAAAAATTTGAAAGATTTTGTATTTTAAAAATGACGTCATATTAATGTCTCGCGGTTCGAATGACTTTTTTCCTTTAAGTATTTTATCTCTCTGATAAAATTGAACTACTACGTGCCCTATGTTATCAAAGAACTAAATTAAGTATTATTTTTAGTACAGTCAAAAAAGTATTTTGACAATGATAAAATCAAGTTTATTTATTTTTTTCAAAAATGCCCATATTAAATATAGTACATTGAGAAGAACCGAATCGAAGAGAGGTGAATGGTCGGCTATCGACGTCCTGGAAGGTCTGGGATGTCAAACAAATACCATTTCAAATCCAGTTCAACTCTTATTTATGTTAATCGGACGCAGTGGTTTAAAATACACAAAAATAATTCTAACATATAAAATTGAGTCTACATTTACATTTACTTAACACATGAATTTAATACATTTAAGTTATAATGCAAGTGACACGACAAACGATTTTAAATTAAGTCTAATTTCAAAACAAACACAAAAAATCCACAATGTCAACGGGGCCGGCGGCTCTCCCGGCTCGAAGGCTGGCAATTGACACTCCACGAAAATCAAAAATCGGACTCCCGCACTGTCGGAGCCACCCCTTTCCGTCAAAAATAGATTCGTTCAGCGAACGTGTTCGCCGGCGATTGCCGATAGCCCATCACGGCAAGAGTCGGGTCGACTTCTACGAATAATTGTCATTAACGCTGTGCGTTCTCAGTTATGGAGCCTAATAAAACTTAAACTTAACAAAAAAAAAACCAGAGTGTGTCAACATATATATATATTTGGAAAAATGGTTTTCAACATTAAAGAATCATCTAATATAAACAGTTTTGGGTATGTTTAAACAAAAGAAATCATTCAAATTATATCGATGTACCTAGTGGTTAAATAGTAAAGCCACAATTATATATTTTATAAATATTAAGTTTTTTCAATTTTGCTTTAAGAAATTTTTGAGAAACAAACAGATCAAGACTTTTCCAGCCAACATGTGTCGGTTTAAACAAATAAGAAATAGATTGCAGCTCTTCTTTAGATCTCTAAATCTAGAATAATAACTTCTAACATAATCGGATAACATTCGGTTGAACAAGTGGATCTATTGAGCCCTCGAGAGTTGAAGTGGTCCAAGTGATAACATGGTGAAACTCGTTTATTGAAAGTCTTAGAGTAATGTACACTTTATTTAATTTAACCTTTTACATAATAAAATACGTCCTGTATTTACATAATTCATTTTTATAATACTTTATGACATGTAAATATTTGGAATAACTTAGCTCATTCTTTTCGAATATGTCAGTTGGCTCACATCAGTTCTCATTGACTCATTATCCAACAGTTCGCAGCATGACAAGAAAAACCAAGTAATATAGATTTAATTTAAGATATCGACTGAGGGTATTTGATGGAATTTCAATATCAAATTTGGATTATTGAGATTTTGTACACTTCCATGGATTTTGTCACTAACAACCCGGGTTTCACCTTTCAGCATCTTCAGGTATTCGAGCGCACGAATGGACTCGAACTGAAAGTTTGAGTCAGTTCGAGTCCATTCGTACGCTCAAATGCCTGAAGATGCCGAAAGGCGAAACCCGGGTCGTTAGTGACAAAATACATGGAAGTGTACAAAATCTCAATAATCTAAATTTATTATAGATTTGTAATAAAGACGTTTTTATAAGTTATTGTTATCATATTCTCAAAAAAAAACAACTTTTATTAAAAAAATATTTTTGGAAAATTTTCTGGTATTTTTTCCCTGTACTACAACACCTTGCACACCTCTCTTTCTGGTTGCGCCACTGCACCAGTTGCTATCAGAGTTAGATAAATATTTTCCTACGTGGCATTCAGAATCGCTTAGATATTTTAAAATGCCTTAAACTCATAAATTTTTAGTTTTCGAACCCAACGGGTGAGTTTCTATTGTATCATAATTTATTGGAGTACTATATGAGTGAATATACTTATTACTAAATTAGATATATACCTAATCGTCATGAAACATTATAAAATAGTTTATAATAATAATATTAAATGGAATTTCTTTGTCAATATATCAGTGGTAAATTAATCAACTGCGTTTACACGAAAGGCATTAATAGATTTTTTTAAAAATGCGCGTTCTATCAAAAGTAGCCAAACCTCAAATTTAAAATTATTATCGAAATTTAGCTTTAAATTTTGAAAAAAAGTCTTGTTGGCAATTTTTGACAATAAGAGAAAAAATATTAATGACCTAAATAGCTTCTTCAATTGCGTTCGGAAAAATAAACCACTAACTTATTGGTCAACTTTGAATAAATATATTCTTTATTATGACTTTGACTCTAAATCATTAAACAACATTAATTTGCCTCCAACTGTAAAATTTGTTCTGTAAGGAGTAATCCATTTTGTCTGAATACGAAATTTCCTACATTCACTTTTTTCAAAAAGTACATTATACTGCAAATTAAACAGAATTTTATACATAATAAAGTTATCGTTTTACACCCTTCTGGAGATATGTGGACTACTGGGTTCCTGTTATATACATATTTGTCTCATACATGATATTATATTTGGGGTATGGTTTGATTTTTGTTCTTCGTGCAAATAAGACCAGTAGTAATAAAGTCTTATTAAGTTCAAAGCTGGTTGGGCGAACAATCAATATATAATTGTCATTCGGAAAATGAAAACAGAGCTGAAATATCACGATCCGGTTTTCTATAATTCCAGTATTGCTTTTCGTAATCGTCCTTGTGACAGATATAAGAAAAAAAATATTTTAAGACATTTCGTTTTATTGTAGTTTTTATTTTTAATTTTCGTAAATAATGAAATTTATGGAATAGTTTAAGTGATTCATGATTGGTACTTTTATAAAAAATGATAATACTGAGCGATTCGATTCATAGATTGATCCTTCAATCGATTTATGGATTTCTGTTCGTAGTCTGAGTCCTCTCTCCCACCGATCCGATCCTCACGGGGCGTAGCGAGAGCGATTAGCTAAACACTAGTCCTGTCATAGCTCTATCTTCTATCCCTACTCTCTTAGAAAAATGAGGAGTTGAGCAACTGAGTAACAAGCATCTCTCATAGAAAAATTCTGTTAAGATACCTCCATTAGGAGACCATATGCTCCACATTGGGAGCGGGCATGTAAAAAAATAAGATTTAATGATAAATTTGTCTGAAATAATGCTGTCAATTTTGCCTTTTTCTTAAAAATTATAACAACTGTTGGGTTTCAGTGCATATTACCCAACCCGTTAGAGTAAAAAATGCCCTAAAAAAATAGCGTTACTTTATTTTATATGCAGTGTTCTAAATAAATCTATGTTAAAAATCCAAATTATTTACGACGAAACTCATGAAGAAGTAGCGAAATTATATTAAATATCTAAATAAAGTCTCCATTGTATATTTAATAATAAGCAAACCTTATTCAACAGTACCTGAATTAAATTTGTTTCCAAACTCTGTCAGGGTATGTTTTCGTTTCTACAATGGTTATTGATAACGAACCGTTTCTATTTAGTACACAGCCTCCATCATCAGTATGCCCCGCCAAGAATATGTTGCTAAGAGGACTGACAAGACGCAACCTTCAAACTTCAACACTGTCTCTATTCCTCTGCAGCCTGTGACGTCTTCTTCCGTGCACATTAACTTTGGTGATGGAAAAACGAATTCCCAGAGCTTAAGTGAGTACAAAAATTCATGAGCATAATGTGATATTACAACTGTTTTTTTCTAAGACAGAATAATTCTGTCTTTACACCTTGTCTTGGCGTCAGACATTGCACGCCACATTTATGGACCACCTTTACTTTTGGAAGGATTTTCATAGATGATACGATTTTTGCAAGGTTTTTACTAATCGTTTCACCGGCTACTGCGCCCATTTTATTCAACATTGGTTAGTTTGTTTCTTATTTGCTTTATATTTTCAGTTTTTGATGATTTTTTTTGCATTAATTTTAGTGTCATTTATGAAGGTAGATTTCTTGATATATTTGAGAATTTCAACGGTGTTTCTTTTTATTTTTTTAGTGTCATTTATGGTGGTTTCCTTCAAATTTTAGTACTTCAACATTGGTTAATTTGTTTTATTTTTCAAGCTTTAGATGATATTTTTGCACTAATTTCACTATCTTAGTATCATTTTTGGTGGTTTTCTTCAAAAATTTTAGTATTTCAACATTGGTTAATTTGTGATATTTGCTTTATATTTCTAGACTTTGATAGTACTTTTGCATTTTAAATTAGTGTCATTTATGGCGGTGGATTTCTTCATTATATTGAGTATTTCAACATTGGTTAAATTGTCTAAAACTTGACTGTTTTTAGGATATTGCAAGATTTCGTTTTTTCTTGCTGTTTTTGGTATATTGGAGCATTTCAACACATTTATTTGTCATTTGTGTTGGGAGATTTCTTAAAATTGTGGTATTTCAACATTGGTTAATTTGCGATATTTGATTTATATATTTTCATGATTATTTACTTTTAATTTGATATATTTAGTGTCATTTATGATGGTGGATTTTTTGATTTGTTTGAGTATTTCACCATTGGTTAATTTGCTATATTTACTTTATATTTCATATTTTTGCATTCATTTGACTAAATTAGTGTCGATTATGGTTGATTTCTAGATTTATTAGTATTTCATCATTGGATAATTGCTTGATTCTATGGTTGTTTGCCAATTATGTTGTTGGAATTTGGGTCATTTGACATTTACTTAGTGTTATATTTAATATTTTAGTTTTAAATTGACAAAACTAGTGTCATTTGTGTTGTTAAAATTGTTTATTTTCAGAATAATTATTATAGAATCGAATCTAAATTTTGCAACAAATAATGGGGTGAAACGATGGGTCGAAAAACGATCAAATTTACTATCTTTATATAAATGTAAAATTTACACTATACTCAATTTATTTGTTTCTCTTTGCAGGAGTCGAGTGTAAGAAACTGGACCTATCTTTCAAGAACGGAAAAATGATGGTTTCAGGAGAAGTTGATCCCATGTCCACGAAAATTATTTCAAGAAAATAATAATCTGAATTTCTGCTATTTCACTGGTCGTGTTACTAGATGTGACAGGTGTTTCCTATCTTTATGCAGTATATAAATAATTTTTAATTACATACAAGAAGCCTTTATCGCAAGCAATTACAGTATTTTAAGCAAGGAGTGTGGTTTCCCTCTTTAAAATGTATTTTCTACGACTATCCCCTCTCCCGAAAAACAAGTAAATATTATTGTTATTGCTTGTGTCTTCTCACACTCTAGCACTATTAGTTTTCGATGTGAACAAAAGTTAATGACTTAAAATCAATGTCTGCATTAAAGTTCTTATGTTAAATTATTCTGAAGATGCTTCTCAAAGAGAAAAAGCACGCACAAGACCTAGTTACACAACAAACAATGATCCCAATTATAATTTTATATTGGAATTAAATTTGCACATAGAAACCACCGAATCCATTGAAAATAAATAAGCGAGCTTTGTTGTTTTTTAAAATATTTGAGCAATTAAAATTTAATTTACATTACTACTGTTTTTTTATTTTTCTATCCAAAGTTATATATGTAAAAAAATATGTTTTAATATATTTAAACATCTTCGCATTTTTTATCGTGTGTCGAAACTATAAATATTAATCGAATGGATAAGGTTGAAAGGTATATAAATACATATAACAGTAATTATTATAGTTCTATAATTTAAGTCATAATAAAAAAAAATACAAATAGGTATTATTAAGTAGTTCGTGATAACAGTTTATTTGCCTATACTTAAAAAAATGTGGGTGTATTCGAAAATCATTTTTGAAGTATGATAATATATGAGAATAAATTAAAAGGGTTTAGATTGTGCGACTTCAATTTACCATTCATAAGAAATTTGGTAGTGGACAGAAAGGTTCAATACTTATAATATTTTATTCGCAGTAAATTTGAATGTTGTATACCTATTATTATGTCGATTATACATACTAAATAAAATTACATCTGGAAAAGTAAGACCTTCGAGTTTTATTTACGGAATATACCAAACAATTAATTTTTTTATCTACATATACAAACTGCAGTTATTATATCAAATATGAATGTTTTCAATTCAGAAATAAACAAAAATTATTAGTCTTTTTTTCATCCTGTTGAAATTGTTCTGTTTTGTCACTTTTCTGTTTCTTCGTGTTCTGTTTTGTTTACATAGTAAGACAGTATTTCTCAAATCAAAGACCAGGTCTCAACTCTTATATTTAATCATTTTTATGGGAACATACATGGACAGGTCTGAGGTCAACAAATCTTCATTGTTCTGGAAGAAGGCGCTAACTGAATAATATTAGTTTTGAGTAATTGGACTTAGAGGTTTGTCAAACGTTTGAAATGCTATACCTTATTCATTTTGTTTGTTTGCACAAAACTGTTTTTAAGTAAAAGTATAATTTATAAAAATATGTGTAATTTAGGACATCGACTGAGGGTGCTTGGTGGAATTTCAATATCAAATTTGTATTATTGAGATTTTGTACACTTCCATGTATTTTGTCACTAACGACCCGGGTTTCGCCTTTCGGCATCTTCATGCATTATACACTGTTTACGGTCTGTCAGTTCGAGTCCATTCGTGCGCTCGAATGCCTGAAGATGCCGAAAGGCGAAATTCGGGTCGTAAGTGACAAAATACATATAAGTGTACAAAATCTTAATAATTCAAAGTTAAAAAATATGTGTGTTCTTCCATATGGTAGACTTTGAAATAAGGAACATTTTGGTATAACTAACTCAATATGTTTTCTTCCAGAACAGCGACGAAATAACTTTTTAATGGAATTGTCAGCACTGAACTACGAGGTTTTATAAAAAAAAGAAAGAATGAAATGCAACAGGCGCGTCTTGATGATAGGTAACGCCATCTATGAAAAATCGTGTGCAAGCACAATAGGAAAACAAATTGTGAATTTCCGACAAGTGGCATTACAAATTCAGCCATATGATCAATACTATTTTTGAAATTGCTGTTATTTTAATTGCATAGATATAATGTACAACGGGACTTTTATAATGATAGTTTTCGCTGTATCTTAAGATTTTAAATTAGACTTTTTATAAAATTAAAATATAATTTTTATTAATAAAGTTCTTCCTCTCCGTCATCTTAAAAGTAAAAATAACGTAGCGTTGATAATATTTCTTTACTTATGATTTAACTGTCAAATTACGAGTGGGTTTTTTCTTTACTGGGGGCGGGGGGAGTAAAGACACATTCAATTGCAATACTAATATTAATACTTATAATATTATATATCTCTGTATCGTTCATTTACTTTTATTTTGATGTGAAAATCTAAATGGAAATAATTTTAATAGCTTTAAGCTGTCTTAATTAAGATTTTATTTAACAGAATTTTATTTATTTCTAAGAATTCTAAGCTATTCATTTATAAACATTTATTATTTACTCGAGTATTTCTACATGTTACATCAAAATGAATGTGGCAAAACACGTTTCACGTTTAGTAACACAACAATTGAAATAAAAAAATCAGTACATATACATTAAAAATGAATTTCCACAAAGTAGTAAGAAATAAAAAACAATTTGTTTGAGCATAATACTACCAACTTAAATTGTTATAATTTTCACTAAAAACTGATTATTATAAACCATAATTTGGTTATTTATAATATTTTCCACTAATTTTTTATTCGAAAATATTACCAAATCCAATTAAAAACAAATCATTTTATAGGCGATTGAGTAAGGCCCAAAAATCATACGAGGGATTTAAATTCCATTTTGTATGTTTGAAATTAGTGATTTATTATGTAATATTAATCTATATTATTTTTTTGAACAATATATTATAAGATTTTATCAATTACACAAATGTTATAGAAAAAACATTAAAAGTTTTCTCATAAATATAATAGATGTCACCGTCTGGATACCTGAAACATTTCACTTACCCGACTGTGGCTCTCTCGGAAATAATACAGTAATAAAAAATGATTGTTAGATTATAGGAAGACAAAATTATTTGGAAATATATTTCGATAATATTTTTGAAATAAACTATAGTGATTTTGTTGTGTGGAAATAATTTGATGGACAAAAATAATAGTTTAATTTAGTGTTTTAGCATTGTTCTCCTTCACTTTTAAGTTCAGGTTATCTCCTGAAGAGTTTTAGTTTTTTCAAATAGAACCTTGTTTACCCAAGGCGACGAAGTGTCAATTCTTGGTGGAAAGGTATTATATTTTAAAAATAAAAAACAATTTGTTTTGTACTCCTTCTACATGTTTACAATGATAGGACTGGTTTAGCGCATCGCTAACATTATCAATCAATAATGTGGAAGCAGTAAAAAACATTAACTATTAAAACATTAATTAATTTTAACACGTTAGCTTCAGTGGACGCGTTTTCATCGTCATTTTTTGTATTGCGGAGGGGAACGCGTTTTTTGCGTCATTCGATATAGGCGACATTAATCACTCATAACTAATAATTCATGTTTGATTCATAATATTATTGAAAGAATTTGACCAGTTTATTACGAAACACCTTTAAGAAAACATCCAAACTCGTTTTCGCGTAATTGTCGATTGATCAGTTTCATATTACTCTTTCCATAACCTATAGTCAATTTCCTGTGAATCAGCCCGCCGCTGCGCGTATTTAAGTCATATTTCCCCCGTTGCCAATGTGTTTATATCACCTTATGTAGCAGACAATAATTAGAGAAATAATATTATATTATCTGTCAGACTTAAATATGTATACTAAGCTGTCGCCAACATTCCACCGAGCTATGAATAATTATTATACCAATTTTTTATTCAATATTTTCTTGTTGTCACTGTAGCAAATGCGTATTTTAATGGTAAAAAAAAAACTAATAATGGTAGTACATATATATTAATAATTTATCCATTTCGACTAATAATTTAACGGCAATAAATGATAACAGTAGATAAATCTACTGTCCAAACATACACCACTTAAAAGAAGCTGCAGATTAGGAAGTGTTAAATAAAATAAACAGTGATATCACTTTTAATCCATCATTAATGACATATTATGCATGTTTAAAGTCCATGCTGTACTTGTTATATCATTGATGCAGTCAAAAATGTCGCACAATTTATGTATGACTCATTACGTAATCCAGTTACGTTCAACTGACAATAATGGAGCAAATTTTTAATGGAAAAGTAACAACGCTTTTAAAGTTGAAGAAAAAGTTGCAAGATTCTGCGACCGTGACAACTATTGATGGAACGAAATCTTAAAATGTTGTTCGTCAAAATGTCCGTCTCTCATTCGCTTAGATTTGCACAGATATGAGACATCAACATAAAAACGATGTACTTTTAGATATAGATTTTATAGGTGTATTTGAATAAGAGTCGTTATACTTTTGCATTTTCTCTGGCCATTTTCATACCATTTCCCACGAATTCTTAAAATGAGGACCAAACATTCAAAAAGTGACTTGTCCCAAATTTAAGAAAAATGAGTAAAATATCAGGTGCGATCGTCCATAATGAAATCGATAGGACGAAACCACTGTTTTTGTTAAAAAAATATTTTTCCCTATATAAAAATAATCTTAAAGTTTTCAAGCAAAACATGATTTTTCCAGAATTGAAAAACCATCAAAACGAACAGAGACTTTGCCTCTATACCATTTGATATCACAAGAAAAGAAATGTTATTAAATTAGTAAAACTTATATTTGACGACTGGCAGAATCTTGAAGATGAAAGACTCGTATGGTACAAGAATATACATTTAGATGCACCCTCTGCTAGTGTGGAAGAACAAAAGATTATATGTGACTGTGTAGTAGACAATTATTCCTCTTAAAAATGTGTACATAATTATTTTAGTATGTATTTAATTTTTAAACCAATGACTTATTTTTTTTCTATTGATGTTTCCATGTCAGAGGGAAACACTTTTTGTCCAAAAAATCAATAATAACCAATAGTTTTACATTATACACAATACCAGGATCACAAGTTTTTCTATAAACTACATATTATGATAATTTTTATTTTAAGCACATAGATTAGGTTATTTATCAAAATGTTTTTCATCATTTCCCAAGCTCTGTATCTGTGTAACAAATCACGTTTTGAATGATTGCTACTCAAATGTTGTTTGCGCGTTCTCTCTCATGCGCTTAGACATGAATTATATGACAAAGCACACTTATGAGACAGCAATAGTCTCTAGTATTTCTATTAATATGTCGTATTTGAATATGACTTATCACATTTTTTTCATTCGATCTGACCAAAAATGCCATTTTTGCCAATGTCTGCAACAAAGGTTGGGCGTCGCTGAATAATTTGAATCCATCAATTTTCCAGTATTAATAGAATAAATTTTACCGAAATTGTTTTCGTAATAGCGAAAATTTTAACTGTTTGTATTTGCATAAAAAAATTATTTGGATTGACTTTGAAACTTTGTATCCGGGTATTTTTTTATTGACTGGTCCTTGATCAGATTTCATAATGCCGATACAAAATAAAACGGCATTACTATTCATAAGCAGCAATAATTATTATTGTCTATTGTGCATTTACAGCAACGTGAGAAAATGACAACTAGCTATTTTAATTGGTTTGTAATTTATGAAAACATAAAAAAGAAAACGAAAAACAGCAAACTGCGCCAAAACAATTTTGAATGGAGAATAAATTAAAATTCTTTTGATCAAAAGGAAATAATTAACAAAAAAATTAAATAATCAAGCAAGATTTTTTAAGAAAATTTAACAGTAAAATCGAAGCGTCAACCTGGCGATAATATTATAAACTTGGTAATTAAATTGTCTGAGACAGACCACATAATAATTAGTGTCATCATAAGTTGAAATTTTAATAATATGGATAAACAAAAATTTTGCCCACCTGTGTGGTTAGTTCTAGTGATAGCTTGACTCAAATACTAGATCAATATTGAACCAAACAGTAAAATTTTCACCTGGAATGATTCGATTTACAAAACTCGTAGATTGTAGATATATTGACAATATTATATTTACTAAACATTCTTATGATATTTGATTTCATATTAATGAAGATGAAAATTAATGTAATGGACTCTTTCAAATAAATAGGCGTCCAAATGAAAGGAAACCTTTTTCAAATTTCCCAATACAAGTCACATCTCTTATGGTTTTTATTTGTTTCAATTGAAACACCTCCCCCCTTTCATATGTAAGTAATATTAGAGGTTACGCGAATTATTTAAGTAGGTATCTAAATAAAATTATTTTAATTACGGTATGTTTGAAGATGTTTGTCAACTTATTACAGCAAAATCGATACATTTTAATTGTATTATAAATGAAGTACATACGGATGATGGGGTTAAACTGTTGCATAAAAACATGGGGATCATAAATTATTTTATCAAGAAATTTTGGAAATCAATAAAGCCCAGTTAAATTCCTTGCCAATTCTGAATGAGCAGCTGAACCTTCCTAATTCTCCGTTATTATATCCTATACGTTGAAACACCTAACAGATTTCACTTAACTTAGAATGATTGTATATATTTACCCTTTCGTCGAATTGCATCCCGTCGAAACGTAATTCCATAGGTAATTCCATAGGAAGTTGGAAATCGGCAATTCGCCACACTGTAAATGTGGTGTTTACAAAATAAGGATTAAGGCGATTCTCGACATTTTAACTCAGGTATCAGTGTGGCTCTCAGACGTATAATATCTTACCTCGTAAATAATATTTGTCGCATTTGTATCTTCTATATAAACGTTAGACACTGTTTACTGTCTGTCAGTTCGATTCCATTCGTGTGCTCGAATGCCTGAAGATACCGAAAGGCGAAACCCGGGTCGTTAGTGACAAAATACATGGAAGTGTACAAAATCTCAATAATCCAAATTTGAAGTACATACGGTCTAAGAAAACGGTAAAAAGTGTTGAGTTGTGGATACGTTGTATTGAGACATTTATATAGCTTATTATTAGTACGCGGTAAGACATGTGTCATGATGTGGTAGGATAGGAAAGAGGTACATTTGTTATGAGCAATTCATAATTCGGGATTAGCGAAATAGCAAAGGATCAAAAGACTAAAATAATACCCCGGGTAGTAAGCCAAGGGCGATTATTACTTAATACGATCAGTGGCGTTCGTAAAGAAAACGCGTCTTACCGAGTACTAATAATAACGTGTATAAATTTCTGAATACAATTTATCCACCACTCCAACACTTTCAAACAATGATAGAACGCAACAAATGAATCTTTCGTCGTCGGACGTTGTAAGTTTCTGAAAATGATTATTTGATTTTATTTAAGATTAAATATCTGATTTTAACATTTTTTCATGCTGAAAAACTTATGACTAACTCTAAACTACTCTGTACGCGGTTTCTTCCGTGTCTGCTTTTTTCCTGTACGGTTTTATCCGTTCACCGGTTTCTTTTGCACAGATTTAATTAGTTCATAATTTTTCCATTGGCTTGATGTTTTGCCTCCACCCAAGATAACTCAGCAACTTGTCATTTCGGAATATCATAAAAGTTTAGTATTATTAATTTATTTTTTAATCATTTACTTACGATCATCGATTCACACATAATTCGGTTAATTTTTTCAAGTTTGATGATTATTCACCGTGATAGAAATGACACCATTTGAACTTTGTAATTTACAATGAGTAACAGACAAGATAATTTGGGTACGATTGTAGACATATTGTAACGCACCAAAACCAATATGGCTGAACCGGGTTGGAGCGATTTAAACTTTAGTCATAACCAAATAAACGAAATTAATTATCTTCATGGATATAAGTGGAATATTATAATCTTTATCGAGGCGCAAGGTGAATATGACATAATATTTGCATAGTAGGTATGTTTATTTCGATAAAAAAGCGTATTGGTTGAAATGAGATATGATTTTTACAATCACTTTATTTTACTGTGATTTACGATAGGAGCTCATCAGTTACTAAAATCATACAAATGAAATCACAGATAGAGGACGGTAAACCTAATCTAATAATTCATTTTATAATTTTAGATCAACTTTGTTTTTGAAAACGTAATATTTATTCGATATTTTAATTAAGATAATTTTCGACATCTACAGATTACATCAAATTACATATCCGCTCCCAGTTGTGACTTTATCACACAATATTCATATAATAATACACAAAGAGTATTTTTTAACGAATGCACTTAATTCATATGTGTATGCATAGATTTAATGCAGTTTTCTTAATATTGTAGGCCTCGGGTTTTTTTCAGGGCTGAAACATTATTTCAGTCACGGATTAATAATACAATAAATAATTTTAATATAAATTTTCATAACGAACTTAAATGTTTATAGAAAATGACTTCGAGGGCAATAGCAATATAATAAGTAAAACGAAATATTATGTATGAAATATTTAACACTTTAAAATGTCAACAAGTGACATAACATTGCGATAAATTTCAATTTCATACGGAAAATAAATTTCTTCAAGTTATTAGATAATTCAACCAAAATATTGCATTTTAAATTATTATGTTTTCCTCCAATAATATCTACTTCTTAATTAATCATACATTTAGAATATTAAATGATTTTTTTAAACCGATCTGATCAATATATACGATTTTGCCCGTTTCATCTCTGTAATGAGTTTTACTTTTGGTTTTATATGACTTAGATCAAGGTTTACCAAACTATGTTCCGTGAAAACCTGGAATGGTTATTTATATCAGCGCTCCGAGACCTTTTCTCATTCACGGCACACCTAAGCATTCATTAATATTTAACGGCACACTATAAGCCAAAATATATAAATTTCATAAACAAAACTTTAAAATTTATTAATTTATTTTTATTTGATTAATTTCAATTAGTCACTAATATATTTTTAATCAAGAGATTTGATAATGTGTATTATTTTAATACATTCATTCACTGTTTTTAATAATTCTACTGTGATTTTTTGCTATCAATGTTTAATGCTTCTCAATACATGCGGCAATGTGTAATTACTACGGAAGGATTTTTTTGTTTTACACACTAGACAAACCCCATTTTATTGCAGTTACACCATCCGTGTAAACACTGATACACTTATTCTATTAAATATTAAAATAAAACAGTATTTGATTCAACGATAGGCGCATTACATCGTGGATAAGGACTGTTCCTTTGTCCATTAGTAGGATACCAAAAACTAAAAATAGATTATATGGAAATTAAGAGATAATAAGTTTATGGATTACTTTGTCATGTTAGGGGAATCAATTATAGTTAAATTTTCAGAAATGAAAATACATAGTATGAATGATTAATATTAATTTTACGTACTTCGCATGACGAGCAGTTTATTTTTAATTAGTAATAAATCAAATAACCTAAATATTGTCAGTTTCGTATTATCTATTCCGTTTCCTTTATCAGTGTGTTTATTTTTAACTGATTTTATAGATTAAATTGTTAATCGTTCAGATCGACAGCACACCTTTAGATCTGAAAGTAAATATTAATTAGACATTGTAAAAGTTAATTACGTATTTGAAATTTTGTAAAGCATAATATTAAAATATTAATTTGTGAATTTTACACCCAGTGGAGTGCTTAAATAATAGAATAAGCTTCAAAATAGTGAAAATAGCTGCAAGAACAACTAATTTGTAGGTCAAGAGTGCTATTTTTTAACTATTCCCGTTTCCTATGTGAAATATATGGACTTACTATTTTAGAAGTAATAATTATATAATGGATCGTTTCAGTGTCGGTTAACCTAATTTCATATTTAATTTAAAATTGAGTTCACTCCCAATGTGGAACATATGGCCTTCTAGTGGAGGTATCTCAACGGAAGTTTTTCTACCGAAACTGCTCATTACTCAGTTGTTCAACTCTTTTTTGAAGAGTTTAAGGATAGAAGAATAGGGCTAGGAAAGGATTAGTTTGGGTTTTTTTTATACATCACAAACATCCATGCGTTCGTGCAGAAAGCCATAAATCGATTGAAAAATCAATTTGTAAAACTGTCCATACTAGTATTCGAACCCCCGAGATCTGTATCCGAAGCCAACAACGTTGACCACTGCAACACGGTGTCGGTTAGAGTATACCTTAAATCTCTTACTACGTGCCGTTTTCAAGTATCTGTAGGGTAACAACTAGGGCATCCAATCCCGGACCCTTTTTATGATATCGGGATTTCGGGATTCTGAAATACCAGAATCCCGGGATTTGTCATATAGTGTAATTTCATGTTTTAAGTTGTACATTTAAAATTTAATCTAATTGAAGGCAGTCATTCACAAAAAAAAGAGTAAATAATAAAAAAACATAATGATTAACATTATTTTATTTATTGCATTATTATGTGAGAAGACCCCGGATCGAAGAGAGGCGAGCGGCTGGTTATCCGGAGTCCTGGAAGGGCTGATCTCAGACAAACACCATTTCAAATCCGGTTCAAAACTTATTTATTTTTCATTCAAGATGCAGTGGCTTAGATTACACAAATATATAAATCTTATCACATAAAATTGATTCTACATTTGCATTTACTTAGCAACTGAATTTACTTTAAGTTATAATACAGATGACACAACGAATTTAAATAAAGTCCAATGCAAATCAAAAAAAAAAACAAACAATTCACATCGTGACGTCACCTCCGCCACGAGAGCGCAGCTCGTCCCGCTCGGCAGATCGTAATCGACTGGCTACAAATACTTAAAAAAAAACTCCCTGCACCGTCGGAGATACCTTTTTTCCGTAAAAATGGACTCGTCCAGCGGCCGAAGCCGGCGGCAATTAAACGCCTGGAAACAAGAAAGAGCCCGTTCTGCGAAATATTGCTGTTGCCGCTGGCCGATTTCAGTTCAGGACACTAATGACACTTATACTTAACAAAAACCAGGGTGTGTCATATGTTAGTTTTTACCAAATGGTATCCAAGAAAAAGACATGTCCTTCAACTTGACTTTAAAATATTGTTGTCCTACAACGATTCACTAATTAAAATAGCAATATCAAATGATTGTAAATGAACGCTGCAACGAGATGTATAATACATATCTACTATACCGTGGCATGTACAACGAGGCATTCATCAAGCTTGAACATATGATCGAAAAACAGCATGGACGTAACATGAGTCTGGAAGTGCTGCGAGAATAATCAGCGTATGACTCTGATCTAATGCTTAATTTTGTGACGCAGCAGAAGCAATTCTTAAATCCAAACCAACAAGCTATCTATCGAGAAGTTCTACGGCGCCATAACAATATTGAAGGTGTAATTTTTGATCGATGCGCTGGGAAGAACCGGAAAAACTTTCCTCATCAATGTGTTGCTTGCTAGAATTAGATGAGAAAAGAATATTTCATTAACAGTAGCGATGTGAAATTTTCGCATGTCATTCTGGCTGCCATTTCTATGTCAAGTGTGCTATTTTCATTATTATTAGTTAATTAATGAATTATGTTGTGTGGGTGTTGCAAGAGGTACGGTTCACGGTAATATTTTCAATATTAAATCAAATTTCAACATTAGTTAGCCAACGTCTAAATGATCTAATATAAGCATCTCCAATCTTGGGCGAAGCCGTATAAAAAATACTAGAACTTAAATAAAAATTGTTCGTAAAATTCGTCATTCTGAGCAAAGCTGTTTTTTGAATTTAATATTACCTCATAACACAAAGTAATAATATTGTATACTTTTTTACCCGTCGATCCATAGAGTGTGTTAATTATCATGCGCCAATGATAAACAAAAGTGTCATTTATACTTTGGACATCAGCTGCTATCAGAGTTAGATAAATAGATAAACAACATTGCATCACGTGACATTTCAACATATTTTACTTATATATAATAATTAGGATGTCGAAATTGATTCACTTTCAGTTTCCTAATTCAACTGGTGAGTTTTCTTGTAATCTGATTCCCGGAAGCGTGTTTATCTTATTGAAATAAAGTCTAACAGAATTCGGTTTAAAATAGCAAAATCTATGTTTTTAAATATCAAAATATATTGGTAATACCGTGTAATTGTTCTATTAATATTAAATGCCATTTAATTTTCATTACGACATTAGTAAACAAATGACATTAGTTTAGAAACAGACTTTTAAAGTAGATCTTCTAAATTCTCAAAAATATTTTTTTCCGCTAACCTACGCTAATTTATTATTCATTTGTCGAAGTCAAAAATTTCTTAGTACTTAGTCGACATTATTATTATTTTATTTGTCATATTAATAGGCTTGTTTTTTTATCGTTTTAATAATTTATAATTCCTCAATTGTGTTAATGTTTTAACAATTTATGACAATACAGCTACTGTTATTGCACGGAAATCGAATGGTTTTAACAACGATAGCAAAATGAATTCTACCCTCATTTAAAATAGCTTATGGCCTGAATTGAATCGACACCCTGGTGCACTATGACTCTAATTACATTGTAGATTTTTCAGAAAAATTAAAAATACTTCAGTTCTTGTTATAAATGAGTCATAAAGACTATTGATACAAATAGTATGTTTATATCACACAGTATTGATTGTGTTTACTTTTGTTAAATAACTATATCATTACAAATTTGGTTACCAAACTCTTGTAGGACTGTTTTAGTTTCGAAAATGGTTTCCAATATACAATAAATTACGCATTATTTCTCTTTAGAATATACCCCCCATCATCACCATGCCCCTCAAGTGTGAAGCCGTCATCCAGAAGATAAAAGATAAGGTCGCTGGTGCAGACCCCAATCCTGCCAACCGTAAGATCCTTTCCGTCTTCCAGTTCAACATCACCGATGGAGGAAAGCAAGTCCAGCAATGGAGTGAGTAAAATCATCTGCGTAGCTAAAATTTAGTAATCGAAATAATCATGTAATTCAAATAATCAAAATTTTCATTCTTAAGCCTACATGATTTGGAGAAATTAAGTGGATTGTGCCATTTGCAATCGTAGACGTTTTTTTGTTGATAATTCCGGTATTAAATACGTACAAATTAATGTAATGTTCACAATAAATGCTACACGAAAAAGTATAAAACATACTTTTAAATGCTTTTACCCTTTAGTCACCTGAAAAGACTTAGCTTTTTCTATTTAACATTTTTGATGAGTATTTTTTCGATAACAATTATAATGCTTCTTAGAATTTTGCAACATGTTTCACTAGATTTGTTTTTTCTACAGTTTCAAAAGTAAAACATATTGAATTATTGAAAGAAGTTGTTTAACGAGAATATTTATAAGTCAGGTGCTTAATCTCTCTCTTCGGGGAGGGCTAAGAAAAAAGTGTTGAGTTAGGAAAGTTCTGGAAATTAGCTAGCCTGAGAAAAAAGAAAACGTCTCAGAGATCCAATCTCCTAGATGAATATTCAGAAATTAATTGAAAAATACATGTTTCCCTTCGAGGTTTTGAACGCTTGACAATTATGTAATGCACATACGTAACTAAAATTTACTGATAACTCCATTGGTATCATTTTCAGTATCTCTTTCCGTCATCTACAACACTAATAATATTACATTAAATGTTGTAAGATAGCATCTTAGTAATTAATAATAAATGTAATCAGGAGTCAGTAAATAAACACTTAAAAGGTAACATCTGATATCAATTGATCTAAAATAAATTGAAATAGTCATTAATTATTTTTATCATCATTATGAAAGAACAGTTTTTATTATAAAACCTAAGTTCATAGTTTTGACGATGGCGTAATGCCGGAATAGTTATAATTTTGTAATTCTTGTGGAACAAAATACTTTGCTTTTTTATTTTATTATAATCGTGTTCGACCAAGTAAATTCTAATTTAATCAATAAATAATTACTTAGAAGATCGAACAAATGAATATTCACTGCGGGTCGACTGCATTCATATAATGTAAATATGATACGTAAACGACAGACTTTTTCAATGCATTGTTTTTTTTGGTATCAAACACTAAGGTTTCTGTGTGACAAAATATTAATTTAAACTAATATTCGTGTCAACTGACAAAATCCAGTACGTTAGAATTTTGATAGCGACCTAGTTGATTCTGTTTATACTTGTAACATATAATACAATTCCACTAAGTGCAAATGGTGACTTATTATTTATTCTAACGATTAAATTAATTTTCCATTAACATACTATAAACACTCTGTTTTCTCACTTGTATAGTTAATCCGTCAAGCTTTGTTTTTTAGAGATTTCATTGAATAATCTGTCAATTCAGACAATTTTTGAATGCACAGATGTATTAAATTGTATTGGTAGAATGCCTGAATTTTGATACCGAGGTTATATTAATACTTTTATCATTATACCATAAGTTTTTATTTTGTGAACGTGTATATACACCGAAGAGCAATATATCAAGGATTCACGTTGTTTATTATATTGTCTACAATACTGAATAAAATTAAAATAAATAGTCTGTTTAAAATGCTCACTTACATAGCGAAACTGGTTGTCGTCCAATTAAGACTAGGTACTACGTATTTTTATGGTATACGTAAATATCACTAGCCCTGCGGCCAAATGGTCAACGTCGTGTTCTTCGGCTGTAGTGTTCATGGGTTCGACTCTGAGTACGAACACTTTCGTAAATCGATGTAAGTCTGTGATGTCGAAAAATCCCTCTAACCCATCTGATCTTAAAAATGGGGCTTAGTGAAAGCGATTACCTAATCTAAGATAAGTTAATACAGATAATTAGTTTTATCTGATTAAGCCTACGTGTATCTATAAAATATCGGCGCTTGACTTTACAGAAACACATTTCAATATTTTGGGCATCGTTATTATTAATTTACATAATTAAAAACAGCAGTATCAAGTTACGGTTATGAATTTAAATATGTGTAAATAATGTATTTATTAACCATGCCTTATCGTTAAATTTGTGATTTAGGATGAATAAAAAATATTTATTGCAGTCCGATAAGGGTACTATAGTATTTGCATTATTTAAAAAATATGTATTCACGTAAGTATGATAGATTTCTATTCTCATTCATACCATTATCCTAAATATACAATATACTACTCAGTAAGGGATTCATATGAATCATTATGCTTCGCACTGGGAATGAAAAAATAGGATAGGCAAAAGTTATCTGAACATGTATCAGTGGATAAAAGCGTTATGTAACTACCTTCCGTATAGACATATCAGACATCTTAAAACTGCAATGGTTTACCATTGCGGCAATAGATGAATATGATATGTTACTTTGTTAATAGATGAAGGTGTGACAGGCTGTTAAGGCCTTCATCCATAATTATCATCACAGTGGTATTTTTTTATAAATATAGCAAATATTTGCACAAATTAGTTCTTACTTTTTAAAATTATATGATCCTTAGTTGTTATCATATAAAAACATTAATAGTTAAATTGTTCTCAACTGTAGAAAATACCAGCAAAAAAAGTTCGCATAAATCCGTCGTCCACTCGCGTCTTCAATTGAATCATTGTAATGAAAGCCTTCGTTTAAGAATAGACATATGTACAGTTGATACAATAGAATTTGATCGGTTTGGTTATGGGCTCAACGCGGTCAGAAAATTCCAGGGCTAAATCATGAAAGGTCTTTCCAACTCGAATGACTTCATTAATTATTGTCGAGTTTATCCTGAGTGATTTAAAAACTTTTTTTAAAATATTTATTGCTATTTTTATAATAAAAGTTTGCCACTAACAATTATTCGTATTTCCTTGAAGCAATGGACTTGAAGGTTTTGAAAGTTTACGAAGGACCCGCCGCGGGAGGCGCCGATGTTACCATCACCGTTGATGACGAAGCCATCGTGAAAATCTCAAGCAGCGAACTGACCCAAGAAGATGCCGTCAAGGATGGAAAGCTCAAGATTGAGGGAGACCTTGAAACCATGAAGAAGTTCACAGACCTCTTGAAGAAGCTCAAAGAAAAGGAATAAGCTATGCTTATTTTTTTTTTAAATATAGTTAATAAATTATAAAGTAATAAAATTATAAATCCAATATTTTTGTATACTACTATACCATCTATACCCAGTAAACAACAAGTTCCCTTCACCTACAGTTTCTTAAAAGCTACAATACATGTAAAAATATTCAGTTCGATTACTCTACAAAGCAAGAAAACAGTTTTTTGAAAAATGTCTTAGAAGTTAATACTGGTTTTACAATTATAATTATTAATTTCGGTGCTGTAGCCGAATAATGGTACACGCACATAGACGTTCGTTCTGTTCGGCTTCAAAGCCACGGGCTCAAATCCCAGAAGGAAAGCTTTCATAAATTGTTTTTCCAATCGTATTTTAGATGTGTTCAAATACGCGGTTGTCTGTAATTATATATATATTTTTTTAAATATCTGACATTACAGATGAAGCCAATGCGCCAAATATTTTGGAAATCGGAAAATCATACGACATAATTCCAGGACCCACCTGATTACTAGGACAAAGCTCTTACCACTAGACCACGGAGGCCGAGATTTGCTTTTTTGTATTAATTACTACCAACTTCCTATCTTATCGAAAATACGAAACGTAGAGACGATTCCGAGTGACCTCTCGTTTATCGCCAGCGATTCAAAACTTAAAAAATATCTGTAATGATAAATATTTAAAATTTGAGACAGATATTTTTTTAATTAATAACACTTAATATAAACTGAAGAAAAAATGAAACAAAGAAATTAAAAGATAAGATGTTCTCAGCCGATAAATGAAACTATGACTTTCTTTTACTAGGAGCTCATAGTGGTAGGCAATAGTTGTGCTTCCCAAACTGTTTGATTCCAGGGCTCACAAAATTTTCAAGAGATAAACCACCGCCAAAAGCTTTATTTAACATGATGCATGCATTCTACACTTAGTAGCCAAAAAGAGAAAAAATAAATCAAATCACGAATAATGTGTTCTCATATAACAAATAATATAAACTTATGTGAAAAGAAAAAAATACATAAATAAATACTTGCAGCTCTACTGGAACATTTAGAGGCCTCCCGCAGAAGTCTTGCGACCTCCCAGGGGACTGCGACTCATAGCTTGGGAAGCACTAGGCTATAAGGACCGAATAATAAAACTAATACAAATAAAACTCATTGTTTCATTTATTATAAATAGCTTCTGAAATTCTCTATCGGTCCTAACATTAATATAAAAAAATATTTGGCGTTGCAGTTTTGGTAGTCAGGGCACCGGATATAAATAAATTATATTAGATAAACTCGATTAGAATTTTCAATGTCACTCGAGGGGGGAAAACATCACCACTCAATACACCAGCGATCGGCAACCTACTGCCCGCGGGTAATTGAATTACCCACTACAACATTTTGAGTTATCCGCACAAGAAAATATGATAATATTTCTTTATGAAATTTATTTATTGAAAATATCAATTATTAAAAAAAGTTCAAATGAATAAATTATAATGTTTTTTTAAGCTTTATGTCATTCTTAAGTTCTGTGAACAAATAAATTTAAAAGCATTCGCCAGCATCTAGAAAACATAGAACGCAATCACATTAATCCAATATTAATAATATCATCATGTTGGGCGTCATTTTTTATTACCACAAAATTTTTCGTGCTTAAAAACATTGCATTTGGTTCAACATATTCTTGTGAGGAAACATTTTCTCAAATGAGAAGTGTTCAGAATACTTTGCGAAATAAACACCAAAAAATCTTGAGTAGTGTATTCGACTTAAGTTAACTACATAAATATGCCAAATATTGAAAAACTTTCAAAGATAGGAAGGCACTACAAAAAATTACATTAATTGTATGTTTTTATAAAATACATTTGTATTTACACATACATATGCAAATTTTCGTATTATATTTATATTTTTTTAAGGAACAGTAAAAATTTGTTTTAAGCTTATACTCACTAACTAAATATTTTTTTCATTAATGACGTTTTTTACTCAGTCTCTCAAAAGGTTGCAGACCAGCGAACTATTGAGAAAATCAAAATTTGATAATGACTTTGCCAGGATCTTTTATTATCAAGGATGAGTGGTTCATACTCTGAGACTATTATTAATAATTAAAAAAGGTGTGGAATGATTTTTTTTCAAAAAATAAATCGTCTAATTGATAAAATATAGCTAAGTAACTAATACTTCGAAATCATCTCAGTTGGTGAAGGTATTGTGGCTACACGCTGCCTAAAACGTCATACTGATAGTGTGCCGATATTTAAAAAAAAAAACAAATGAAAATCGGGCCCTCTATGGAAAAAAATAAAACATATTACAAAAACACTTGATTCTCTTTTTGCACTGGGAACTACAATGCAAAAAAACCCTGTAAAAAAAGATAACGGCCACGACTCGACTTTATTTTTTATTTATAAATATAAAATAGTTTCATAATATATTTACATACATAATAAGTAATGAATTGACATGATTTGCGATTTTAATTTAATTTTATGTGAGTAAATAGTGTATTTACAGTCATTCAGTGTCGCTACTTGACAATAAAGGGGAGAATAAAATCGAAACAGAGAATAGCAACATAAAAGTGTGTAGACACAATAACAAGTCATGCATGAGTCATGAACACCTGCATCTTATAGTTTTACAAATGTAATGGCAACAATGACGATTCTAATATTTACAAATGTTTTAAAATATCTACATATCCAGTATTTAATGATAATTTTCATTTTTTATAACCATGTAAAAGCAAAAAAATCAGTGTAAAAAAATTGATCTGTTTTCTTACTTGCAAAAAGACAGCCCATAAAACTCATTCTTACTAAGCTTTTAGGAATACTAATCTCGACCTAGATCGAATTCCGTTTCCATTCGTTTTGGTGATCATGGTGAAATATGTTTAGGTGAGCTGAATAAAAAATGACAGTCGCCATTTTAGCATTTGTTGACGTCATTCTGTGCTTATTGAATTACAACCTACTCTGTTTACAACAGCGTTTTGGTGACAGTAAAAATTTGGTCAAATATTTTACGAAACAACGATTCGGCTCACCTATACTTCTTACGCCATTGTCTTAGGTCTACTAGCTTGTCACGTTTAACTATTATTATCTTCGTTTGATAACCCGTCCTCTGAAATCTTTCGTCCTTCTCGTATTCAAGTATGACGGGCTGAAACAACTTTACAATTATTAATTTTTTAATTCATCGATTATTATCCAGTGACATGAATGGTTTGATTCACTCACCAGTCCTTATCCATCTACTCCTTAGTCCATGTATGTCCATGTATGTCAGTTTGAGTCCATTCGTGTGCTCAAATGCCTGAAGATGCCTAAAAGCGAAACCAGGGTCGTTAGTGACAAAATACATGGAAGTGTACAAAATCTCAATAATCCAAATTTGACTGTGAGTTAAGTTGTGGTAGGTTATGTTAGGGTTGGTCTGGTTTGGTTTGTGTAATGTAATCTAATGCGTTGAGCAAAAACAATATGGGCGGCCTAATATGGGGTAGAAGAATAAGTGACATTTCATTACAGCTTTGAGCAGTTATCGATTTCAAAATGAGTGAAAACTATTTTATCTATGTGAAAATATTTTTTCGTAAGTGTAATGTATTTGTTATATAAGTGAAAACTATTTTTATGAAAGTGAATATGATCTAAACAAAAGTGCATATGATTGTAAGCCAAAATACTAATTCATCAATTATAGACATAAAAGACATCCGTACCTTCAAACACAAATGCATAAATCGATTCAGAAATATATTTATGAAACTCTCTGTACAGGGATTCAATCCGGTGAACACCGCAACCGAAAAGTCGGCCTGAAAAAAATCTGATTTAGCGAGAGCAATTAGCTAACCATTATTCTTGTCTAAGCCTATTTTTCAACCGTTTTTTCCATGTCCTCTCCCAACGTGGAGCATATGGTTTCATAATGAGGGTATTTAAACAGATTTTTTTTCTATGAGAACTGCTTGTTACTCAGTCACTCAACCTCTCTTCATTGAAGAGAGTAGAGATAGAAGGTTGATGCGAGGACAGGGCTAGTGGTTAGCTAATCGTAAGGATCGGATGGGTGGATGAGAAGGGAGTTTTAGACAACGCAAACACTCAGACTACGAACAGAAATCCATAAATCGGTTGAAATATCAATTTATGAAAACTGTCCGCACCGGAAATTCAACCAGAGAAATCCGCAGCCGTAACCCACGACGCTACCAACTGTGCCACTCTGTTCGAAAAAATGAGAGTTTGGTCGACTGAGTAAAAAGCATTTCTCTATTATGAGTCAATATGTTACATTTTGTGAGCAGATATAATTAAAATATATATAAATAAAGCATATGTACTCCTAATGGAGGTATTTCAACAGAAGTTTTTCTACGAGAACTGCTTGTTACTCAGTTGCTCAACCTCCCTTTAGAGTAGCGATAGAAGGATAAGGCTACGACAGGTTAGCTAGTGGTTAGTTAATCGCTCTCTATTCGTACCGTTTTTAGGATCGGATTGGTGAGAGAGAATTTTAGACATCACAAAACCATAAATCAATTTAATGTAACTGTTCGTTTGCCCTAGCGATCAGGTGGGTCTGGTTCAATTCCCAGCAAGGTAAATATCAAATTTAGATTTTTTCAATTGAAATTTGTGATCATGGACATGAATGACTTCTAAAATTTCTCATGGAGTTTATCTCGTATGATTTTATAATTTTGAAAATATTTGGCGCATTGGCTGTCAGCTATAATGAAAGATTTTTTTTAAAATTTATTAAATAAAAAAAAAATTACAATAGGATAAAATATCAAAGTATTTAGTACGCCACCGTCAGAACTATTCTTCTGACGATGGCTTGAGCCGAAATAGCCATCAACTACCTAATAAAATTTCGTAGAACTAAATACTTAGATATTTTATCCTATTATTATCAATTTCGTCGTCTTTTCATGATTTTGGAGATGCGTTTTTCTCAATATAATTAATGTTAGTAATAAGTCAAATCAAACATAACACACTCTCAATCGATATTCACAAAACAAAATTAACGATAATAATATTTTAGCAAGATTTTGAAACACATTACGACTCTTTTTTCTTTAAAGTAAGAAGTGAATGAAGTACTAACTGGTGAAGCGAGAGATTTCACCCTGGTACAGCGTTCTGCCCCTATAATCCATCATTTTGGTTATTGTATTCTAGAATATGAGGTCAACTGACCTTAGACGAATGATTAATACCTTGGTTTATACTTTGGACGCCGACTGTTGTCATGGTATGATAAAAAGATAAAGATTCCACCACGTGACACTAAAAAATACTATATATATTAAATGGAATACCTAAATTATCCACTTACAGTTTTTTCTTCCGACAGGTGAGTTTCTTTAAGAATATAGACGACGTATTATAATTGTAATCAAAACAAAACCAAGTGAATACTTCTTTTTTACATACTTTTATTTCATTATATTCAATATTTTTTAATTCATTTAAACAATATATTGGATATTAATGAATACTAATCAAACATAAATAAAAATATGTATTGTAAATTTTGTGATTTTGTGATACTATTAATTTGATCACTATGGAAACCACAACAAAAAACACTCGACTATCTTATTTTATAAATTTCTTAATTTTTTTTTAAACATAAATTAATTATATTTTTAAAATCTTTTATATTGCAATAATGAGTGACTTTTGTTTCGTTCATATTAGAAGCATCCTCAGACTGGCCAAGTCGTAAAAATTGTGTATTTTGTATGCATCAATCACTAAAGCTAAATTTTGGTAAATTGGTATTTTTTTTCCGTATTTTAGATTTTCAGTATAAAATTGATTGTCTCATCACGATGAAATTAGTTGCAAATTTGAACTCTGAAGATTTATAATGAATATTTTATAGTTTGACGGTAACTTATATATTGATTTTCTTTCAGTGCTTACCTTCAATCATCACAATGCCTCTTAAGTGCGACGCCGTCATCCAGCTCATCAAGAAAAAGATCGCTGAGGCAGACCCTGCCAACCGCACCATCCTTGCCGTCTTCCTGGTCAACATCACTGATGGAGGAAAGCAAGTTCAGCAATGGAGTGAGTTTCAAATACTTTCTTAACACCTTTAACGGGTTAAATATGTACAATTCGTTGAGATCATTTCATTTTTACGTTCTGTTTTTTAATATTAATCAGATAAATTATATATTTATAAATATTTCATGCTCAATTCATATTTTTTAAATCCATTTCCAATGTTAATTATCCCCAAATCATCTGGACATCAATAGTTACTTTTTTTTGTAATAATATATTACACTAAAATCCGCGAAATGTAAATTGTCTCAATGCAATGTTATTAGATTTTTTGCAAACAGAAAACAGTAAATTTAACTTATATTGAAGGCAATAATAATATCACCATTCGTTTAAATATCTTATAAATATACTAAGAAATAAGTGAGTTCGACTAAAATAATAGAGTTCTAGTAATAAAATGCCAATTCAATGCGGTTTAGAAATTGCATGCGGTGCAATAGAAATTCGTCATCATTTAAGCGATCAGATGCTTAACAAATGTTGTGTTCAAATTAAAGAAAAAGTTTCATTAGATACAAAAAAACTATCTCCTGGAAAACTTGCGATATTGACTGATGTGATTGTTACACTGCCCTTCCATATTATACATTACAAAGTGAATCAATTATGACACACCTATAGGCTCCGCATTGGTCGTCGTTTTTTGAAGGAAAATGTATTTCTTTTCTTATCCTCATATTGTTTTTTTTTTCGCGTACGGTTTTAACTGTGGGTGAGCCCTTTAAATCCCGAGCTGGATTAAAGAATTAATAGGTTCCTTAATCTAAGATCCACTAATATACTTAATCCGATTATAACTGCACTAATCCTTAAAATCTCTTCTGCTTAACGGCGTGGAATGATATAATATCTGATTAGAATAACTGTATTTGCATAATTATTATTAACTAACAACAAACATGCAGCAGTTATGACATTGGATTTCATGGATTATGTACTTATTTATTCGCCGGTTATTATCGTAAAATTTTTGATTTTGGATGGATAACAAATAAAATAATGCTAAAGATAACGGCACTTAACGTTAAAAATGTATTCAATTTTTAAAAATATCACTCACAAATATTGTTGTCGAATTAGCTTATTTATTTCTTTATCTCTCAAACAAACAAACATACGACTAATCGATTGGCTTTGGAGAACACCAAGTGCGGTATTTTGAATGAATCCTTATTGCAGAAAATGTTTTAATATAATATAAAAAAATTATAATGATTTTTCAACTTTTATTATTTTGAATATGAAATCAGTCTGAGATTGAATAAATGGTCTCATCTAATTTTTTTGACCATCTTTGGATGTTAGTTTGAGTAGATTTGTTTTATTTTTGCACAAAATTTTGTGGGACATAATCGAAATTATTTTTTTTAATGTGAATTCATATTAAATAAGCACACGCGACCTTTCAAAATAAAAAGGTTCTCCACATATTTATTTGATTACATTTTCTAGATATCTACTTGATTTAATTATTGGTGCAAATTTTATTTTTTCTTATAAATTACTGTTTAGTTTTTTTCTGAGCCTATTTTCAACAGTTAAAAAGCAATAATCAAAAATATAAACATTCATGCATAGATGAGGAACGATTGTGAGTGAATCGTTCGACTTCACAATTTCTAAATCGGCAAAGATATAAGCGAATAGCCTAGGAAGGTCTGGGATATTACGGACATGTTTTCATGTTTGCTTTCCTGTATGGGGCCGTAATATAACCCTATGCATTCATTATCTCTTGCTTTAAATGTAGCATCATAAAATAATTGCACCATAACAATTATTAATTTTTCTTTACAGCGATGGACCTTAAGGATCTGAAGGTCTACGAAGGACCCTCCAAGGTAGCCGCTGATGTCACCATCACCATTGATGACGAGGCCATCGTGAAGATCTCAAACAGCGAATTGAACCAGGAGGATGCTATGAAGAGTGGAAAGCTTAAGTTCGAGGGAGACGTTGAGGCCATGAAGAAGTTCATTTCCCTCGTGAAGAAAATGAGAGATAATGCATAAGCTGTATTTTCAAAAAATTATCTAGGAATTAAAGTTTTATAATAAATTTACCGTTTTGTTTTCATACTAACTATATATTAGAGCAGTGATTCCCAAAGTGGTTCCAGCAGACCCCCAGGGGTCCGTGTGACTGCTGAAGGGGTCTGTGGCCAATTAAAAATAATTGGGGGATGCGTGGTCAACGTTGGAGGGCTCTGTGAGAGGTATAATACGAAAAAATATTTGTGACACATTTTCATTATTATGAAAGTTGTAATAAATAAATTGGTAGCGATTTGTTGAGTGTTGGACCTTTTTGAAAGCGTACCAACAAACTTAGATGTATCCATACGAATACGAGAACAATTTGTTGAATAATTCTCAAACGACGAGCGGAAACCAATGTCCAAACCACAAATTTTGTTTACAAAGACAGATATCAATTTTATATCCTGGTAACAGATACCAATTATATATATGGGTAACTTTACAGAGGCTGTTGTTGCTTTCCCGTCTACCTATTTAGTAGAACGTGGATTTAGTGCAGTTATGAACCTCATCATACCTTAAATATCAAGATGTTTTATTTGTATTTGTATTTTTACATCACCATTTAACATTCAAGACATCAAATTTAAATTTAAATCTTTTTTTATTATGCAGTAACGTAGAGTTATTTTACTAAGGGGGTTCATGGTGAGGTTTTTCTTTAAGAAGTGGTCCATGGACATAATTAGTTTGGGAACCACTGTATTAGAGTATGCGTTTTATAACTTTTACTACACTGATACGGTATTTGTATAATACACAGAGAATGTGAGTGTATTAATATGTATGAATCCCATGATCCTAAAGCCGTGTGTAAATTCCGTGTATGGATCCCGTGATCCTAGACCCTAAACCCGGAGTGCAGAGTTATAATGTGGCAACTTTACTCGATGTTACACATTATTTTAATGATATATTGAAAAAAATTACATCGAAGTTTTAGTGCAAAGATATTGTATGTCCAGTTTCGCTTGTTTTGAGAAAATCGAATTTGAAGATTTGATATGCATGAAAAATATTGGTGTAATGGATATATTATTCATTTGAATGATACAATATCTCTTCAAAGTATTTGGACGTACAATATTTTTACAATATAATAATATGGATGCAGACGAACTTTTTCTGTACGTTAAAACAATTTAGACAAAAACTTGGCCTAAAATATCTTTGCACTAAACATCGAATACTCGCGGCACTAGTTTACATTTACATGGCAAAAGATGAGGAAGTATTGCTTACGTTTTATGTACAATTAATACATCACCGTTTGTACATTCATTTTTGTGCAGTATTCATAATAAGTTTTTGGTTTATATCTGCGATTTGACATACAAAATAATAATGATAGACTTGAATAACGCGACGTTCTTGAAGACCCGATCTACTGTGTCGAAGTATTGGTGTAGGTTATGTTTCAATAGGTTATATTATAATTTCTCTTACAAATCAGCATATTAAAACAAAAGAATCAAATGCTAACTGTCATTGACGAAGAATATTTAAAATTGGAACGTGTGTTCGAATAAACAATAATTGAAAAAATCATTGGTTAAATTCATCATACCAAGCTGTGGCTTGGCCAAAGAATACCGAATAATTTAGCTGCTGAGGAAATATTTAAAAAAAAAAAGGAACGAAGTGGTTACATGTCAAAGAGATATTTATTATATAGATACATCGTGACTACTTACTACAGTAAAAACTGCGTTTTATATGTAAGTAAGTCTATAGTAATAAATCAAACACAACTACATACTAGGAAATACCTACATATTTTTGTTTTTGCACAGATCTCGGATGGCAAGCAAATACTTTCTACGCAATAGTATACATGCTTTTGGTAAAAAAACATTGCGATATATACGGTCTAATGCGGTATAAATTACTTGCTCCAACAACATTAATAATCAAATATCATTGGTTGAGTAGATGGCAAATTTTGAACATTTGTGTTACATTGTATCTGCGGTTCAATAATAACAATGGTTATTCAATGTTACGGCTGCTCAATGTTTTATTGTTTTTTTTTTAATTGGTTACAATTAGTAAATTATCATGATATCTACTGACTCAAAAAAAGTTAACAAGAGGAATTCTAATTATAGTTTCTAATCTGGGAAATATTCTTAGATCTGTTGCTGATGAATTAAGCGTTTTTTTTAATGTCCGCTCCCAGTGTGATTAAATGGACTCCCAATGAAACTTATATCAACATAAGTTTTTTCTGCGAGAACTACTTGTTACTCAGTCACCCAAAATCTCTCTTGATTTTGGAGAGATTAATAATATAAGTATAGGGTTAAGGCAGTACTAACTGCTTTCGCTTTCTACCGTTTTTAGGGTTGTGTGGGAGGGAGTTTTAGACATTCATATGTCTTTGAAAATCAACCTATAAATCAATTGAAAAAATAATTTATCAGATTTTCCGTACGGGGATTCGAACAAGTGAGAACCAAAACAGTAGTTTTCGACGTTAGCCACTCAGCCGGGCAATAGAATGTCTTTAATAAGAAGTAGTCGTAAATCAATCGCTCAATCCACCTACAATTACCAATGATCTGAGTAAAAAATTACTTCTCATACTTCTCATAAGACTATATCGTTACGAAAAAATGTAAATTAACTAATGCAACCAAAGTTTTAAACGAAAGCCTAAACGCGTTACCAACTAAACTTGGCGATTCTGAAAATAGTTGTTTTAAAAAACAAAGGAGTAACAACTCTGTCTATAATGAGTTCGGTAAACTATCTATTTTGAATAAATATCCAAACCACAGGGCTGGATTAACACCGCCAGTATATGTATCTACAATATTTACATTAATCATTAAATCTTTTTTTTTTATCCGTACGAATCAAAACCTAGAGTGAGATTATTTTTAGATACTTAATTGTATGAAGAATTTTATGATATTTCAGAACCAAATGGTATGTAATATAAATATCCACTTCTAAACTTCGATTGAATCTTGCTTTTCAAATAACAAATAAACACTTTTAAAAATGTCAACCCTTCAAGTAAAAACGTTTCAAAGCTAAAACATTAAAGTTACAAGTTACAATGTCGACCGTCTAAGCAAAATATCAAAACTCTAAAGGGGTCTCCAGGATTTCGAACCTGACGGATTATTATTTTTACAATTTTGTATTCTACTGGCCACTGATACGTGTTGAAAAAAAAACCAGTAAAAACATATATACAATATCTATTAATGAAGTTCCGTTTTTTTTTGTAATGCTATGGTAATAACAATTGTGTATATATAAAAAAATAATTTGTGGGATATTGTGCCACTGGTTTGAGTCTCCGAACTACATTAATTGATTTTTCCATCCGTGTAAATTCCCTCCCAGTCTCGCACTGACAGATCTAAATAGAATTAAATATAGCGCAAAGATAACGAACAGCTTACTAAATATTAACCCTATACAAATCTCACCTTACTATCATTACACTCTTCGAAAAAAAAATTGAGCGAATAAATAACAACGATCTTTCATTAAAACAATTTCTTTTGAGACCATTAGGAGCCCATAATATGATTTGCATTAGAAGCGGACATGATTAAAAAAAATGTAAAAAAACCTTTCTTCTCTCTTTTCTTGATGCACAAAATATATGTTTATTTTGTTATTATTATCGGCAAATCCAGCCCTGCCATCACGCTTTACTTTAAACGAAATATTGATCAGATCACAAGAAAGCTTAAAAAAATATTCCCCATTTTTTGCTTACTCCATTTTACAATTGAAAAGTTCAATGGCACGATATGGCTGATGAATTTCTTTTGATATCGAAAAATCGATTCAAATAACAAAATAACATTTCCATGGATCGTATCTTCTTCATACAAAAAGATCGAATTAATAGAGGATAGAGTTTTTCTGGCAACATTCGACTTGCTCCAACGATCGTTTGTTGCGGTCGCTGTTATTAATTCATTAATATTAAAAATAGTATAAACAAAATATAAACAGGGTCTCCTAAATGGTTCTTCACACATAGACCCATAGACACAACCAATAATAAAGATGATGTACACCAGTCGATACACTTAGGTAACGAAGGGAAATGTAGCCATAAGGAAACTTGTATAGATAGCTAATTAAACTTTCTATTCTCAGTTTTTTTTTTTTGATTCGGATGGGGTAAGTGATATGAAAATATTACAGATAACCATAATTACTGAATACAAATACTTTCCAAGCCCATTGTTAAAATAAAATTAATGAATATTATATATACGTCTGTATACGATCAATCATTTATAAAATGAAGATACAATATTTTAGGACGAATACATAATTGAATAAAATTATTTTACTGAATCAATTTAGATAAAAATATAGCAGCCGGTGAAGCTTTGCATATATTAAAGTGAACCTAAAACAGTTGTCATGTAAGTAACAATAGCAGCAATATTCTTTGATATAGAATCTATAATCTACATTATAACATTACATAGATGAAAAAATGTGTATTTAAAATAGTTTGGGAGTACGTAAAATATTCGAATATCGAATATTAATGCCTCACAGTATTCGAATAATTTAATGTATGAATTTGATCACGTATATTCATTGTATTTTTGATATTTTTGCCCAGACTAATTAATTGCTAGCACAAACTTATTGCCCGCACGTGTATTGCGTAAGTATTATGGTGATTTAATAAAAAAAAATTATCTATATAGAGATATAATATGACGCCAAATGATTTTTTTAGTAACCTTTCTAAGGACTATACTCGGAAAGTACCTAAATGTTAAACACCTGTTTATAAAATGTATAAAACCCGGGTACAAATCAATAATATTTAATGTACGGTGACCATTTGAATATTACTTTTCCCATTTACTCAATATTGGTTATTTGGTGATGTCTGAGCATTGAACTGGACGATCGATATATTCGATTGGAATCCTATTTGGGAGCGATGAGCCAGTGTGTAATTTTATGGAATTTAGAGCACCTTTTTAAAAGATTGAAATCACAGTTTTTAAACGACTTTGATGTCATTGACAGCAACATTAGCAACATAATAAATCCAACACAGGCGAGCATAGCATTAAATTAAAATCTGTCTCTTGAGGCTATGCGACGAGTCTAATCTCCCGTTACCTGTGAAATATTTCAACAAAGTCAACATGTCCAGATTTAACCTCAATATCATAACATTGTTGAAAAAGTTGAAGTCAGTACACACAATAAACTATAGCCACGGTTTATCGGGGCGTAATATATCGGTCATCGGCATTACATCTTAAAATAATATGTATTTAAAATTATTAGCTATAAACACATTATAAATATTGACTCAAGTCTACAATACTGCAATACTCAAGTTGTGTTTTTATTATTTTCATTTTGTGTTTTTATAATATTGATCCTGTCGTATTTTTCCAGTCTTAATGTAAATTTTGCGTTGAACAATTCTTGAAATAAATATCAAAAAGAAAACGCTGGTAAACAGTAATAATTATATTGTGGTTTACTATATCGTAATATTTTTGTTCAGTTTATATAAAAAAGATTAGACTTGAAAAAGGGTCGATTAATCCATTTTATTTAAATATTGAAACGTCGATTGTATATAGAACTGCCAGTGAAACGAAATAGGACCAATTCTAGAAATCGGTCATTGAAGTCACATGCGAGAATTTATAGTGATTACGAATTCTCCGTTATAAGACCTGAATTTGATTTTGTCTATAGTGGTTTGGTTAGATTAATTTCTTTTCTACAAGCAAAAGCAAAATATAAATTCCAAAAATCACAAAAAAATAGTATGGATGAAAACATAGCGAAGTAACGTAACTATTTTTGCGTGTAAATTCAATGTTCGATTTCGAGAAATCCCCAGAAGAAGGCCCAGGTCAATATGCATGTTATTAATTTATAATCATAGTGAAATATACCTATTATAAGACTTACAACATTCAATGTTATAGTAGTGTATGTTATCTTCTACTGTTGATAATGATAATAAAAACTTGCAAGCACATCGCAATAAAAGCATTCAAGTTTATTTATTTGCATATACCGTTGGAAGCGGACGCCCCATCATATATTATGAAAAATATTCCGTTAGCTACATGAAAATTGTTATCCAAATGTTACCGTGCTACTTTTAAGTGATACAAATATAACAACCGAAATTGATTATGTGACTCATCAATTAATTTCAAGCTATTTTACAATGTAAATGCTATTAAAATTGTAGAGATTAAAACGTTAAAAATCATCTTAAAACGCGCTATTCTGACTAATATTGTCCATACTTTAAAACCGTTTTCTAAATTTAAGCAACAGGGTCAAATTTACTTCGTAAGTGAGAATTTTAAAATGATACAAAAGCCATGAGTTATCATATAAAACCGTGAGATATGATAAAATGTTGTTTCCTATCCTTACCCCTATCTCACCCATCCAATCCTTAAAATGATGCGTAGTGGGATAGATTAGCCAACTACTATCTCTTTTCTGGTTCCATTATTCTATTCTTACCGTCATAGAAAAAGAGAAATTATTGACTGAATAACAAAAAATTCTCAAGACAAACTTTTGTTGAGATGGGAGATGAGAAGTCGTTTCGCTCGATGTTGGGAATGGATATGGTTTGAAAATTTTGTTTAAATTATTATGAGGAGTAATTTTATTAATATCTTATTTGATATACGTAGAGGAAAAAACGTTTATTTTTTAAAACACTCTACAATTATTCTATCAATTACAATTTCGTTAATTTAAGCAATTTTTGAGAAAGTGACTTTACAAATATTTAAAAGTTATATATCGAATTCTAGTACCACTTTTTAAGGTGGATAACGTAAAATCCGCTAAGAGTTTTGCACAAAACTCGTAAAGATTCGAGCTTACAGGCAGTCTTATTAAGTGACGTTCATCTGAATTGACGTACCTATAGAATACAATCAAGTATAGTTATACCTTTAATATTGGGTATTTTTAATAACTCTCAACAAAAAACTGTTGGACAATAGGACGAAAAATAATTTAAAATGTCTCTTAATAAGTCAGAAAAGTTGTTTATGTTATTCGTGAGCATGTTTGTTTTCTTTCAATCGACAGGTGAGTTAATTAATAATTAGCATTATATCAACATTCAAACTCTGGTTCAAAGATATTTTAATTATTAAAAATATCTATATATTCGTATTTACTTCACAGAATTCTAATAAAATAAGATTAAAATATCAAAGTATAATCGAATTAGATTGATAGCCTTTTCGGCTTCACATTGATGATGGTGTGAAGCCAAACTCCTACCCTATGTAATAAATACTATAATTCTTGGAGAACTAAGTACTTTGATATTTTATATCTTAAAAATAATATAGTATAATTTAATATTGTAGGCCTCATAGGAGGGTGGTCAATATTTTCTGGCTTTCATCCCGCTGGATTTTGTGATCAAGAGTATGTTGGTATCACCAAATAAACCATTGTAAATTTTTATTTTTCCGAAATTTTATACCCGAAAGCATGAATATCTTTGATGGATTCATTTCTTCTCGCCCAGCCCTTATCCGATCTCTAAAACGAAGCGTAGAAATAACGACTAGCCTACTACTACCAGTTTCTTACCGCAACTATTCTTTCCTTACCCTCTCCAAAAAGAGTGGTGGACAAACAGTTCTAGCTATAATATCGGATAACATATACTTAAAAAACACGATTGGGAATAATAAAATTCAGTATTCGATTGTGTATTAAATAAAAATAAAAATGAGACGTAACTTCTATATCTTCAAAATATTGCGTGAATTATGTGTGATCTTAGCGAGTTTATAATTATATTTTGTTAATGTGTCCTAATAAGAAGGCAGGCATATTTCAAAAGAAAATTTCAATTGTTAAAACACAACACTTAAAACTTCCAGATCTATGGTAGGATCACATTTTCAACTACCTTTTAATGGTAATGGATTCTTATGACGACCAGTAATTTTAAAAACCTAGATTTTGAAATATTTTTCGCAATTAAGATTATTCGTTATTTACATAAAATCAGTTTTACAATAAATCTAGATCAACATCAATATACTACAATTCCTAGACTTAGCGGTAATAATATAAACTAATTTTCTTAATGCCTTTTCTATCTAATATATAAAAATCATTGTGTGTTTGTTCGTATCTTATGCACTGCCATACCGTTCATCCGATTCCGATAAAACTTTGTCAAGTTATTGCTTGCACGTGCATAAAGAATATAGGCATAGTACAATCAGGCGCGGCCCGGCTCGAGCCCGACTCTCAACTTTTTTAATTTTTAGCTTACAGTACGTCTTATTATATATAAGAGTCAATCTCACAATCCAGATATACTAAAATCTAAAATAAAGAATCAAATTCGTACAAATAGCGACATCTTGGAAAACCTTCTGATTTATTCGTGTACGCACCAGACGGAACAAAAAATATTGTGAATCCAAAAGCACTTCAATAAACAGACTTAAAACGCAAACACTTTCGTTCTTTGAGGGGAATTGCAACGCATGCCGGGTACTCGCTATTATATTATAATATAAACGATCAAAACTGTCAGTTCGACGGCATCCGTGCACTTGAATGCCAAAAGATACCGAAACCCTCGTCGTTAGTTACAAACACGGAAGTGTAATACATTTGAACGATTCCAACTTATTTACTTTATCATTACACTTGTTGAAATAACGAAGTTACCTATTTCATTATTTAATTGAAAATTAATTTCTATGACATAACCGAGAATGCATCAATAAAAATCTACAAATCTTTCACATATTTAATTACAGTTCTATCGCTCAGCCTGTCACCGTACAGCAGTTCCAGGTATCCGATATCTGGACTTAGATACACGAATGGATACCGATATGGCCCTCGAGCTTATGCAGCCGACCGAAGATATGGACCTGGACTAGGCTCCGGAGCAGCGTGGGGCGAAACTGGATTCTATCCTCAACAAGGGTGTCCAGTCTGTGACTCGTCAGTCTACAGTTATTGCACCCACAAATTAGTGCACGATACTTGCTGCTGTGGAGATGAATACTGTAAGATTTTTTTATTGCGCTATTTATTACAACTAGTAAATGAACAAATTATAAATGCGTCGTTGCATCGTGAACGAACAAATCACGATCGTTCGAAATCGGAAGAATCGTTCAAACGAATGTTCTCACTAGACATACGTTGTTCGAGAACGAACAAATCCAAACGACCTGATCTTCGAAGTAAACTAAAGTTACTTGTTCGCAAATCATCGTTCGATAATAAATCATGCCACTTAAATCCATTTTTTACCACTGAATTTTCGCGAGCATAGCAATAAATCTTGTATGTTTTTTTACTCCTCCGACACCAGGAGCCGTCGGGGCTCATTCCTAAAATGAACAACAATGAACATTCTTCATCGATAGATATAAGATTTAAAGTATGTAATATCAAAATAGCTACCGATTACATTTGTTCCCACAGAGTTGCAAAAGATAGAAGCATTGTTATATTTACCTAAAATAAAATAAAAACATTGCGTAGGCAATGGATATTAACAATAAAACATATGAACCCTTGCTTAGGTTTCGGCCATGAAAAGGTTGATCCTTATCGCTTTGTGTAGACAGTAAACATAACTTCTAATTATCGTGTTTAAAGTTACTATTTATACCAATATTTTGCTCTTTCTGGAAAGTGTTTTTCACTGTGTATTGTTTCAATAGATCATTCCCCACCAACGGTTGTTTAAACTTCCTAATTCTCTCCCTCCGATTATATAATGACAAACGTCATAACAGCATAACCTTAAAATATATCTTCTTAAATCGTTTTGTTTATTTTAGACACTGACAATGCCTTTGAGTGCCAGTACACAGACTGTAGCTATATCCACGCCAACTCCTGCCAGGAGTCGAACCTGATATCATCGTGCTGCTGTGACGATCCTTACCGGTCCTTCAACCCACTTTATTCCAGATACTTCGACAAGAAATAGAATTAATAATCGTAAAACTCTTCCACAAAATCTCAATTAATTGTATACAATTTAATTTGATTTGATTCAATATCACCTAATTGTTTTCAATCTTCGATTTTCTAGAATATTTTATGATTTGTAACGATTATTTGTTTATTCGGTTAAGATAAGTCTTTCCACACTCTTACTTATAATGTGTGTAAATAAGTGAGAGTATGTTCGTCATACAATCGATTACCTTATTTGAAATAATATGGTAAAAAAATATTTAAATTTCGAGTATATTTTCGAACATGTCACATAAATTTTAAACGTCAAATATGGAGATATTGTGATGAAATTTCACTTGATTGTTTTATGAAAACTTTGGCAATAATTAATAAGGAACATGACTATTTTATAGGTAGTTTGTCAATCAGTACTCAAAATATTAAACTAAATGAAATTAATTCAATTTGACTAAATTTTTGTCGAAGTGTTGAGTTGAAGTTGAATAAACTGAGATATAGATTCATTATAGTCTTTTTGGTTCCCACAAAAATCATTTTCCGTATCAAATTGACGTAATAATAAATTGTTTATTCTTAATAATAATGAATAATATGCATATTTAATTAAGTTTTTATACCATAACCTATGAACGTTTTTACAGAACCGTTTTTAATTAGATATATTTCGTATTAATTAAGTCAAAATGTATAGGAATAAAAATCCCTGTCAAAAATTCAATAGACTTTTTCAATGTCAAATTGATTTGATTTGTAGAAATGATTATTAATTATTCCCATACACCATCTCATTATAGTTAATACATATTTATTTCATTTTAATTTAATTTTAATTATACAGAAACTTAATATTTTATATTATTTTTTGGCTTAAATATCATGTAAACATAGAATAAAAATATGTGTTATAAAAAATATTTTCTTTAATTCTGATTTCTAAGTCGCGAATCCAGATTTCAGAATTATACATTACATTCTCAAATTCTCTCAATTAATGTCAATAGTAAGCGTAAATGAACGCCTACGCAAACTTATAACAAGGTATGTGAATTTTTTGATTTAAAATGAAGCGAATAAATAACTGTAATAAGGAATTTAAAATTTAAATGAGGCGCTATCAATTTGTTGTAGTATCTACCCACTGGTTGGTATAAATTATATAACAATTTGTCTTCTAGATCCATTTACTTATTAATACTATTATTATTATCGTATAATCAACATATTTAACATTCTTGAATAAAAATTATAAAGTCATTGAATTCATAGCACAGCATGTTCGTTTCATTTTTAATAATTTAGTTTATATTAATATCAATAGTGCAGGGTTCTAAAACTATGTTCCGCAGGACGCGAATAAGTGTTCCGCGAAAACCTAAAATGGTTTTATATGCTTGCAGCAAAGGATTTTCTTATTATGCTGCAACTAAGTCAAGGTCCAGGAACAGGCTCGACGGAACACCAGTACACCAGCACACCTATACTTTAATATATTATATTAGAAAATGTTGTGTCTGGTATCAAAAAGATATGCAATTCAAGGATCTCAAATTATCGAAATCATTAAGAAAATCATTCACTTAATTTTTTATGTGTTATGTTGTAAAAACAATAATTGCCTTTTCTCATTTAAACAAAAATACAATCGGCCGTCCAAGTGCAAAATCTAGAAACACACCATCTCTGTCAATTAATATTTTTCATAATATAAACATTCTAAATAAAAAAAAATACAAAAAGCCACATACAATAAAGGAATATATAAGTACATCGACTTATTTATTATTCGCCAATTAACCTCACTATCTATACTATTTTCGAAAACTTTGTTGGTCCTGTAGCCGGATGGCATACGCTGCTGCGCTTTCACCCACTCGGTTACGAGTCACGGAACGGAAAGTATTATATTTGAATTAAACGAATAATGGATTTGTATCCAAAGGTAATGGTGTCTGAAATGTTTTATACTTCCCAATCTACCCATTATTCGATCCTGAAAATGGAGAATATAGAGCGCGATTAGCTAACTAGAAATTCTATTCTAGCCTCGAAGAGAATGATATTGAGAGACTGCCTTACGACCGATTCTCCTAAATTCAATGTCTGTCGAGGTGCTCCATTTGAAGTCCATATGGAATGTTTTAGGAGCGAATATGGGTTTAAAAAAACGTTTATATGTTTAAAATAATTATTATGGAACATAGCCATAATGACAGAGTGGGTGTATCCTGGTTAGGAGCAGGGTGACGTCATATACTACGACGTCACACTCGGGGTGGTAAGAAATGCGACGTCATAAAATCAACATACAAATAAATCATTCATAATAATTATGTTATGTCTTCGATAATCGTTATTTTTTTTTTTATCGTGCCGTTTAATGTGCAATTTATCGACTCCTCACGGAGGTATCTGAACGACTTCTTTCTACGAGAAATTCTTGTTACTCAACCTCTCTTTTTCGAAGAGAGTGTGGGCAGAAGGATAGGGCTACAAGAGAACTAGTAGGATTCTAACCCGTAAGCACCGTATTCGAATCCGACGACGTTCACCACTGCACCATGGACTTGTTACTTAATGTATACCCTTGAAACAAAAAGAGGGGTTTCAAAAATGTGAAATTATTTATACTGGGGTGTCAAAGATTATGTGACGAATTCTGACTTTGAGGGGGTGAGTCAAAAAATGACTAAAATCTTTCGACGTCATTTATATATATTTTTTTTAATTATTAACCGGTAGTATATTTTAGCACGGAACATTCTAAACGATTTAGTGATTTTTTAAACGGCGTAAACGTATTGTAGTCATGTAGAACAGTAATTATTAAAATTCATTGTTTTAAAAAATACTTGTGCATATTTTTGCGGTCTCTTGAAATCCCTACTGAGCATTGATATGAAATAATTGAATTTAAAACAATGCCTTTGATTTTCCCAAACTGAACCAAAAAATAAAAATAATTAAGCGCATTAATTATTTGTTACCATACTGTATCTTGATATTTTTTGCTGAAAATGTTGCCGTGTCTACCTATATTATAAAATTAAACACTTATGAATGTTTTGCGGAAATTGTAAACAATTGGCGTGCAGGAATTTGCTTCTGAAAATAAAGATTGAAAATATGCCCATAAATATAATGAATTATGTGACAATCATCCATCGCTTCACGCCGTTTTTATATTCGTGGTCAAATTTTATTTAACATAATGTAAGCCCTCAAATAATTTTGTAGTCAAGAGTTCTCAATTAACCAGAATTTAGCATAATACTAAAGTGAGGAACGTACAGCTTTTTGACTGAATACATTTTTTTCATTTATAACGTAATGGAAATACATTTTTTAATTCGTCTTATCGAGTTTTTCGAATGCAGCTTTCTGACGTGGAACATTTTCTCATGACTGGTATAGATTTTTTGTAAGAAATCGTTCTGCAAAAGTAAATATAAAAAGAAAAGAAAAAATAAATAGGAAATGGCAAAATTAATTTTCGTGCGTGCTACCTGTGGCATGCGTGTCAAAGGTCCGTCAACACTTATATACCATTTATTATTTTTCCCTTGTAAAATTAAATAGTACTAGTAAAATGTGGGATTGCAGAAAAACCGAAACCGATAAACATACAAATGAAACAAAGAATCACGGTTTTGTTCTTTTTCTATTTGAGTACCTACTCAAATTACATGACGGCAATTGAAAACCATAAACAACCATGCTGTTTTCTTACATGATATTTGCAAAACCGTCGTTTCGCAACAATCGCCTATTCGTAAATGAAATGATCTAATGCTAGAAATAAATAAAATTTTAGTATATCATTTGATATTGAAGTTTTATTTAGGTTTTTTATTAAAAAAATCACAGTTTGTTTGTATAACTTCCATATTTTTATAATGATCAGGGTCGCTTTCGCTTAACGCGAGCATTATCAACTGAAAAGGTTTTATTTAGGTATTAACCAACAAGTCTTGAATATCGCAAAACATTTTATCAAGAATTTTAAGAATCTTCTTGGGCCACATTCGCTTCCTCCATGATTACCTGTCACCCGCCAATTACTTTGCTTCCTCCCATGGCATTCCAGCATATTTCAGTTCCGCCAAGTACGTCCTATAGTAGACGGAAGAAGAGACAAGCATGGTCGAGGCTCTCGGGTGACATCCGCATCGCGTGACCCAGCCAGTTCCAACGTCTCTCCAGGACCACTGATGTAACAGGGCGCTTCCTGGTCTGTTAATTTATCTCCGAGAAATTATTAGGGCCCAAATAAACAGTAAATATTTATAAATGCATAAGCCATACATTATAGATATCAAAATGTTTCATTTGACTTTCCGCATTGTGGGTGATTTATCTAACGTGTATTAATTGATAAAAGTTGTGTTTGTCATCAATCATTACTCTTTAATTTATCTCTTTTGAACGTATGCAATATTATGAAAAAGATTATTTTGTTTAGTAATCATTGTTTTTGATCAATCTCAATTCAAGTTAGCGTGTAACATTAAATCAATATTGTTAATAAATGAGGCAATAGAAACGTTTAGCAAATGGTCCGATAGTCTAGTAGTAATCCTTTAGGCCAGCGGTCGCCAACCTTTTGGGTCTCACGGACCACTAAACTCACAACATTGAATTCCGCGGACCATTAACATGATTTTTTTTAAATGGTACAATCATATCGTTTACAATAATGGCAGTTGCTTAACTACTATGGCGTGGGGGTAAACGGTTTATGAGTGACCGTGGGGTCGGGGGGCATCGAGAGGATTTCCAAATATTAATTAATATATTTAATAAAAAAGTCTTTAAAAGATGTGATTACAGAATTTGTAAACTTTTTTTTCATTACAATTTGATAGTTAGACTTGTTAAACTCCAGCAAGTCTGCTAATTGTTTGAAATAAATTTATGAATTCTCGGTACCAATGATGGAACTGTATTTGCTCGCAGACCACCAGTTGGCAATTACTGCTCTAGGGCACGGGTAGGGAACCTGCAATCTTACCACGTGTGACTTTGTGACTCATTAAGTGCGATCTATTGAATAAAGGTGAGTTAATAATTTAATTATGTTGCATTAAAACTAGACAAATTTATACGAAAATAGCCAAAAAAATGATTTACAACAAATTTGAGTATATTGTTAACAGTTTTCCATTTATTTACGTTGGCTAGTACAAAATAATATATAATTAAAGTTTTTTGAGATTGGTTTTAAAAGTAGTTGAATGTGCCAATAGGTCCGCTGAAAGGATTAAATTAAAATTCGGTTTTTGGGCACCACAACCGAAGAGCATGACTTTGAACACTTAGCTACGGGCCAGGCATCTTGTGCTACACAAAACAAGTGTTATGCATCAGCATTGTACTTCATGGATTTTATACAAAATAGACCATATTATATTATATCGTCGTTCTTCTGGAAGAAGACACTAACTGAAAAATACTAGTTTTGAGTAATTGGACTTTGAAATTTGTCAAATGTTTGAAATGCTATACCTTTTTCATTTTGTTTGTTTGTTTAGGAAACTTTTATTCGAATAGTGTAATTACAGATATTTTAACATGGAATGAGATCTGTCGCCAACTTTGCGATTGACGGTAAGTGAGAAATTATTGTTGCCTGTTTCAAAGTGTGAAGTATTCTGGCTTGTATAACGTTCGATCGCGTTCTGCAAGCTCATGCAACTTCAATACTGTCAGATGGAACTATATTATTGCAAGAAATGGAAAACGACCGGCTAGAATAAAACACATGTAGAAAATAAGCAAACAGAAATAATTACGGATATGGAATGTTGAATGTCTGTGAAGCAGTTAGTAGCGTAGTTAACTACGGTTACGGATGTCTCAGGTTTAATTCCCGATGTGGATGGTTTTCATAAATTGATCTTTCAATCGATTTATGGATTTCTGTTTCTAGTCTGAGTGTTTATGATGTCTATAAACCTGCCACCCATCTGATCCTCACGGGCCGTAGCGAGAGCGATTGGCTCACCACTAATCCTTTCCTAGCCTTATCCTTCTATCCTTACTCTCTTCGAAAAAAAAGAGAGATTGAGCAACTGAGTAACGAACAGTTCTCATAGAAATAATTCTGTTGAGATACCTCCATTAGGATACCATATGCTCCAAGTTGGGAGTGGACAAGGAGAAAAAAAATGTTGAATTAATTTTGTGTCGATAAATCCAGATTTTTTTATTTTCGCTTAAATACTGGTCAATAAGTCTGAACAGTTTTTTTGGTTGAAAAATTCCGGATTTGAAGCTTGAATTTGATTTTTCTTTTAAATTTAAAATGCCTATGGCCAAAACAGTATAATGTCTATGACATAAACAGACGCGACGGCCGACAGACGCATAGAAACTTTTCAAAATACACGATTACCGTAATAATTATAGCACGCACTTTAGTTTTGTTATTGATTTGACATCTCGTAAAACACAAAATGGGTTTGAAAAAGTGCGCTGTTGAAAGGTGTGACGGCAGTAGAAATCGTGAGTTATTCACTTTGCTATTGTAACAATACACGGTGCATGTTTGCGCATGAATATGTTAGCAGTACCCACCTGTATATGCCAGATAATAATGAAATTTCTCACAGCAACATACTGCATTAGATTTCGTCATATCTATCGTAAAAAATTATATATATTATATCTCAACCTGAAAAACAAAATTACACAATAATCTGTATAATTTTGAAATGAAAAATGTCGACTGACATGACAGATTGCGATCGCTTCAGAAACAGGTAGAACAAACCAAACCTAAACTAAATTAACTCATCTTTTTGGGTATTTTTCCTTATACAAATATCATTTCTAGGCCCATGTATCCCATATTTACCCAACATACTCTTATGTGTCGAACTCGGATAATTGTGACAATTTTACATTTATTCCTTGTCATAGATATTTAATGCAATGAACAAATACAACCATTAAATATGCTTCTTCGACTATTTATATAATTAAAAATGTCAATTCATTTTAGTATACCATGGGACAACTTTTAACCCTGCAAGACCTTCATTGCATCCGTATTTTTTACCTCATCGCCTGGGTATACTATATTTTATTGCCACTATTTGTCTAATTTTATTAATGTAATGTGTGATTTATTTCACCAAGGTTAATAACTCGTAAGAATTTATTTTTCATTTCTTTATATTTATAGATTCACAGTTTGTGTTGTGTTAAAATGCTGAATTGATTTTTCACTGAAATGGATTAACTTCTTGGAGTTGTCTTATCATTCCAGATATCCCGTCATCTCTGTTGCTGCTGACAGAACTTGCAGTGGTCTGCGGTGTCTCCAGTCTACCCACTTAAAACTCCACAGTAACCTAAACGTATGTAACAATTTTAACCTACTGTTAATACCACAGTCATATGTGGAAAACTTTTAATCATTGCTCAGTTATTCATTCTTTTGTGAAATCGACACAACTACTTCCTTAGCAATGGATTTAAACTGATTGAAATTCGTCACTGACGATATGGAGCTCATAAAAATTGTCGGAATTTTCACTGCTGTCTTCTAAAGCAACTGTATTTGTCTTCTTCGCAATTGATGATTCAAAATCGTCATCTTGATCACGAGAAATAATATTTTAAATTCTCGTCTCAATTAGAAAACAACACTCCCTGCATACTTTGTTGAGATTTCTGAAACTAAAGTTAGTTGGTTCATGTTGTAACGCAATCAATACTTTTGTACTATTTGAATATAGACAGCGAATAAATAATACATTTTCTGCGTTCTTTTTGTTTCAGATAAGAAAAGTTAAAGCATATTGGTTAGTGTAGGTCTGACACACGTCCATCTACTCTCGCCAAGGCAAGGATACTCCGTGGGACAGGAACACAGGTTCAGAGGAATATACTCGCGAGTATGTCCATAAAACGTGATTTAAAAATCCATCCGTGAATACTTAACTTACTTTTCATAGCAGTAATCAAATTCTAAAGCGCCATTTAGTAACTTGAGTTGAATATAAAGGAATTAAATTGTTGAATATTCTTGGAACTATGCCTATCTCTTTTCTCTGGAGAAGGGAAGTGTATATATAATCCGTAATTTATAATCGACAACCATTTGGATTATACTGAATTGTCCAAATATCTTTCACCGCAGTGTCTCTCACTTTCTTACCAGGCCAAATGCACTTGTAGAATTGCACTGAGCTATATTTTTTAAAGTATGCCTGACTAATGTACATACTCAACATTATAGGGCTCAGGATTCTTTCTAGCAGATCGACATATTACAATATATTCTGCGGGGACATGTATTTTTCTCTGCTTTAAATGCCTTTCAATCGTCTAGTGCACCGAGTCGACTCCCATTTAGTTGAGCCTCTTCTCTACAAACTTTTGTCCAATTGCAATGTTGTACAGCATTACAAAACTTTAGTAAGGAACTCAACATAATAATAATAGAAGAAAATAAACAAAAATGCCAACTTCCTTGATAATTCAACAGCATTTCTACCCCTTTTCTTTTTTATCGGCAAAAACTGTATGATTCTATCAATAGATATTCTTTTATTGTTGTAACATAACTTTACCAGAATTTTGCAGTTTACTTTCCCAGTGATATCTGTTATTTCTGAGCATTTTAATGTTTCCCATAGCCGTGCACAGTTGCACCAGTCTTTTTTGACGTGTTAAAATTTCTACATCTTGAGACTGCGCTCATCAATAAATATAATGTTTTCAAAAAATGATGGTGACATAGCAGTGTATTTAAATATTTATGAATCATTTCACTGACATCTTCAACATTAGTGGAGATCCCAACAATTATTGAAAAATTTTCTCAACCATTATTTTATTTCGAAACATTTTTGTATGATATAACATAAGTTTATTAAATTTTAAATTTGAATTGTTGAGATTTTGTACATATCCATATATTTCGTCACTAACGACCCGAGTTTCACCTTTCAGCATCTTCAGGCATTCGAGCCGAATGCTGAATAGCGAAACCCGGTTCGTTAGTGACGAAATACATGGCAATGTACAACATCTAAACAATTCAAATTTGATATTGAAATTCCATCAAGCACCGTCAGTCGATATTTTAAATTCTAAGCTTAATACGAAGAAAGCATTAATATCTAATAAAGAAAACATACCTTTTCAAATAATTAGAGTGGTATTTAGCTTGGTATCCAGTTATACAATGCTAATTGACAGATGTTTTTAAAATAAAACACAATTTGTTTGTACTACTTCCATATATTGGAATAGTGGACATAGCTATGTGCAAGTAGTACAAACAGAGTGCGTTTTATTTTAAAAATATAATGCATTTCCACCAAGAATTGACAGTTAACACCTTAAATATAAATGACAGATATTATCATTCGACAGATCAAAACTTGCAACACGTCTGAGAGTTTGTATACAAACGGCCATATAAAGAAGAAATTGGAGGTTAACATATTTGGAAAAGGAGTTAGGTGGTTTACAAGATGCCCTTATCGTCGTGATACAAATAAAATATTTACGCATGATGCGTCCTATAAAATTTTGACGATTTGCATCAAAAAGTCATTTTTGGTCAAAGTGGAGTTTGGACGTTTACAAGTTTAGCCAACGATATGTAGCTGTATTCAGCAGTGCTGGCAGATCAAAAATAACACTACGTACATTGAAATTTTCATTTTTCGTAATACTTTTCAGTCCAAGCTTTATTCCTGTATCTCACTTGTTCCTCATCAGTCATCTAATCTAAAGTAAATCGTGCATTTTTAATACTGTCAAATGGGGTTACTCTGCCTACTGATGGGTGTTTTTGCTTAGTTCATTTTATTTTTATTAAGCTGCTCACAAAGTACTTATTTTAAAGTTTATATCAATGATTCATGTAAAATATTACAAAGGGTTCTACGTTGGAACTAATTAGTACTGCAAACTGTGTCTAACCTCATTTCACATCAGTTTTACGCCATTTTAGTGAACTTCGAAAATTCATATTGGAGAGTGATTTCTCCAAACTTTACGTTGTATCTAAAAAACTATATGAGATAATCTTCTAATAATCTATCACGTATCTTATTGATATCCTAAATCGGATAAAAATAATTCACCTTAAAACGTGCAAAAAAATCGCGCAAATGTCTAACGATTTTTAAATTTTAGTTTTTTTGCTCTATCCAGCAAGATTCAGCATACTTTGTTGTTTTATTATTTCATGTTTTACAAGAAACTGTTAGTTCTTACAGCTATATTATTCTTCATTTTGTACCTACTTATTCTTTAATCTTGCTAAAAATTAAATTACATTCTAAATTATTGATTTATTTTTTATTGTAATGTACAACTGGGGGGTATATTTGCCTACGAGCCAATAATTATTGACAGACCACTCTGAGGTAAAATATTTTTAGGTGACCATCAAATATCAACATTTGGCCACATTTACCTATCCAGGTATGAAAATTATATGAACGAAATCTTAATTAAATTGGTGTAGGCAGAGTAACCCCATCGGTGGGGTTACTTTGCCTAATTTTTATTTTGGAAAAAAAGGTCATTTATCATGATTTTACATTCATAAACCGTAAATAATGCTATTCTTAATCGAAACAATTGAATTAAATATAATTCAATACACGTTTTCTTACAGAAAATTGACAAATTTTTAAATTTAACGAAAAAATATTGAAATTTAGGCAAATTTTACGGTATTCAAAATTTACTTTTATTTGCTTTAAAGTCATATTGCAATCAATCTTTGCTGTATTTATTGTCATGTGAGGATTTTTCACCAAAAAATGTATTGTATTTAACAACTGTCATTTTTCTTTCCTAAAAATCGATCCTACCTTTTCAACTAATTTTTAATAAAAAAAATCTTTTTCCAAGTAGAAGTTGGCGACAATTCTAAACCAAACTCTGAACAACTTCATAGTATTGGTGTTGCCTCTCTATAATACTATATCACTCTATGGTGTTGTCTATTGCCCTTCGCAGTGTATGGCAGGGTCCTGTCATTGGGGTGGAACTATATATTGTAAAAACGGAAATGACGTATGGAAATCAAACAGATGTAGAAAATTAAGAACTTGAAATTATTTCGGATACGGAAGCTGAAATTTAAGTTGTCAATAAATCCAGAAAAAATGACATAATTATTTTTTATTTTGGCTAAAATACTGTTCAAAAATTCTAAATATTGTTTCGGTTGAAAAATTCCCGACTTGAAGCATGAATATGGTTTAAACAGTAAAATGTCTATGAAGTAAACAGACGCGCCGGGAAGCAAAATGGACGCATACAGACATCAGAAAACCCATTCGTCGTTAGATTCGAAATTTGATTTTACATCTCGTAAAACACACTTGGCGTTAATTTGATGCCAACTCAAATGTTTTCTACGAGGTGTGATGCCAGTGGAAATCGTGAGGTATTTACTTTGCTATTGTAACAATTCACGGTGCGGATGTACGTAATTAACTAACAATGATATTCATAGTTTAATTATTCCATCTATTTCCACAGCCACTAAATTTCAGATTCCGATACGTGGTATGGACACAGGCCAGTAGGTCTAGTGTATAAATGATTGATGCACAATGTGTTTATTGTTGAAGAATGTACACCAAGCATTTTGAGATAGAGGTTAGATTAGTCTACCTCGTGTCATTGGCTGTATATGCCAGGTAATAATGAAATTTCTCACAGCAACATACTGTATTAGATTTCGTCATATCTATCGTAAAACTTGTATATATTATATGTCAAAATCAGAAACAAAATTACCCAATAATTTATATCAATGGCGAGCCAATACGACAGATTTCAATCGCTTCAGAAAATACGCGAAATGAAATTTTCAAGGGTAAAACAAACCTAAACTAACTTAACATGTCATTTTGGGTACTCTTCCTTGTACAAATATAATTTTTAGGCCCGCGTATTCGATATTTACCAAAATACTCGTGTGCCAAACCTGAGTGGCCACTTCTAGCGAGCTCTGTCATTCCACCGAGTAGTAATGTGATCACTGCACAATTTTTTAAATTTATCACCTTGTCATAGAAATTTAATGTGATGAATAAATACAACCTCTAAATATGCATCTTCGACTATTTATATAATGAAAAATGTTAATTCATTTCAGTATAGCTTGGGGCAGCTTTTAACCCTGCAAGACTTTCATTGCATCTGTGTCTTTCACCTCCTCCACGCCTGAGTAAGTTATATTTTATTGCCACTATTTGTCTGATTTTATCAATGTGATGTGCGTTTTATTTCAGTAAGATTAATAACTCATAAGACTTTATTATTCATTCTTTGTATTTATAGATTCACAGTTTATGTTGTGTTATAATGCTGAATTGATTTTTCACTGACATGAAACAACTTCTTAGAGTTGTCTTATCATTCCAGATATCCCGTCATCTCTGTTGATGCTGAGAGAACTTGCAGTGACCTGCGGTGTCTCCAGTCAACCCGCTTAAAACTTTACAGTAACCTAAACGTATGTAACAATTTTATCCTACTGTTAACACTACATTCAGATGTGGACAACTTTTAATCGTTGCTCAGTTATTCATTCTTTTGTGAAATCGACACAACTAACTTCTTTAGCAATTGATTTAAACTGATAGAAATTTCCAAGAAAGTCGCCACTGACAATATGGAGCTCATAAAAATTGTGGGAATTTTCATTGCTGTCTTCTAAAGCAGTTCTCCGCAACCGATGTGCCACTGCGCACTGGTGTGCCGTGGCACAATGCATCCTAAAAGAAAGAAAGGTCAACATTTTTTTCCAAACAAACTACAAAACATGAACGGAAAAAAAAGCAATGTCAAATAATATTATACCTAATATTACTAAAATCAGCAAAACCCGATAAGATCAGGTGAGATATATAAATTGGTTTTGTGTAATTTTATGTAATCCAGCTTATTTAATATTTTTAGTTACAGCTCTTATCAATGTTAAATTTGGATTATTGAGATTTTGTACACTTCCATGTATTTTGTCACTAACGACCCGGGTTTCGCCTTTCGGCATCTTCAGGCATTCGAGTCCATTCGTGTGCTCGAATGCCTGAAGATGCCGAAAGGCGAAACCCGGGTCGTTAGTGACAAAATACATGGAAGTGTACAAAATCTCAATAATCCAAATTTAATATTGAAATTCCATCAAGCACCTTCAGTCGATGTCTTAAATTAAATCTTATCAATGTATTTTCTTTTAGTGAGAAAAGGTTGCAGAGCACTCTTTCTAAAGCAACTGTATTTGTCTTCTTCGCAATTGATGATTCAAAATCATCATCTTTAACACTAGAAATACTATTTAAAATTCTCAGTTAAATTGGAAAACAACACTCCTTGGATATTATTGTTAAGATTTCTGGAACTAAAGTTAGCCTTGTATTTTTAGTCATTTATTTATGAATTTCTTCACATTGCATATAAATATTTATTATTTCGTTGAATTTTTACATTTCAACATTTTATTTTGCTTTCATTTCTGTATTTTCCAAACTGAATTATTTCCCTCGAAATTTTTAACCATGTCTGCTAGCAGTGTGGATCATATTGGCTCCTAATGGATGTATCTCAATAAGAATCGCTTAACTAGTTGTTACTCAATTGCTAAAACTCTTAGGCAGTAAACAAATCGGGTTCTTCGGAATCTCTGATGGTTTACTTTTAATTTCAGTACAACAAACCAAATCCTATTTAGTTACCTCTTACAGATTTCCAATGGTCATTTTTATTGTTATATTGATATGTACAGGGCCGGTAGCCGAGAAGTAAATGTCATTGGCTTCAGTTACAGTGCTCACAGGCTTACAATTAATAAATATCTGGTTCATGTTGTAACGCACACAATAGTTTTGTATTTTTTGACAATTGACGGCAAATAAATAATTCATTTCTGTGTTCTTTTTGTTTCAGATAAAGTAAAAGCATATTGGCTACTTACTGTAGGTTTGACACACGCCCATCTACTCTCACCAAGGCAAGGATACTCCATGAAACAAGAACAAAGCTTTAGAGGAATATGTTCGCGAGTATGTTCATAAAACTTAGTTGAAATGTCCATCCGTGAATCCTTAAATTACTTTTAGTAGCAGTAATCAAATTGTCCGAATATCTGTCACCACAGTGTCTCCTACCTTCTTACCAGGCCAAATCCACTTGTAGAATTGCTGAGCTATATTTTTGAAAGTCTGCGTGACTAATGTACATACTCAACATTATAGGACTTCGAATTCTTTCTAACAGATCGACATATTACAATATATTCTGCGGGGGCATGTATTTATTTATCTCTTCTTTAAATGCCTTTCAATCGTTGAATGCGTGAAGTCGACTCCCATTGAGGTGAGCCGCTTCCATCTCCCAAGGGGAGCACCCTTCTCTAAAAACTTTTGTCCGATTGCAATCTTGTACAGCATTGCAAGATTTAGTAAAGAACTCAACAGTAATAATACAAGAAAATAAACAAATATGCCACCATTTCGATCCCCTTTCTTTTTTATTGGCAATAACTGTACATTGCTATCAATAGATATTCTTTTATTTGTAAAACTTAACTTCCAGAATTTTGCAGAATCTTTTCAAAAGATTCTTGGATTCGGATGATGTGGCTTGCATACATCTGGCTGGAATCGATGCCATGTGAGAGAAACATTTCTTTGCAGTGCGGAAAGTGGCGCAATTTTTTTCTTTCAGCTGTAAATGAAAAAATTCAAGTTTTTCCTGGAAGGCTAATACATTGTTTGCTAAGTCTGAAATATAATGATTTTTCCCCCGCAATCGAAGATTCAGATCATTCAGATGTGTAGTAATACCTGCCAGAAATGCTAAGTCACACAGTCATTGATAACATTGGTTAACTTTGTATTTCAACGCCTTTACTAATGATGTATGAAATTCTTTCAACTGGTTATCTATACGAATATTTTTTACTAAAAGCTTTAATTTGTCTTTCTTTTAAGTGGTTAACTGGCTAAATACAATGTTTCTTTACGATAATTAATGTTAACAAATTAAATCATTATTATCATACTCAATCATAGTGTGTATTTCTAATAAAAATTTTCTGTAGTTAAATTTAACTAATTTTATTCATATTGCAAAGGCTAAGTTACTTGGCTATGTGCCTCTTCGGCGATACAAACAAATGGGAAATATTTTTAAAGAATTATGCCAAAATAGCGAATGTATCTCTTATCTGGGCACATTGACAAGTACAGATTGTGTATTTATCTTACAGGAATATGCGATATTAGTGTCCGGCTAATTTGTATTCAGTATTTACGCAGTTTCGTGATAAGCAAGGTCTTTATTTTGGCCATTTCTAGAGCTAGAAGCACTTCTATGCTTTAGCATATTGAAATTTGGTCAATTTTTAGCCTCGTCATGCTCAATCAAAAGAATCAGAATCAAAACGGCACATTCTTCCATTGAAACAGTACTCTTTATTTATTACATGTATTCAAAATTTACTTTTTATTTGCTTTAAAATTATGTTGATATCAGTCTTAATGACTACCTTTTTATACTCTTTTCTGTTGAAATATTAGCTTTATTTAAATTTATTTAACTTTCTGTAAAAGAAACCATAACCTTATTTACTTTAACTTAATAAAGGAAGTAAACAAATATATGTTACATATTCAATTATTTAAACTGATAATATCTTTGCGTCTATACTAGGGCTTCCAAACCGGTTTAAACCGAAACCGGTTAACCGGTTTATTGGCTGTTTTGAAAAAACCCGAAACCCGGTTTATTTTCCTCGGTTAACCGGGTTTTCTAGAAATTTCTCTTTCCATATTAAATATAATAGGGTTTAGTACATCTATTCATATGTAGAGTTATCAGTTATTTAAAAATATAAATATTGTTCAATTGTCTAGTTCCTGCAATATAAATGAGGTAAAATTATGAACAACAATCATTTTTTAAATCGATTTGACATTACATACAAATTAATATCCAAAATTCGAAAGGATTCTCATATTATATTTTCGATGAGAATAAAATTAGTGTTCCACGATAGCTCTTATTGAACTTACGACACATCTACGTTTATTATTTATTTTTCAGATTCAAATAAAATTTGGAATACCCTTTGTATGTACTATTATAAAAAATATATTTATTTATAATCAAATTTTTTTTTATAAATTTTCACGATTACTGATTTTTTTAGAAAGATCTAATTTACTACCTAAGCTTGGTATTGTAAAAAAATATTTATAACGAGGAATATAATATTGCTTATCTTATCTTATATTTCGCATTTTTTTCTACCATGTCCGCTTCCCAGTGTGGAGCATATGACCTTATAATGGAGGTATCTCAACAGAAGTTTTCTACGAAAACTGCTTGTTTCTCAGTTGCTCAACCTCTCTTTTCGAAGAGAGTAAGGATAGAAGGGTAGGGCTAGGACAGGAGTGGCGCTCTTAGTACGCCACTTTTTTAGGGTCGTACTGGTAAGAGAGAATTTTAGACACCACATACACCCATTCCTTCGAACAGAAATCGATTTATGGAGCTCTCGACTCAGGTGCTTAAACCCGAGACATCATTAACAGTAGCCAACGATGTTACCAACTGCGCCACGGACGTCGACACCCATTACATCCACTTAAATATTTTTAAAAGGATATTTCGTCTTTCAATGTTTTTTAATGTTGAATCAACATCTAACATAACTGCTACCCAATAAAACAATCGAGAAAGTTGTGTAAAAAAAGGTATAGTTATTTCTAAGCCAAACGGGATAGTGTGTTTTATTATCTATTGGGATAATAAAAAGTTTAAATAAACAAACACATGTTCCATAAAGTCAACGAAACACAAAAATTCAATTGTAAAGCATGTTCTTTGGTATTTCCGACAATAAGTGTCATAAATCATACATAATCCCTTGTAAGTGTTGGCTAGTGCGAAAGGAACAATAATAATAATGTCTCACAAATATTCGTAGTTTAATGAAACACGAGATGCAAGGTGCATTAGAGTTTTTAAGCAATAAGAAAAAATGGTTTAAAATTGCAAAATAATGTTCTTGGAACATACAATCATAGTACCTATGATAAATATGATAATATACACATTAATAATTATTATGGTATCTGTTTAAATACTTATTGTTGGTTTTATATAATACACACATTACAATTATTGCGCCAAAGCCATATGCTTACAGTAACAATTATATATAAATAAAACCATAATTTGAGGCATATGGACTCTTAATGGAGTTTATCTCAACAGAAGTTGTTTCTAGAAGAATTCTTTATTTCTCAGTTACTCAGCCTCTCTTTTTCGAAAATAATAGGATAGAAGGATAGGGCAGGACTAGTGGTTAGCTAATCGCTTCCGTTACATCTCCTTTTAAGAATTGGATATGTGGGAGGGAGTTTTAGACATAGGAGGCAACTGTATTGTCGAATAGAAATCTATTAATCGATTAAAAAATCGTTTTATGACCTCAACCGAAGCCAACGACGTTGACCACTCAATTAATATAAAATAATATTGGTATTTATACATTCAATGAAAAATAGTTTTGAATGAAAGTGACATTAATAATTTGATGCAAAGGCAAAATGTAAATTTTATGTCAGTTATTATTTGAGAGTAAATTAGTTTATTTTGTTTTTGTAATAATATACTCTAAGTTACATAATAATGATATATAAATAATTTAGATTATAAATTATCAAGATTACTAATTAATAAAATAACAGTATTTACTGCATTTAAAACGTAATACATTATTTAATATTCATCCCTATATAAGTATATAAAATTCTAGCATATTTTTATTTTTCTTTAAAATATAATACATACAAAATATGTATTCTTTTTACTTCGTGCGCAATTGTTATGTATGCATTTGTCTTGTCTGCATTTGCGTTATGTGTATATTTCTCATCAATGTTTTAACATAATAATTGAATTATTACCAATTGTATTTTGCCTCTGATAAAATATTTTGTTATGGTGCGTTGTATTTTGTATTTGTGTTGGTGTATATTTAATTCACTTGTATATTATAATACAGGGGCTCCCAGCCTTTAAGTACATTATTATATCAATTATTAAAATATATTAAAAAATATTATATCAATCTCAAAGTCAGTGTGATCTTTGGCATTGCATTTCATTGGCCAGTGCCTCCTAATAAGGAGAGATTGATGATATTCCTGTCAGTAAACAATCATAAAGCTGCTTCCAGTGTTTAGCAGAGTAGCCAGACAACATAAACATTTCGACTTATGCAGACAAATGAGTTCGAATAACATTTTTATCAAATGAGTATTTTATAAACTTGAGAAAATAAAATTGAAGTAATAAATAATCTGTCACGGTAATTCTACACCGATTCCTGTAGAATTACCGCGATAATTCTGTGAGCGCCGAGCGCACACAAATCGGTAAGCGGGTGCCATGTCCGCCGGCACGGGCTTGGGAATCTCTGGTATAATACATAACTATTAGTTCATATTCGTAAATTTTATGAAGAAAAATATCTCCTTTTTCAATCGTTACACTATTACATCATGGTACCAAAATTGGTTTTTGGAAAATAGTTAAAACGTATTTTTCGGTTTAAACCGGTTAACCGGTTTTTTCGTCAGAAAAAAACCGAAAACCGGTTAGTCGTTTTGGGCGGTTAATTGGAAGCCCTAGTCTATACATTGTTTGATTATTTATTGTCATGTGAAAATTGTTTGTTAATAAAATGAATTGTGCTTAACAACTCATTTTTCTTTCTTAAAAATCGATTCTACTTTTTTCGAGCTTTTTTTTGAACGAAAAAGTAGCAGCACCTACATCCTAAAATTCCAAATAGAAGTTAGCGACAATTCAGTAACATCCTGATATATATACATAAACTGCAACTTCATGTCATTTGTCAAAAACTCTGAACATTCTGTTGTAGTGAGTGAGCTCCCTATAATAGTATGTTACTTTATGGTGTATGGCACGATTAATATATTTAGATGGAAGTAGCCAATTTAAATTAGTGTATCTATGGGTGTGACGTGCTGTCTATTGGTCGTCGCGGTGCATAGTATGATTAGTATATTATCTATGATGGAAGTTGTCGATCTATATTAATGTTATCATCTATGGGTATGACGCGTTCTGTCTATGACCCGTCGCGGTGGATAGTATGATTAGTATATCTATTATGGAGGTTGCCAGTCTATATTAGTATATAATCTATGGGAAAGACGCGTTTTGTTGGTGTCTCTGCTTTTCCAATGTTGGTAGCTCGTCGTTTCGTATGACTACTCAATAGGTCATTTGTTCGATTTTATTTTCTTCCAGAATAGCGACGATATTATGTACCCAATTCTCTTACAGTAGGGGATAATTGTTGTTCTTACAATAGCATGTAAATAAGACGCAATAAACACAGATAATTGAAAGATAGGTACCATCAAATTGAACTGTACAAAGAGGATTAGGTGTATTTTGTAGATGCATTTTCCTTTGCAACTTGTCTGAAATTTTTTCTTAAGTACCACCATACTTAAAAACTGCCCATAAATGTATGTATGATAAAGCAGCGGTTCCCAAATTTTGGGGGAAATTCCCTATGCCCATAGAATATCAGTAAGATATAGAAGACAAAATAGAAAAATAAACTTTATTTCCATCTTTTCTAAGATACAAACATCTCCATAAGTATTGTTAGATTTTGTATAATTTTTATTATGATAATCAATTATATTCCTGGAAATGTTAAAAAAACTGATTTGCTTGTTGTATTTATGTTTATTACAAAAAAAATCTTACAAATATTATAATTACAGAGTCTAATTTATTACCACAATCATTACAGACAATTAATTGAACTTCTTTTATATGGGCGATATATTGTGTCAATCTTGAAGCCACTCAACATTTTTGTATGTGGACAGGAATACAATTATAAAGTTGCATTATCAGTATAGTTTGACCTGAACAAAAAATTCTAGACAAAACATTTTTTTAACAAGTGTTTTTCAAAAATTATGGTTAAAGCATGTTCAGTTAAAACACTGTTACTCTGTAAGAATTTAAGTACAATAATAACCAAAAAAAAAATATAATCGTAAATCAAGCATATGTTACAAATGACAAAGATTAGATACTTTTCAAATACAAGATTCGTGGATCAGTTTTTATCAAGGGTTGAACAGTTAAAAGTCAATAGTAAATTATCGAGAATTTTTATTGTTTTCAATATAGTGTACTATCAATTATTATCTCATTCGATAGAGTGAAAACAAAATGTATGGCAACTTCGTTATACCACTTGTTACTTTTCATTTTGTTATTTAATTTGTCAACAAGATGAATGATAAAAATACCATTTTGAACTTATTCTTGCCATCTTGTCAATAAAACATTCCCTAAGGTTGGCACATGTGTATAAAAAACACTTAATTTTATTATACTAAAAAAAACCATTATCTTACAGTATAAATTTTTGCAGCAAGTTTATTCAAACTTTGCTTATTGTTTGATAATATATGAAGGAAATTTGTATATTGCGGCGTAATGGCAGAAGTTGATGAGTCAATTTTACCTTACTTACAGGAGAAGAAATATAGACTTTGAATATGATATGTTACGTTCACAGAGTTAAAATCTTTTTACAGAAAGTGAGTTGCCAGATGTTGCCATTCCACAGTAGCAAAAATGATGCCAAAAAACGATGTATAACATTACATTTTTGGCCTCTCGTCCTCTTCAATAAATTGATATATTTTCAAACATATCTTTTGTATGGATAATTGCTGACGTATCAAATTTTGCCACCACCTGCACAGTAATGTTTTCTATAATTCCTGAGAATAAGCCCAAAATGACAAAAAATGGAAATATCAACATCTGCCATCGTGCAACAGATATAATCATTTACAACTTCAAATGCTTTAAAAGATATCTTCACTTTTTGTTATCACGTCAGAGATTGCTTGTTTTTCTTATGCATCATTAGTAACAACAGCTGAAGATCGTCAATGACCTTTTCATCGCTTGAAATATTGTGGCAAACCGTCAATTTTAAGTCGCCCTCTATAAAAATTGAACGCTCAAATAATTGACAGTACAGTGTATTCAGATTCACGCTTTCATTCGCTAATAAACAAAAACTATGAAATATTCTTAATGGGTACCTATATTTAGATGTAACACAAAAATGTTACCATGTTACTGACATATCTTTTATGATATCACAGCTATTTTTATGTTATTGTATCGATAAACATAAAATTAATATTTCACTAAACACAATTCGTTCAGTAGCCATACTAATATTTATCCCGAGCGAGCTACCGTTATGGGGAAAGGAATCAAAAATAAGTGAAATCTTCACCATACTGCTAAATAAAAAAAAAACAGAGAACAGATTCAGTTTACAGCGGGAATATAAAAGTATTAAAATATGACTGTCGAACACATACAGCAATTAAATGATCAAATTGTAAAGAGCACTGGTTCGACACTAAATTACATGTACAAAATCTCAACAATTCAAATTTTAAATTACATTCCTGGTTCAGAACATCTTAGCACAATTCACCTTTATATCTAATACATTGTTCTAAGGTCAGACCACTGCAAAACATTGACCGCTTAATCAAATGAAGTTTCTGACAAATATATCAAGTCTTTGAGTGATTGATACAGTACAGTACACTTGGTGTTTCAACATAATTTTCATTAAATTCTAAGCAGTATGGAAAGACTGAATACCTAATTTCCCTGTATGTTATTTTTTTTTTCTATAAATGAGGAGCTGAGAACAAATGCAGGCAAATGAAATAAGACAGTTATATGGTGGAAGCTCGATCGAACGTTCTCGAATTCATTGCATGAGGGCCGTTTAAAAAATAACGAATCGGGTTCCACTCTACATTTAATTGATAAACAGTTTTGTACTCAAGAAGTAATTCTATTTCAGCGTAAGAAACAGATTAATTCTGAAGAGCTGTATATTTATTGCCTGATTATATTCTCAGCCGACAAATGTTTACAGTAAAGTTGTAATTATAACAGAAGGGTCTTAAATCTATTTATAAAAAGATTCGAAAAAATGTATGAGCGCCGTTTTCTTACTTTATCGAATAAAAGAAAAAAATACTATTCGATATCTAAATATCCGCGGATTCGATGGTGGCCACCTCATAAGAATGCTTTTAATAAATTTATTTAACATGAAGAACAACTAGTCGGTAAAGCGACATTGAAAATTTAGTTTAGTGAGAAGTACAACAGGGGATTCGTATAATCCACCGCAAGGCGCCCCAATATATTTTTATAAAAATGCTTCACGACTTATTCAAGACAACAAACGGCACTCGACAAATGTTTTGTCCGATATACGTAACAGAGAATGTCAGACAGATCTAAATATAAAACTGGATACGGCAAACACCAATAGAAATCAGTACAACATTTCACAATATATAAAAACAGAACGATTCCAATACAAAAAACAATGAAACAAAATGATGCATTATATGGTATGACTAAAGAGATTCTTTGTATATTGATGTTAATGACATAATTTCATGTTTAATTTATTACAAATTGGTATAGAAAGTAGTTTCAGAGTTATCAATTCCATTCCTTAACGGTAGAAACTGAACATTTGTTAAAATTCTGTATACGATCTGGAGTTTTGTATATGATATACAAAAAGAAGCAATCAATTTTAATCCGAAAGAATTTTTTTATTTGGTTTTCCGGACAGCATTAATTGGAATTCAAGAATAAGTTAAACACGACATAATCAATATTGACAATCACTGTTATAAACCCAACACAATTGCATATAGCTAAAAGTGTGTTGCTACTTTTCTTCCCGAACAATTAAATTACCAATTCGTATTAACTTGTAGTTGTAATGTGCGATTTTGTGATAATTGTGAAACATTGCACTGTTTACGTTCGACGTAATACATTCCTATCAATAGTGAACATCACAAAATTACTGTAAATCTAGAAAAAGGATTTAATATAAACCTTCCGAGGTCATGATTAATATCTTACGATGTGAGGCACCGGAGAGCCGACAGAATAAAAGGAAAATCACAACGATTAATTAGACCGCGGGTGATCAACGCATGCGGTAGTGATTGCTCTCCAGCACCGTGCACAGCTCTCCCTTGAAGTCAATCTCGATGGAGAAGTCGAGGTCCCTGTTATTCCGTTGGTTCGGTTTCATCGCGAAGCAGCCATTGATTTCCTCGCCCTTCTTGACCTGTAAGGAAGAGAAATATATTTAGGAAAAAAAATATGAATGTAGGTGGGTGCTTCTAGTAAAACAAAATATAAAGGTTCAGAGGTATAAATACGAGCTGTAATACCTACAGATATAACAAGTATACAGCGTTATAACATAAGAGATTTGTCTACACTCGATACTATAAAACGGTGAAATGCAGGTATGCACATTTACCGTCATACTGCAGAGAATCTGGTACCAAGAAGAAGAAGACAGTGTGGCGATGGATACCGGCGGGTTTCTACAAATCTTAAGCTGGGAAAGTAGCACTGAAGACTGGGCTGATTGAGGAGGCCAAAACGGCGTTAAAGAACATTAAGACGTTTGATCTGATAGCATAGATCAAAATTTAAATAAATTGTATAATCTGTGCAATGAAATGGATGTTTGTTTGGACTTCTTGAAAAGATGCATAACAAGAGTAAGGCTCTATCCAACAAATTGTTTTGTCTCAATAATATGACCTGGCACTGAGGTTGATCAAAAGAATATATAGTGAGTTTGAATTGAATGAAGCATATTTCAGTGCAGCCAGAAGATTGAAAGAGTATTTAAATTGTTCGCCACAACAAGACAGACAAGGCAAATATTAAACCACTTAAGATGTCACACTTCCTGGTTGCTAATTGATATTTGGACAATGAGATACACTTACGGTCATAAACTCGTCGAAGTAGAAAACGGTCTGCTTCCAATGGGTGTAAGGTGCCTCGGGAGCCGTGCTGAACCCGAGCCGCTTGTGTGATTTGGTGAATTCGACATTGAAGAATGTGACTAAGGCCTGCACGAAATCGTTGCGCCGTACCTGTAAACACACAATTTATATTATATTTTCTCTCCCAAATAAGACATTGTGTTATTCATATTTGTGGAAAAAGTTAAAATAATAATCAGAACTGTGGAAATGTTAAAAAAATAAATCTATATAACCAACATTAATTTAGCAGGTCAAGAGTTTAATTGATTTTCATTATATGCATAATCTTACCACAGAAGGGGTTATTCTATTAAAACACTCACATGTATATTTGCTAGTTGTTATCGATTAATGAAAACAATTTTTTTTATGAGTCCGAATGGGCTGATTGTTTTCATTACAACATACACGATTAACACTCCATGGACCTGGTTATAATTTAATTGCACTTAACAGAGGACAAGATAAATTCGAAGGATATAAATGTTTTTTTAAGTGGTAACAGTCATTTCTTGGTGAAATATATATTTTAAAAATAAAACACTATTTGTGTTACTTCTTTTTTATTTCCATGTCCACTCCCAACGTGAAGCTTATGGTCAATTAATGGAGGTATCTCAGCAGAATTTTTCTATGAGAACTGTTTGTTAATCAGTTGCTCAACCTCTCTTTTTTCAAAGAGAGTAGGGATAGAAAAATAAGGCTAGGACAGGATTAGTGGTTAGCTAATTGCTCTCGCTACGCCCCATGAGGATCGGATGGGTGGGAGTGAGTTTTTTTAGGCATCACAAACACTCAGACCCTGAACATAAATCGATTGAAAGATCAATTTATGAAACTGTTCACACCGGGAATTGAACCCGAAACATCCACAGCCGAAACCAACGACGTTACCAATTGTGTCAGACGCCGAAACTACTTCTACATTTTTATAATCATCGCTCATTGCGAGCATTATCAACTGAACCAGTTGGTCCTGATCATTAAAAACATGTTGAAGAAACAAACGAATTGCGTTTAATTTTTAAACAGATAAAAACATTGTGATGTCATTTCATTTCCATCATTAGCTGCACAAAACACTTGTCCAAATAACCAGAGCTGTTACAGTTGCAAGCGGTTATAAGCAATTATGAGTTTGAGACGAGGAAAAAATTCAACACAAATGCACGTTGGAAAAGGCAATATTTGAATGTTGTTCTAGTCAGAAATTGAACACTGAACTGAACCCCACAGAGGCTAGCCACCCAGAGACCTACAACTAAGACCCAAATTAGTACAATATGGTAGTTATGCTCAAACAATCATACCTGTAAATTAAACCTAGAAGAGAAGTCCAAATCCGATTTTTGGACTGTGTAAAGATCGATCTCCTTGAGCAGTGATGAGTTGGTGACGACCTGTAGTGAAAAAAAAAAAAACAAATAATTATCACTTTGAGCTTTATCATAGTAACTTGTGTGGAGTTGTCTATTATCTCTAGCGATCCGCATATTTTTGATTAAATTATCATTATTTCTTCATATCGCCACCATACCACTGGAAGATTGGAAGTAACAAAATGACGTAAGTGGACAATGACATTCTTGGATATCAATTCTTCTTCATCAAACAGTGGAATAACAAAGTTACCAATTTTAAATCACAATGCAGATTAATTAATATATCTAGAGAATTCATGATTTCAAAATTTTGCACCTTGAAATCTATTCGGCAATCAAGTGAACAGATGTCACTAATGCTGGCACAACATCACTCGACATGCATAATGATGTAAGTAGACAGACAGATACTTTGAAGTGTCAAGTTTATTTTTTGAATTCAATCACATCTACATGATGGGTTATTTTATGTAGAAAAGGCAGCAGTGTGCAGTTGGTGACGTTTCCCTAGCTCCATCACACCTCACTTGCGCATAAGAAAGCAGGATAAAAAAAAACGCGAAAGTACGCAAAAGCGCATAGTATATGATTGAGAAGAAAGTGACAGATCTATGACAAATACTTCTTTAGGGTTTTTTTAAGTTTTCTATAACTAATAATAAACAAGTCCGTGAAGTAGCATTTTCATTAATGTTACAAGAGTTGAATACTGTGTTGTCCAAAGGGCCAACAATGCTTTAATTTTGTAAAAAAGTTGCCACATTTGGAAAGGATTCACACCAAATCCCTTTAAGTCTAGTGTGACAAAAGATATTTACCTGTTTGGGATCAACCACGTCAACCAATGGCTCTGAAATGGCGACCTTTCTGATTGAGCTCATGTCAAAACCGTAAACATCATCCCACCAGTTGATCTTCTCATCTTTATATTGCCTATCCTCAATCCCGCAGATGAACAACGTACATCTATAATCAGATATTAAAAAAATCTTACACGGTCAGTAATATATTTGCAATTAATTATTTTGCTAATCCAAGTTGTTCTTTTTATGCCTTGGAGAACTGGCATGTCGTCGCCTTGGGTAAACAAAATTATATCTGCAAAAACTAAAACTGTTCAGAAGCAATTTTAGATTTCAGAAAATGAAACATTTTGAATGAAATACACTTATGCATTCACATACGTGAATGAAAGAGACGACCACTTTTGAGACTGTGATTTCCTACACGCGGTATTTTTTATTATATATTCAGATTGAACCTTGATGCAATGTAACATTTGTATGTTTTTCAGACATTATTCTAATTTGAATTTTGATGGATCAACGGACAATTGTAAGGTTTTTAAAAATGCAGAGAACCGTATTTTTAATGCAAATATTTAAAAGTGATTTTGTAAAAAAAACCGGAAGATGGAACCTAGTTTATCTTAGGCGACGATATGTCTATCTGAAAATGGTTTAAGTTATCAAAATTATTCATGCTCTCTCCCACAATTTCATTTTTGTTTATAAATCAAAACTTCTATTATTCAAATATAATATATACGAATTCACTGTTTTGTTGCAGATTGCATCAGCTATTGCTAACTGACAAATATAATGAAGAAACGATGATTAAAAAACTGTTTGCGATGTGAAACATTCTGGATTCCAAATTTAGGATGACGAAATATCTGTGTCAGATGAGCAAGATCAAGACGATGAAGAGGAGATTCTCGAGGGAAAGAATATTGGTCCTACACATTTTAAAGCTTTTTCAATGCTTTGGTGTCACCCTGAAATGTTGCGAGTGTCAGGAAGAATATAACGAGACAATTTATGTCTTACAAGTAATCGTGATTTGGCAGTTTCAAAAAGGACACCTACAGGCAGCAGATGAATTTTTATTTTGGGGTAAAGATACATATCAACTAAAGCCAATGAATTTAAAAATACAAAAAAGTGTTTTTACCTATCGGGGAACAACATGCCGTCTGATTTGAGCCACTTGTCTCGGGCGTACAGCACAGTGTCCAACATACTCTCGTAAAACAGGCAGTATCCCATCCACTCGGAAATAATAATGTCAACACTCTCGATTCCGTCAGGAAGACACACTTCCTCAACCTAAAAGAAATTTTGAAAAATATGAATAGTAAAATTTAACTTGATAAATGTTTTTATAAAAAGTTAAAAAATGACAATATCCTAAAAGAATTGTACAAAATATATGATGGCAATTTTGGCATCACAATGCTAAAACAGATTTTGTTCACTTATATTAACAAAATTTAAAAGCAGGCAATATATCATTAATATTTCAATGTATTTGACAATATTCAGATGTAATTTATTAAATACGATAATAGGGTCATTTCACCAGTGGTCGGCCAGTTAAGCGACAGATGTACTTTCAAAAGGGATTTTGAGTCAATGAATGATAAATACATATTTGTTTCGCTGTTATTCCATTAAACAGGGATTAAGTAATGTAACCAACTAATAATAAAATAGTTAATATCGTACCAAGCATAAAATAATAGAAGTTTACAAAAAAATTCTTCCAGTGTTCGGCGATCACTATGAAACTTCATAAACATCGCGAACGAATTTACTGAGAGTAGGCAGAACAATTAAAAACATAATGATGCAAAGCATGACAATATAGAGAATATTTTGTTAGCGATCCTCATACAACATGAATTTGTCGAAACTTGCGAAGTAAAAATGTGTTTTTTTAATTGCAGATTGCACCATATAGGTCAGTATAGTGCAGATATACATTGGCAAGTGGCAAGACTGCCTACACGAATTTAAAAAATCTGTTTTTTTAAATGTATCCACTATTATTTAAGTTTTAAGCTCATTAGGCTGACCACTAGCGACGGCTGACTTTAGGAACACTCGCCCTGTAAATTCAAATTCTTCCAGGAAAATTAAATATATTCAATTTATATTAAATTGTGGCAAATTAGGCAAGGAAACTAAATGACAAGCACATTTAAAATATAGCTAACGCACTATGCAGAGGGGATCCTCGATATCTGGGTATTCAAGAGTCCCACACAGTTACAAAATTTTATAGAAATGTATAAGTTTTAAGAAACAACACGATTGCATAAACCAGTGGCAGCACCAGGTGCTCCATCAAGCTTAGTTAAAGTGCCCGCCACTTACACACTTATTAAAAATGATTTGCAATGCCAATACTCAATATTTTTTATGTATTTTCATAAATTTGAAAAAATAAAAACACAGCTTACTTTTCATAAAAAATAGATACCTATAATGTTTTTTCATAGCAATACAATTTTGCACTCTGATTTCAGTAAAGTTCTTCACTTACTTTCAGATACTTATTACACAATTATACAGCTTGCTTGAGTAGGAAGGTTGTTTTTTCTGATTATAATAATGTTTTTGAAATTTCGAACTTATGGTTATAAACTGCAAGTCTGCAGAGAGCTATGTTTGCCTTATCTTTCAACCGATGAGATTCTGGCGTTCTTCTATCACATCATGAGAGGAAGCAATGCAATAGTCAGGTGACAGAGAATTGCTGGTGGCTATATGCTCCCATAGGTAGCGCATGGTCCAAGAAGATCATAAACCTTCAATTATCCACTGTAAGACCAAGAGTACAAGTTTCTCCTATTTACAGTCAAGACTGTATCCAAAACTGTGATACGATACAGAATTTTAAAATACAATTTAAGCTATGTAGCGGTGAATACACAAGTGATATTACCTTTCCTTTGACTATAGTGACAATATCACTGAGCTGGTTGGCCTCGACAATTTTCCTTGCGTAGTCGACAATGTTTGAGCATTCAATGGCGATGACTTTAGATGCACCTGCTTTGGCTGCAAACATCGATAAGATGCCTGTGCCACAGCCAATATCTAGCACAACCTGGAATTTAATCAATTCTATTTTATTCTCCATAATCAATCAATGCCTGTGACAAAGTATGTGGTACCATATTTTTGACAGATTCAGTGGTAAGTTTGTGGAAATAAATTTTTAATATAGAATTAATATCTTTGTTATTCACATTTAGTGACACAGCCAGTGGAATAACACGTCTTCAACTATAATTTTATATTAATGGTGGTATCAATTTTAAACATGATTTTCAGTTTAGTATATGTTTTGAATCTTTTACCTTTCTTCCCATCTATTCAAAAATATTTAAATAATTCAATAATGTACACATAATCATGTCGATGTGGTATCTTTGATACAATATTCGGTACATGTCTATTAGCAGGGACAAGGTCCAAAAATAATATTTTTCACCGAAAACTACACAAAATGATGAGTTAAGTTGTAGTAGGTTATGTTAGGGTTGGTCTGGTTAGTTTGTTCTACCTTACAACATTGAATTTCGCGTACTTTCTGAAGCGATTGCAAGCTGTCATGCCAGTCCGATATTTTTTCCACGTTTTATTTGGTTAGGTCGGTATTTAAGAGACATGAAAGTTCGCGACATAACCTCGTTAGACCTATATTCCAACAATTCCTTTCGTGATTCACGAATATTTTCCATATATTTAGATTCATAGTAGATTATTCTACCCTAAAACATATCGTTTTGTGTAGTTTTCGGAGAAAAATATCACTTTTTCGCCTTGTCCCGGCCAATAGACATTTACCCAAAATTTTATGTTTTTCGCAATTGTTATTTGCAGGTGTACATTCGCAAAGAAACCAGACCTGAGACTCAAAAATTACATCTATTACAATGCGGAAATTGTCCATCTTGTATGAACAACAAATGTAAAAATTTATGTTAAACTCACAATCTTTTAATGTGCAAATTGAATACATATTTGATTACTTAAGTCCCGACAATTATTCGGCCTTCCTACTGCCGAATACTATGATATTCACTGGTTTTTATTATTTCTGGATGACAAAAATTATCGACTACATAACCTTGGCCATAACATTTAACCATAAAATTTAAGCAATATTGCCTGAGACTAATACTAATTTATTAACTGTAGTCAATATTCACTTATAGAATGCTTATAAGCTGTTAGGATTCGATGTTACGTACCTTTCCCTTAAAAAGATGCTTGTTGTGGTACATAGCATTTCTGTATGTGAGAGTTCTAACTTCGTCCTTCAACATTTCCTCGTGGATACCGAAATGCGCGTACGAATCGAAATAATAATCTCGAGAAGTCATTTCTTCGGCTGTTACATTTTTATCCGGGCCTAAAAGATATCAAAATTGAATAAGGCAACTCGTTTGAGAACAAAGCACGATGACTTACAAGTTCGATAGAATGCTTTATATTCACCATTTAATTCGGCAACAGGGGTGGTAGCTGTTGATTCGACAACGTTTACATCCATGTTTTCCATTGTTCTCATCTGAAAGTAAACAGAAAATGCCAGTTAACACCCGCAGAGAACGCAATTAGTCGAGTATTGTATATTTTTCAGCTAGCTAACGCTAGGGATAAGTTAACCTTCAATTACAAAGCAACCGCGTTTATATGGCGGTAAAAATCTCACGTGTTTGAAAAAATACAACATAGAAAATTGTACCCTTCGATATCGCGAAAAGTTTATCGTATATCTAAACGTAATATCTCATTAAATAAATGAAAATCTCACCGATAATTTCACTGACTGAACAAAAAGAAAACGCGCACCAGTTACTCAAACTAGCCCGGAAAAAAAGATTTTGCTTCTAAAGAAATAAATTCTCATGTCACGATTGCCACGATGAAATAATATTTTGATTAATTATTTTACTATATTGGGTATACATAGGTAGACTAAAAAAAGCTTGATTTAAAATAATCCAAATATTTTATAAATCTTTCTTGTAAAATTCATTTTACTTCAATAATCAGTAATTCATCACGAAATGTGAAATGAAAGACGTGAAAACGTAGACAAAACGTAAGCAAGGAATCTATTGCTTAGAAATTCAAAAAGTAAACATATCATGGCTTAAGTTTTAATGATAGTACTTTGCTACAAATCTTTTATATTAAAATATAAAAACATAAAATCAATTTTACCAAGACATGCAATGAAAGAGGCCAACTACTGTAAAAATAAAGAAACTGAACCTAAATTTGAATGATTTTATATATTATTTAAGTTATCGACTAAAGATGCTTGATGGAATTTCGATATTAAATTTGAATAATTAAAATTTCATTATAAATGTATTGTATAGTATAAAATTATATTATAATTATGTCTTTTTACAATGCTAGTTGAAATTTTTAATAATTTAACTGGCAGCTAACGTGTATGTATTAGTAGCCATGAATAATTTTAGTCGTATCCGGGAGTCGCCATATTCGATCTTGAAACTTCCTTTACGTACGTGCCGTCAGCTAGAGTGAAAGATCTCATCATGGGTCACGAAAATATCTGGTATTCTCACCCCCGTAAATATGGACCAGGATCTCGGTCATGGTGAGGACTCGTTCACGTCTTTTAGACATTAAATTAATTAGTGATATTGGTGTGCGGCCTATGTGTTTTCTGACAGTTGCGTGTGCATGTTTTCAACGTGGTACCGACAAATGAGTTCACATTTAACTTCACTTTCGAATTATTATTAATACTACCCGCACGTTATCGCCAATTCAGAGTTATATTTTTCGCACCTTTTAGTGCCGTCTAAATTATGCTTATCATTATATTAGTAATAATGACAGACTTGTAAACCTAACCTCAATTTAATATAAACAAATTAAAACTCTAAAATCTTTCGTCCGTGCGTTAATCAGTATTCTGTTCATAATTAGCTCAATAGTATTTCAATAACTGGTATTACTTTCGTGTTGATGCGTAGCGCACTTGAAAAGATTAACTCTGAAGATGTCAGATTAAATTCTTACTTCAGACAGTGTTCTCAGAATCAATTACTCTGAAAGTATAGCGGGAAATTTACAATTTATTTTTTTATTTATGTTTACAGCCGAGCCTGCTCCAACAAACATGGTCTGATCCGCAAATATGGACTGAACCTCTGCCGGCAGTGTTTCAGAGAATACTCTAACAAGATTGGGTTCAAGAAAGTAAGTTTCATTCTTTCAACTAATTTACTTAGGATTTTTTTCACACATCCACTATGTATGAATAACCTAACACTATCACCCTAATGTAACACAGATCTAACTTTATGGCCATGATTTACATGTTGTAATATAGATTTGATTAACATGCTGCCCCTTTTTTCGAAAATTTACCAAATGCTAATTATGATGCAGTTCTGTAGGAAATTTAATTACGAAAAGGAAAATGCCAAATTATCATTGATGGAAATCAGGGAAACCGATAATTTGCGCGAAATGCAAGAATATCTATATAGAAAAATCATCATAATCTGAAATTTTCTTAGAATTAACCTAAAAGGAAAATATTTCAATAGTAAGGTGGCGAATTATTTGCAAATTACTTGGTTCCAATGTTTACTAGGGTCATTTCGCCAGTGGTCGGCTAGTTAAGCAACAGGTGTACTTTCAAAAGGGATTTTGAGTTGAACGATAAATACATATTTTTTTTCACTGTTATTCCATTAAACAGGAATAATGTAATCAACTAAAAATAAAATAGTTAATATTGTACCAAGCATAAAGTAATAGAAATTTACAAAAAAAATGACAATTCGCACAGTGGTCGCCCCCCCAAAACCCAATGGTCGGCCTTTCATTGCCAAGTGTTCGGCCACCACTATGAAACTTCATGAATATCGCGAAATAATTTACTGATAGTAGACAAAACAATAAAAAACATACTGATGCAAAGCATGACAATATAGATATATTTTGTTCAATTTCGATCCCATACAAAATGAATTTGTCGAAAATTGCGAAGTAAAAATGTGTTTTTTTAAATTACGTATTGCATCATCTAGGTCAGTATAGTGCAGATATACATTGGCAAGTGGCAAGACTACGTACACGAATTCACTATTATTTAAACTTTAAGCTCGAAAGGCCGACCATTGGCGATGTCCGACTTTTGGAACCCTCGCCCTATTTTGAAAATTTCTGATCAGTAATTAAATTTCTTACAGAATTGCACTGTTTTACAGCAGAATTATATTTATTTAAATGTAATACATACTGTATTTAATATTATATTTATTGTATAAGTATTTTGTCAGGCCGAAAAAGAGGTACATATTATTAAGCATATTTACCCAGATTTGTTAAAATGGAATCTTTGTTCATTAAATTTTAACAACATGTATTTAGTTTCGTAACGATTGTTAAATATTGTTGATAACCATTCTGCATTGCATTGCTGTCAGACCTTGTCTACTAAGTCTGATACGCAATGCTGAAATATCGAATATTGTAACTAAATTTTTTTCTCTTAGAACTTAAATAGTCTTCATTTGAACAGATCTTTAATCATTTTAAACTAGTGATATCCAGAAGCAGCAAAGGCAACACTTTTTCAAGTAGAGTCTGATCAATTTGTAGTCAAATGTAGCAAGGATTCTTAATTTCTTCAAACACAGGGGTGGTGCTGTCTGTCAGTCAACATTCACTCGAAACTCACACATACGGTGTTGTCCTTTGCATTATATTCATCATAAGATTGAGTCATCTAATGAACTCTATATTTTTAATGTAGTCAACTTGGTGGAGACGCATTATGTTGAAAAATAAAGCACATTTTTTTTTGTACTTTTACAATTTTATGAATTGCGTCAGAACACGGTTTCTCTCATCGCAAGCATTAAAATGTTTTTCTTATAAACATTAAGAAGTAATTGTGAATCCATTCTAGGTTATATGTGAATGGAATCTTTTTTAATGCTCTCCTGTTTACACCATTGGGTACTGTGCTTCAAGACATCCAATTCTCATCAGAATCCCATTCATTCAAGTCATTCTTTGTCCTATAGTAAAAAAACTATACTATAAAAACTTTCTAGATATAAAGCTTTTGTGATCTTAGTAATCTAAATTGTTAAGAAACTGGAAAGCTTGCTATACAGATAAGCCAAAACAACCAATGATGTAAAATGATAAGTTCCAATAGCACATCAATTGCAAAACAGTGAAAAATTTCAAAATTTAAGACAATACCGTATTATATCAATTTGTAATTTAAAAAAATTTTGTTATCGTGCCATTAAAAACAATTGTTTTGTTAATTGCATTTCAGAAATTTCCATTAAATACATTTTCTAAACCTTTTTTTTTCTTCAAATTATCAAATCATGCAGTGTGTAGAATATTTGATGACTAGGGAACTCAATAAATAATACATAGTTTTCTGAATTTTGTGTTTAATAAAAAAAATTATAAAATGTTATATTTGTACTGAAAAGTAAAATATAAAAGCACCTAACAATCCCTAGCATAAGAGATGACATTTTATCAATTTCAAATAAAATAATTTAAGACTAGAAATTTTTTCACTTGAATGTCTTACACTTTACCCATTGTTTTTTTCTTTTCGTAATTTTCTGTATAAATTATTATTTAATATTTACAATTTTTTTTTATTTCCTTTTTTCAGCTCGATTGAATGAACACCTCAACTCTGCTGGGACCTGCGTTAAGATAAATTGGCAATTGTGTCTTATATAAAAAATGTTATGTACAAGTATAATTTCATGAGCGATTGCACATTTATATTAAAGTAGATTTCGGCCAAAAATGTTTTTTTAATTTATATCCCTTTTTCTTATTTGATTCTGCTGAAATCCGACAAAGCTGGAACCGACTCTCTGAAACAAAAAAATGTCGAAATATGATTATTGATTCTCCTACAGTTCTTGTTCACTTTCCAAGATGTTAAGGGTAATTGATTTGATTATTGAATAACAATATGAGCTGAGTGTGTGGGATCCAAAGTGATAGTTCAGGACTACATAATTTTCCATGTTGTTTCCAACTTAGTAACTGCAACCGAGATTGAACAATCATAAATATAAGCGGAAATATCCCAGTTACAGCACCATTAACTATAAATGTACCGAAACTTCATTTAAATTCATGATCCGTGAATAAAAAAATTCAATTTTTACACAGTAAAATATAATTCTTTATTCATTACCTGTGACACTCCAGCAATCAGTGCCAAAATTGATTTCCTGGCTGGCCGACAAAACTTGTTACCATCTTCTTGACAACACAGATTTGGGAAACAATCTAAAGAAGTGCTGCACGTTCTTGGGAAAAGATCAAGGACCTTTGCGGGTGGTGGGGAACACTGTAGATAGCTGGCCACAGAGCTTAATGCTGAAATAAATGTAAAAATATTTACATTGAATTTTCAATGGGTAATATTGTATACTACAAAAAAATAACACTACTATTGATTGTAGATATTGTTTTATTTTCATTTAATTGATAACACCACCACATACTTTTTTTATTGTTAATTTCTAAATAGACATTTTTATCTGCCTGTATCAGATTACACTTTTTGTGGTTTTACTAAGAAATAGAAAATTAACAAATTTGAATTGGATGAATTTGCCAGGCACGATTTTGAAATACAAAATTTGTTTTTTATTACGTACGATTATTGAAATTTTTTGTAGCAGGCACCAGGTCGAATCGCGGCATTGCTGTTCGGCAATATCTCTTAGCTCCATCAGGGCAGCACACTCGTGGCCAACATTCTGCATCTGTTTCACAGGTCTGCGTATCGAACAGCAATTCTCCGAAAGGTTGGGTTGGGCATTCTCGTGGAATCAATCCTAGGATAGCTGTAAAATACACAATAATATCCATTTATAAGTAGCAAATTCTTGGGAAACTTTGTAATACGATAGACAGACTTCTTAATTTATTTTCCCTTCCTCTCACCAATTAACAATAATTCAATCGTTTGGCAAACCGCACAACTGAAGGTACCGCCTGAATGTATAAATGAAAATCTTATGTTGCTTTGTCATGTGATAGTATAACTAGTGGGTATGAATTTGGTTTTTAGAATTCATATGTATTGATGATATAATTGTTCTTACTATGGTACCACTTCTGAGATGTCAGGTATTCACTTATTCCGTGGATCAACAAAATTACAGTGTTGGTCTGTTCATTGTGACCATGCGTTGTACATCTATTTCGTTATCATTATTTTCAACTTAATTCAGCATAGGAATAACTGTAATATATTTGTCTACCTTTAGTCATACCTACAGACATCATTCACGGTACACTCTTAGTTTCAGCAGTCAGTTGCCACTACATTTAAAAAAAGGCAACCCTGTACAATAAATTCCAGAATGAAATAAATAAAAACAAGTCTTAAGAACTCAATGTTTCTCTTATTATTTACCCAATGAAGAGTTTATTCCTGGAGTGAAGAGTTTTAATGAGCAAGACTTACGCTGGTGTGACTGCTCTGTAATTGGTGGAGTGGTTCCTCGTACACATCTCTGGTTACAACACACAAAGTCCGGACCCAAACTTCGTTTGCATTCACTGTGCTTCTTTACGCAACTAATCACAAAGAACTGGAATGGTACCTCATTCTCTTTTGGACACACTAGCGCTCCTTGAGTAGCATCAGATTTTGCTGAAAAAAAATTGTCACATTTAATTATTAATTTACAATGTATTTGAAATAGTAAACTTAGTATGTATCCATGAGTTGTGTCAATAAATAACCAACAGAGTTTCACGTTTTGGCGAGTCCTGATGAGAATTGACAAATCTCGGTAACACGCACCAATCATAAATGAAAATTTTATACTCCATGGCATTCTCTTCTTTATCAGAGAGAAAGAAAAGAGACTGAAAATAGTTACTGGAGTTACCACTTCTATCACCCTGGATATGTCGTGGTTCGCTGTAATGAATTTGTATATATAAGCATGATGATAATAATTTCAAGCTTCCCTACACCTAATCAATGGAATGAAGAGCAATTTACTGAAAGTTCAGCCTCTTTATTTATTCATGTATTCTATTTTATCTGAAACCGAGTCTACGTTTTGATATTTTCTATGGATTCGGCGGTAACTTTGTGAAAATTCATTTTTAATGTAAAATTAAAATTGATAACTTTGTTATTCCACTGGTTTCATTACTAAGGTGACACATTTCGCCTCTTTAAGAAACATCGTCAGATTCATATTGCAAGGTTATTTATTTCAAAGGTAAGATGGGTTTTATTCCATTCTATTACATAAACACTGATAGAGTAGAATGGAATAAATCCCACTCTACCCATTATTTTTAATGTAAGAATTAGAATCGATTGTTTACCTTTGAACTAAATAACCTTGCAATATGGTTAGTCTGAAGATGCTTCTTAAAGATTCGAAACGCATCACGTTAGTGATGAAACCGGTGGAATAACAAAGTTATCAATTTTAATTTTATGCTACATGTTTTGATTAGTTATAATATACAGAACAAATATATATAAGCAATTTCTTGGGGTATACATTATAACCCATGTATATTTTATGGCATTTGTCTTTTCAGATTCAATTCAATTATTCCATAAAAAAAACCCTCATTACTTTTATGAAGCTAGGTATTCAAATAATGATTCTATTTCAATAAAACCATATTATACTATATTGAAAAGGCTAACAATTAAATGCACTTTTGTTTAGATAACAAATACATTCCACAAAAAACAAATTCTTTCACTAAAAATAAAGTGATGCCACATAATAAAATATATTTAAACATTGAAGAAATATGTTGCACTTACGAAAAAATATTATCACATAGACAAAATAGTTTTCACTCACTATAAATACTCACACTTTGAAATCGATAGTTTCACAACCCTGTAATGAAATATCACTTATTCTTTACTACTTGCAACATAGGATTTTCCACCATAGACTAGTTTACTTCTCTCGCAACTATATATTAGGCCGCCTGTATTGTCTTTGCTCCACGCATTAGAATTTATTCACCAGTATATTATAGGAGTGGTATTTATGAAGAAGCAGGGTTCTAAGTGGACATGCAATATGTTAATATAATTTATTTCATTGTCCATAACATACAAAATTAAAATAATCCGTTTGAAAGTCAAGCTAACAAAATTAGTCTGTGGTACTTTGTTAAAAGAATCCGTTTCGAAGTGAAAACTATTAAAGTCAAAGTTTTAGTGTACTAAGTCAATACTATCTTATACAAAGTGCAAACTATCGAAATAAAAGTTCAAGTGTACCAAGTGAATACTACCTAACACAAAGTGCAATTATTTATAACCCTATTGAAAAGCGTTCATACCTTTAGGTTTGGGAGTGGTAGGCATCGGTGTCGTTGTGGTCGTAGTGGTAGTGGGTTTTGGAGTGGTGGTCGTTGTTGTTGTTGTGGTGGTGGTGGTGGTTGGTTTCGGAGTTGTGGTTGTTGTTGTCGTGGTAGTCGTAGTTGTGCTAGTAGTTGTTTTTAAAGTTGTGAGAATAGGGACTGCTTTCACTGCGACTGGAGTTGGTTTTCTAGGGCGAAAAATTAAAGAATTTTGAATTTACACATTGTGTGAATAATACGTGGAACACTTCCTCCGACAGAGCTGTCAAATTTTCTAGACGACATATTGGAATTTTATATAAGCAGGACTGAGATAACTTTTTGGCTGAATGGCCACTCGACGAGTTCAAGATGAACGGCGGACCATTACGCACATACGCGTCGGGCCGTAGTTTGCTCAGGCCTATCTATAGAGATTGTCATTTTTTTATTGAGTTTTTCGACATCACGCCACCGTCTAATAAAATAAATTAACATAATATGTAGTTTTCCGTAAGAGCTATTAACAATATTTCAATATGTTTTGGTTTAGAGTGCCAAGTAAACAACTATTGAGACAAATAATCCGCCGATAGCCCTGACAAATGTACAGATAAGGATATATCAGTTTTTAAAAAATGTAATTAGATTGATTTTGGTTTTAGCAGGGAATCTAAAATGTGTGTTTTCATTTTTTCTTCAGGGCTGTGGAGTTAGTATCTATGTCTTTATGCATGTCTTTGCCGAAATACTTACTTATTGATGCGGAACTCCGTTGTTGAACAGTCGTGCATCATTTTAATACTCTTAACAAAAGTAAAATATAATTCAATTAAATCGTTTGACCGCAAATTTTTCTTATTACCTAACATCAGTGGTCGGCAACCCTGTATTATTAAAATGGGCACCTAAAGGCCACTATATCTTATTTGCTCGATAAGAGCACTTAATGGCAACGAATTCAAATCAAGTGGAAGTTCATCCATAAGTGAAAAATAGAAAAGCAAGATCAGCGTCTTATCAAAATTATGTACGTGTGGTAGGATCTAGTATTTGTATACTATAATAGATGGGAGGTGATTGCAAAATATTGAAAAACTTTTGTGGAAACCACCTCAAATATGCTTCGAGGACACCTGGGGGGCCTCGATCTCTGGGTAACCAACCACTGCCAATTGTATTATTATATCTGGTAGCTATTATATTTTCATTTTACATTTCATCCGTTTTTTTGTAATATACTTTTTGCAAAACTGCTGATTTCCTACTTGACTGGATGTGTGACTCAGTAATATAGTTTTAGTTTTGGTAGGTATGATGGTTTTTTAGTCTTGTGTGTATTTCAAATTAAATTTTAGTTTTCTTTCAAATTAACGTTTGAAGTCCAATGTGACCTCTTTCTCTTTTTATTTATATCCCTGGTTATTAAAGATATTTTTTGATGGATTAAGATGATAATAAATAAAAGAAGTTGGCACATTATTACAGCGGTCACCAACCTTTTCGAACTTCACAGACCACTAAACTCACAATTTTGAATCTCGCGAACCACTAATATGTTTTTTTCTCAAAACATAATATATTTTTACTATGTAATTAATCATTATGTTATATATTACTTAAAATAATTACGATGAAAGTTACATTGTTTATTGTGAAATGGTAGAGTGTTATTTACCGCCGGGTGTTTTAAGTAAGTTTATGGATTCTTGGCTCTAATAACGTTACTGCAATAACTTTACGGACCACCGGTAGCGACCGCTGCATTAGTACACACAAATTATTTATTTACTTAAAAACAGGTTGGAGTTGGCTGATTTCTGACGTTTAAAATACTCCAACTAAGTAATGCACACCCCTGCATGGAGCGCCGTTATATTTTTAACCATATCCGCTCCCAATGTGGAACATATATATACTCCAAATGGAGGCATCTAAACATAAGTTGTTTGGAGAACTAATTTTATAAAGTCTCTCTAATTTCAGAAACATTAAGGATGGAAGGAAGGGGCTAAGACAGGACTAATAGTTGACAATCGCTCTCGCTACTTCTCCTTTTAAGAATCGAATCGGTGGGAGGGAATTTTAAATATAACAGATATCCATTCCTCCTAATACAAATCCATAAATTGATTAAAAATTCAATGCATGAAAGTGTCCGTACTGGGATTCAAACCCGTAGCTACGGGCCTGGCCAATATAATCGTATATAAATAATGTATTATTATTAATCATAAGAATATAAACTCACGCGTCTTTCAGTGTACCAGCTTCAGCCCTGATGGCTTTTGTACATCTTTGGACTTTTCCTTCTCTCCCGCAGCAGAGATATCCTCGCCCCATCAATCGGCAGTCAGAGCTTGTCACACAGGGTAGAGGAAAGAATTCCCAGGGAATCGTTTCAGGCGCTGGGCACGCCAATTCTGACTTAGGTCTCGCTGTGCTGATTACATTTTTAGGAATCGGCAACTTCACTGAAAATTGAAGACACAAAAGGAATGTATAACAGCCGGTCATCGGAAACAGTATATTTTAAATATCTTGCTTTTTTTTACGACGGACTATTTATTTCTCAGTGTTTTTTTTATCAAACTTATAAAAGTTATGAGACATATTTTAATTGAAATCAATAACCACTTAAATTTATACTTTCGTTTAAAATAATAAAAAAAAAAAGTTTATTTTAATATTTTTTATGACTGCAGGATTATTTTTTTTTCCTGCATTGTCTGCATTTTCTACATTGCATGCAGATTCCAGACTTTCATTTACTCGAATAAATGGCCGAGGGTTCAAGCCGAATGGAAATATTTATTTGTTCATTGATTTCTCTATGGATTTGTATAAAAAAGGCATGGGTATCGACGGTCCAACCGATTCTGAAGTAGAGTGGAAGCGGATGAAGCGATTAGCTAACTACACCCGATTCTCTTTTTGCACGGGAGATACTTTCTAGGGACTACCAAGCAAATCGTGTAAAAAAAGATAAGGTGCGCACATAAAAATGGAAGACAGGTTCCATTATTGAAAATGCCCCTAAAATACAAAATTATCGATTTCAAAAATTATTTGAATTTATTTTTTATTTATATGTAAAAATAGTTTCATAAGACACGTACATACTGAGTAAAAAATGGACACGATTGCGATTTAGACTATACATTAGACATTAAAAAATTTAAAAAAAATAGAGAAGGAATAAAATTGAAACATAGAAGAGCAAAATAAATGTGTCAAAACAATGACAAGTCATGCATGAGTCATGAATCTTGCGTCTTAAAATTTGTCAAATAATGGAAATAATGATGGCTCCAATATTGACAAAGGGCCGAAGTGTTTTTAAATATAATATATATTTACATGTACTGTATTTCATTTTACAAACTTTTCGTTGAAAAGATCTGCGAAAAAAAATAGTTTCTCCATTTTCTTAGACCGTGCAAAAAAGCAGGATAAAAAAATCCCCGTAAAAAGAGAATCGGGTGTACTTCTTTTACTATCGTCATCTGTCTTTCTTTACTCTCTCCGAAGAAAGAGGTGTTGAGTGTTTAAAAAAAACTATTTAAAGTATGTAATGGAACATATGTCTCATTTTCTAGTCAACTTAGCCTTTTGTATGAAGCCTTTTGCACGGTGTTTCTTTGAACGTACCCCCCTTGCAATGTGACAATTAGGTGTATCTAGACTAGATTCGCCTCGGACTTGGAGTAATAGAGTGAGTTAACACTTTTGACCTTTATATTTTTAGCGGCACTACTGGCTACCGTGTTGAAAGAATTATACTAATTATTGTTGTCGAGATGGATTATTATTTTATCTTACGAAAATTTGACCGGCAACCGAAATAATTTTATGACACTAGTGAAATCGATTACATTTCGATAGATTAATCGCTCGTGATTAAATAAAAGTTTTCGGTTGGGAAATGGTGTCAGTCAAAAGAAATCACAATACAAATATAGGTATAGATACCGACTAAGCATTGACATTCACTTTTTGTTATGCAATTTTTATGCATGTAAGTAGATCACAAATTTGAACAACTGATGTGATATATTATTTAATAAATTTATTTAAACCCGTTTAATCATTTGATTTTACTCCATGCAGTAAATAATATTCACAACATTTTACCGAATGTGAGCTTGTGATACAAAATGTAAATTTTCAAATATGGAACCCTTCTATTTTCATATTATAGCATAATCATTATTATGATGGGTGAATGAAAGCAATATGATCAAAACGTTTAACCTTGAATATGTAGTATTGCTTTATTATGAAATAAAGTATTACATAGATCGAACATGTAGATTCTTATTTTAAAAATATGCTGAAATCTGTTTTACCTTCATGTGTTTTTTGACAAAATATTATTTATCCTTACACTATTTTTGTTTTTGAGATAGTGAATCTAAATAAAAAAATGAACACAGCTGTTAATATGCCATAAATGTAAAGAAGGTATTACACGAAAATTATTATTTCAAGCCTTTACCACATTTTACCCAAAAACTTTCAAACCTTTAACATATTTTACACAAAGATATTCCTCGTAAGACCCTGCTACTAGTTGAGTTGGTGGGTATTTTTCTTATGCGTTATGTATGTGTAATTACATTATTCAACATTCAATCAAAAAGAAAATGATTTTTTGGGTTAGAATTGACAAATTTATAAACGAATGCATAGCCTTTGATGCAATTAAACATAATAATAATATCTACCCTCATGGCGAAGGCAACGCCACCTTGATTCTTAAATTATAAATTGTAAAACATACATTTAAATGTTCCTCCGTGTAATTATTGCAATTTTATTTCACTTACATTTAACATTAAACGATTTTAAAATGATAGTTTTAAATTTGTATAATAATTATCATGTCATATACAATATATGTTTTGAGTTAATCTAGTGTAGGACGTGTACCTAAACGAAACTTTTGTTTGATTTCAAGTTATAACGAAACATGAAAACTAATACCAAATTGGGTTTTACCTTTGTACTGATTAAAGGTGTCGAAAGGTGAAACCAGGCTGTAATTATTGGGAATCTGTATTCGTAGAAATCAGTTCTCAGTCAGATGGATGAGAAATAGTTACTTTTACTAAAAAAGCCAGATACATTGTATTGTATATATTCGTGCATCTGTTCATAAATTTACAGAAAGTTGTTGATTTAATAAATTTTGTCGTTGATGATTTTTTTTTCTTTGCATGTTCATTAAATTAAATAAAAATCACGTCACAAAAGTAAGCGTTGTAATCAAGGTCTTGCGATATTACATAAATATTTTTTGTCTACTCACATAATGTATTGGAATGGTGTTATCTGTCAATTTTTGTTGGATAGGCAATACATTCATTGAAATAAAAGAAAATTTGAAGTATCTATGTACTTATTCAGCAATAATTATAAAGTATGACCAGAAATCAGAACCTACTGAGCTAACACTGTATCATACTAAACTTATATGGTATAATTAGGAATTCCAATATGATAGAAACGGCCTTCTGAAATTGAGCTTTTGTCGAACGAATTCGATCTTGGTTAATTTTTGGTATATTTGTATTGCAATTATATTCGTATATCAGTATTGCAATCCATAATAGTAATTGCTAAAAACTGTGTTTAATTAAAAAAAAACTGCGTGCCTTCATAATTATTCAAAGTACATACTATATTCTTCTAGTTTATGTGACGTTTGGCAAGAGTAGTTAAATTTAGAATACCTAACCATTCTTCGCAATAACTATTATTAACTATTATCGTACAAAACAAATTATTTTTTAAATATCAAATCAAATTGGATCAAATTTTACCGTAGACACGACAGCAAACAATCGTGTAGACACATAATTAATATTATTGTTGAATTAGCCTAGTACTATAACTCAACTCGGGCCATGAATTTGAGGGGTAAATTTCTTAGCCGCCTTTCACAATGCTAACCGCAACACACCAGATGCATAATATTATATACAAAATGGTGGTGAAGGGAAATCAAACACAAATCACGATGATTTCGATAGAAACATTGTATGAAATTATTTTTTGTTTGACCAAGGAGTATGCCATCTGACGGTTCATCATTTGTACTTGGTTTCGCTGATTAATGGTTGGTGAATTATGGACCAATCAAATTCTGTGTACATTTCAATATTACCCGCTCACGGATGTCGTTCTACCTAAATTATTAATGAATTGAGCAATGAATGATGAATATTTTGAATTCTTTGTTAGACTTGCTCACAGACATATTCAATAGTTTTGTAATCCGCCTGTTGTAACAATTTGAAACAAAAAAGAGATCATCGAATCGGATTTTACAATTATAAAATATAATATAATTGTGAAAGTTTTCATTAGCTGGTATAACTATTAATATTGTTGGAGATTGATTAGTTGTTCGTTGTTGCTAGTTTTTCATTTCTCATTTTCCTACTTTTCGTAATATCACAGAAGCGTCTTGGATAATCGTGATTAAGTTTTTGTTGTATCATCTTACTAATAAATAATGAAGTCTCACTATGTTCGTGTCGTAATTATTATGACACAGAAAGATGTGTTAATCTTAAATACATAACAATATTGTTTACTTTACTGCCGGACAACATTTAAGCATTTTTTTAAAACTACGTCTTTTAACAATGTTGAGCATAATCTTAACAAAGCATTTGAACAAATCTTGAGCCAATAACGAAAACTCATTGTTTTTTGATGGGGTAAGAAAAAAAGGAAATGGTTAACATAAACATTTAATTCCAAATAATGGGTCATATATTCACATTATAAGCTCACATTACGTATTTAAAATGAGTTTTTCTTAAATTATTTTCCCTGAGTAAGGAGTTTATCTAAGAGAATTTTTAGCAGGTCAGGGATATAACAAATACTTATTCTATACCCACACTAGTAATATATTAATTAGCCAAGAAGCTGAAAGCTCACTTCGCTCGCTAAACATAGTTTCAGTAGGAGAAAAATGTTAGATTTTGATCACGGTTTATTATACAAAGGTTTTTATTTGTATTATTCAGTCGCAGAAAAGAGATCGGCAAACTTCTGTAAACTAACAAACTGAAAAGAAAATATTCATAAGATATTAACGGAAAAACATTTTTCATAATAGAAAATCGGCTGCTGTTTATTTAGTGCTAATTTTTCTTTCTGTTATTTAAGATCGATAGCCTTTCTTGTTGCTTCTTTATCAAGGTTAAAAAATTATTAACGAGAAGACGGCTAAATTAATATTAAGCATAAATTAAATGTATGTGAATATCAAATGTATTATTAAAATATCGGAAAAGTACTTATTATCCAATAGTGCACAAGTGTGCGTAAAATATATTTAAAAGGTAGGTAATTATAATTTTGATATAGGTACTAGGCGTTTTGAAATACAATAAAAATTTGGATAAATCATGTCGCTTTGTCAGATAATCGAACTAGAGATTGGAGATAGGCATAAGCAACTCAAATACGACTTATAGTTCATAATGTGTTTTTGCGAGAAAAGACACGATATCTATTTACCTACATTAACCAATTCATCTTAAGTAAATAATAAGCATATATATAAGATATAACTATTTCACAATAAAACTCGTTGCTTTATCGCATAAAGCAAGTAGTGAATCGATTTGTTGTAAATAAATGCGTAGTTTATTGATATCTTAAAACGATGAAAATCAATTAGATACATACCAATATTTGCGTCATTCCCACCAGACGTCAAAATTTGGGCGGGAAAACGTGACACAAGAAGCGCGAAAACTGTCAATTGCAACGCTCTTAACATCATGATGAAGCTTTAAAAAATCGCCAATGACACAATATTGATTCACTTTAAGCCACTAAACTATCACACGCACGTGTTAAGTTATTACCGGAAAAGTTTTATAACTTTTATTAAGACGCTTTCAAAAGATATTTAAAATCGAGTGAAAATTTATAATCATTCGATTAATTTTAATCGCGGGACGACAATTTTTTGTTATTTACAAGAAATATTGTTTAAATTATTGATATACTTATTGTAAATGGCACTGAATGGTTAAATTATTGACTGTACATAACAGAAGGGTGCCCTGATAAATCGTGCTGTTTATTGTGTTATTTTAACGCATTTATTGTTGTAGTGTTATGAGTAAAAAACTACGCTCATTTTCTGACGTTTAACCATGCGACTGCCGATGCGTTTTGAATCGAACTGTTGCTGTTACTGCAGGCTGATCGCAAGACATGAGCCAGTTAGGTCCGAGAAGTGGCATATAATTCGACGGTTTCATAACCACAACAACATAGCAGTTTGCCGAGACACCAACGATTTGCAGACTTTCCCTTTTAATTATGAAAAAAGAGCAGCCGGAGTCGAGGTTTAAATGATAACTTGACTTGTCAATCCCAAACACAGATCCTGCACCCGATTAATGCCTTCGAGAACGTTTACGCAACACCTGCAGGTTTCATGTACGCGTACATTCCCTTATTTCAATAATAATTATCGATAAATGTAATAATCAAATACTGTTTATTTTAATTGCCCATTTATGCCTGTATAAATTAAGAAAAGTCAAATAAAAACTACAAATGGCGGCAATTTAGTCTGCGAGATAAACAATTTTAATTAAAAAAGTTATTTTGTTTTTTATGTATCGGAAAAAGATATGAAATCGAATAACTGCATTGCCTTTGCAGTTCTTCTCTTTATCAAATGCCGGAAATAATCATCGCAACGTCCAGTTACAGCGTGACAGCTTGAAGTAATTATTATATTTACAGATAAGAAAATAATTTAAGTGCTATTCAATAACAACTGCAATGCGACTGTTCCGAACTATTTTTTATTTATATAATTAGCGAACATTTCCACAATAATTACATAAAATAAAAGAGGCCCGGTTACGCACAGCTAGTGAGCTTTTCCAACTGATACACTAATTCTGTTTGTCGGGTACGGGGTGCAGTGGTCAATGTCGTCGGCTAGAGTTACGGACCTTTCGGGTTCCAGTTTGGAAAGTTTCATAAATTGATTTTTCGATCGATGTATGGATTTCTGTTCGAAGGCATGGATGTTTGTGATGTCTAAAGTTCTCTCTCACCCATCCGATCCTAAAAACGGGGCGAAAGCGTGAGCGATTATCTGATCAATAGTACTGTCTTAACCCTGTCTTTGTATCCCTACTCTCATCGAAAAAAAAGAGGTTGAGCAACTGAGCAACAATTAGTTACTGTAGAATACTTCTGTTGGGATATGAGATATGGATGTCTTTCTACCAAGTATAATGATAATATTTAAAGTAAAGAGAGAGTAAAAACTGTTTTTATCGAAAACATTATAAGGTGAGTTTCGTTATGAATCTTTGTAAATTTTGTAAATTTTGAGTGTCGATATAATAGTGTATTACATCAAGTGGCCGGGTCAGAGTTTTTAAATCTAAAACCAATGTAAAATGCTGTTTCCCTTCAAAAAAGTGTTTAATTTATTGTTATAATTTACATAATTTGGCTGAGACCTGCTCTGTCGTCTTTTAAATGAGATCCAATCATGAAATCGTTTTCGTATTTTTTTAGGGTTACATCAATTGGCCAAAACACCACCGAATTATATATTTCGAGAAATATAATATTAGCAATACTAGCAGTAAAATTTTGTTTGGAGTATAATTTTATTGGTATAACTGCATTATTGTAGAGTGAATCCAAAAAAATGAAATGAACTTAGTTCTTCAAGTCATTCTCACCCATCACAAATTTTGTTCATTCTTTATCACATTGGATTTAATTCAAATGAAAATTTTCTTAAGTGATAACTGTAGTTAAAGTACTTTCATGAAAAACATACAAAAATTTAAGATATTTAGGATGCAACAATTAGGTATAATTAAGGGGATTTCCATGATAGCTCAGAAAGAAGCCATCCATTATTGTTTATTTGTTCGTTATAAATTATTTTACTACTCCATTGCGTGATTAGAATAATGCAGTTTACAGAGTTAACGATTGAAATATTTAAAAAAAAACATGTTTATTTACATTAATTAAAGTACATATACTTCAATCAAACCATATGACAGTTTGAAAGCCTTCAAACTAAAATAGAATTTAGAAAGACATATTATTTGTAATAATTATTATCTCAAGGCCTGGTTTATAATAAAAACACATACTTATCTACTTTTAATCAATATTCAAATTAAGTCGACCAAAGTACATATAGTAAGCTATATAATATAACTCATAATATCTTTTTTGCCAATTTCCAAAGGGCGATTATCAAATAAAATTGAATACCAGATTTTTATCAACATATATTATATATAGGGTGTTTTTTAGAGGGTTTGTTTATTAAACTGGCAGCACCTTTTCCAGTGACCGCAAATTTGACAGCTGACAGCTGATTTGTGCTCAGTTTTGTTTGCCATTTCACTATAAAGAGACCACTTGACCATCGTGTGCGTCGCAACTTCAGTGAATGGGGCGAAACAAAATTGCATCTGATCCTGACATTTACCGAAAAATTTTATTCAGCGATGATGCTCATTTCTGGTTGAATGGCTTCGTCAATAAACAAAATTGCCGGATTTGAAGCTACGAAAATCCACAAGCCATTTTTGAAACGCCGTTACATCCACAACAATTAACAGTTTGGTGTGTTTTATGGGCTGGTGGAATAATTGATCCATATTTTTTCAAAGACGGTGCATGCCAGCATGTTACTGATAATGGAGAGCGCTATAGATCTATGGTTGCTAATTTTTTCGTTCCAAAATTGAATGGCCATAATGTAAACGAGCTTTGGTTTCAAAAATACGATGTAACATGCCATACAGTGCACGCCAAAGTTGCTCGTTGTAAGTTTCCTGAGCAAATCAATTTGCCAAAGGAGACTTTCAATGAGAGCATAATTTCGCGTAATGAAACTGTGAATTGGCCACCGATATCGTGTGATTTAACACCTTTTCTGTGGGAGTGTGTGAAATCGCAAGTCAACGTCGATAAACCAGCAATGCTTAATGAGCTTGAAGCCACCATTCGCCGCGTTATCGTCGATATAGGGCTGCAGCTGCTTCAGAAAGAGCTTGAAAATTGGACTTCAAGATTGCGCTTTCTTCGACCCAGCCGTGGCGCCCACATGCCGGAAACCATTTTTAAAAGCTAACGGCATTTTATAAACTTTTCAATAAATCCAATATAATTAGCATAACCACGATTATTAAATGATCTATTTCATTTTAAAAGTCGATACATCTAAAAAAACACCTTATATTATGTAAATCAGTTCTGGATCTAATTAATTCTGAGCACCAAAAATAAATTAAACAAGGGTATTTGTAATGAAGGATCAATGCTAAAATAATTAAATTTGCCATAATTTAAGACATTTTTTCTTAATCTAATTATTGAAAAGGTTCGCGATGAGCGCAACCGGTTCAGATCATAATATGATAGAGTTGTGGAATCAGTAAAAAAGAAATGTAGTTTATTTTTATAAATATAATGCCTTTCCAACACGAATTGATAGTTAATATCTTAAACTTGAAAAACACTTACAAAAGTTAAGTACATATTACATTTTCCCAATTTGTATTCAAACCTGAAATATAGAGACGGCACAACGTTTGTTTAGTTTAGTTTCCAGTTTAGAGATTCTTGAAATCAATCCTATTTCAAATTGCTGCAAACAATGTTTTTCATTTGTTTTATTGAAATCTTTAAAGAGTTATTTCGTAAATGATTGATGACAAACAATACAAATGAATAAGATGCAATCATCATCGAAATGATTATGATCTTGGCAGAGCAGTTTTAGTTGTCGTTTTCAAATTATACCGGAAACAAAACGTTACTATAAGATTCACTCCATTGAACACCTAACGTATTTCTCAATAAGGTATTGTAGTATTTAATTGAAGTACAACTAAGTGGTTATCGCTGTTGGGCTTTCTTCCACTCGGCTGTCCAATACATTCCAATACATATGTTAACGGTCAATTCTTGTTAGAAAAACATTGTATTTAGAAAAATAAAGCAAGTTTTTGTACGTATTCTACAATTTTATATAGCGATCAGTACCCTTTTTGCTAATGAGTTGAAAATGATCGCGATGAGCAAAACCGGTACTGATAATTATATAAAAAGGTGGTATTATTTCAAAATAAATTTTTATTTTTTATAAACATTCACACATTGATATTTCAGTTGAATATCTAGAGGCATTAATGCCTGAGATGTTTTCATTCCTCTTCACTCTTCTCTTATCCCATCAGGAAAACGGGGCTTCGATACAGCCAATAGCTGACTACTTGTTCTTTTCCAACGCCATCCTTCGTTACTTACACTCTCTGGATAAATATACAAGTGATCGAATGACTTAGAAACAGTTCTTGTTACAACAAGCTCTAACGAGATACTCTATTAGGAGTATATCTGTATCACAATAATTTGGTAACTTTTAATCATATAAATTAAGCAGAATGCATATATGTGTGTTTGTCTGCTCTTAGAGTCATAAAACTCTAAGGACATGCGATATACCTTTGCTCATTATGCTTGGCTAATCAATATAAATTTGACATTTTCAGTTAGCTGTGTAATTTCCTGCCCGAGTTGTGATCAAATCAGAATTTTAATTCCGGATGAAGCCGGCAAGTGAAACTAGGGTTATAGGAAAGTTTACCGACGGAAAGTTCACGGACAACAATTCACCGACTAGAATGTTCACCGCCCCGCAATTTGTCGAAAGGATAATTCACCGATTCTGCGATTGCGTACCATTGAATTATTAAAAACCATTAATTTATTTCTTATCCTACAATACAGGTGCGTGTACACTTATGTTGTTATTTCTACTACACCTAATTAATAATTAATATGATGAGCAACACCTCTCAAAAATTCTAAAACATTTTTTCTGCCATAATTTGCAATTACCCTAAAACGTCTTCCGGCGCAATTTCTATATTTTTTATGCGCAGAGGTACCTTGTTGGCCATTCAGATACTGTTATATTTTGGAATATTCTGAAGTTAAGCTGACTTAAGCCATAATCGGATTATTTTTAAAGGAGGAATCTGTGGCTTAAATAAGACCCATAATTTTATGGGCACTGTATAATATTTTCTATTGTAATCAGCAATCATAATTGTAGAATCCGTTAGAATCGAATAGAAGTTGCCGGTGAACTTTCCGTTGGTAAATTGCATTCAGTGAACTTTTCGGATAACTGAAGCTATCATTTTTTAACATATCATTTTTTTCTTTCAACCACGCCCGCTTCCAATGTGGAGCATAATGACTCTCAATAGAGTATCTCAACAGACGTTGTTTCAAGACGGGAACAGAAAAAATAATATGCCATATTACATTTATAATAATATGCATACATTAATTGCTGATAGCGTGAAATCGATTATTTATAATAATAGTTGCATAATAGAATAAATTTAAAAAAGGAAATACTTCTTATTAAGTTACTGATAGTAAGGAAGTAATATATATATAGTAATATAATAAAAGATACACAGTATGAAGAAAGTTTATTACTTTGACTTGATTTTTAAAATTAACTTTCTGATAGTTTTCACGCAGTACACATTTTATAGGTTATGAAATGACATTTTTGAGTATATTTTATGTCAATGAAAAAAACTTTCTACAAAAACTACAAAAACTGTTTACGGAGATGTATTATATAATTAAGATTAATGAATACCAGCAACGTCATCAGAATTGATTAATTTAAAGTGGTATTGTAGATAGAACGAATTAAATTCTTTCCGTGAATCTGTAGTCTTTTAAATGATTATTTATTTGTAGTTAGACCACGCTAACATTTGGATGATGGTGGAGTTATTAATATTAATGTTAAAAGTTGAAATTTGAAAGTATCACCTAGACCGTATTCCATGCGACACCCTCAACATAAAATCAACCGATTAGTATTAATGTTAAATGTTAGAAATATTACGATGGACTGTACCTTGTGTAATACCCATGTAATATAGTACATCAATTAACAATAATTTTGAATGTTGAAATATTGATCTCGAAATGGCAGCCAAAATGATATGTACAAATTTCATGTCGCTACTGTACACCGTTTGGGAGGAGTTCTCGTGGCAGACAGACAGAGCTCTACATGTATCTTCAGCTATATAGTAGAAGTGTTAACTAAGGCCCGCATTAAAGAAAGTTTAATTAGATGCACTTAAAAATGTCCTTTTTTGTAAAAATCTTACTTATTCATATATCTAAACTAAACTAACTACAATAGTTTCATTAAAATTTCTCTTTTGTATTTTAAATATGGAGGAAAAAACATATTTATATTATCAAAAGTATCGGTTCTGCAATAAAGACCAATTCGGAAGGCCACAGTTAATTCCTGCCGAAGCCGCATGATTCATATCGCAGACCTTACTCCCAATCTCCTTTTTTTTCTGTGAATATTATTCTGCATCCCAATTTCGTGGCTGAGGATTGTAAAACCTCTGAAAATATATTAGATTTTGAACAGGAAAATGTAATTTTGTCAAGCAATTATAAATACAACAGATAGTGATATGAAAATGAATTATTGCCACATGTCGTCGTATATACGTATATATTATATTTCACCTGCGTTTATACCGAAAAGTATATAGTGTTAAATTATATAGGTAGATTTTGCGATATGTAGAACGTGGGTAATTGGATCAAAGAATAAAAAAGGCTGTTTCTGCAACCGGTTGTAAATTGTTATTTCGAAAATCTTGTCTGGAGCTGAAACAGTTTTATCAAACTGTCAGTGAAAAATAGCGCAGTCGATTTGCGTAAACATTGTCAAACACCTACGTTAGTTAAAGTATGTATTTATTAGTTGTCATATTGATATTACAAAATATTGAAATATATACAATTAATGTAACGACTGCATTTATATATATAGATTATGCTAAACGATTTTTTAGGAAAATTTATATTCCTTGTTCCTTGATCGTCGTCGCTAAAGTGTTAAGTGTTAAGCCCATAAAATGATGTCACGTTTTTTTTACTCACACCCACGATCACATTTCTTCAAAAAATCTTTTTTACCAACAGTGTTTCTCAATGAAACGAAATTAAAGTCCCTCTGATTGGAATATACAGCTATTTTTAATAGATAGTCATTTTTTACTCTTAATGGAGGTATATCAACAGAAGTTTTTCTACAAGAACTGCTTGTTATTCAGTTGCACAATCCCACTTTTTTTGAAGATAGTAGGGATAGAAAAATAGGGCTAGGACAGGACTGGTGCTAAGCTAATCGCTCCCACTTCTCCACTTTTTAGGGTCGAATAACTAACTAGACATCACAAATATCCATACCTAAATACAGAAATCCATAAATCGATTGAAAGACCAACTTATGAAACGTGAATGTCCGTTTATTTTTCATTTTTTCATGTGGTTTAACATTTTAATTTTATTACACTTTACGTTCTATTATAATATGCAGTATTATATTATAATATCGGCTACGTGGTGCAGTGGTCCGGTACGGACTTAATAATATTTAAAATGGAAATGTCATCTTTAATGATATCAATTAAAATTGAATAATGATACAAAAATACCTATTTCTATAAGAAATTAATGAAATCTTTATTATCAATTATTTACTATTTTCGGTGATTTCAAAACATATAATATTTTTCTACTACCAATGATATTCTCAAAATTTCTCGAAAATCTCGTGAAAACTAAAGCAATATCTCAGATTTTCGAGATAAAATTTCTCAACTTTCAAGAATTGAGAAATCACAATAATATATGTAGTCTCAAATCATCATTTTTTTCCAGACTCCCTTCACACCTTTGGATGTTACGTCGTAAGGTCGTGTAAAGAATAAGGACAGTTCCTGAATGGATTGAACATCATGCATTATTAATACTAGATGTATGTATAAATTGAAAACAGTAAAGCTAAATCAAAAAAGATCAAAAATTGATCTGTAATGAAATGCTAGCAATTGAGACATAAAAAAGTAGTCTGTCGTTTGAAATGATTCGTTTTATACCGAAAATAGAAAGCAGGGATACAAAAGTATGTGTACAATAGATTTTTTCAGTCAATTGAACTGAACCAGAGCGTAAGAATTTCATTTGTATAAGACGATATATTATATTCAATATTGTCAAACAAAATAGTACCTATAAATCAGGTATATCGAACAGACTGACTGATAAAATTTCTGTGTCATTGGTACAAAACCAGTCATAAAAACGTATGTTAAACCTTTGCATTTGACACTTAATGCGTTATGATATGTTCGTCAGGGTTGATAAAGAAAATGTACCATGAAACGCGTGAAATTAAAGTATTCAATGATCATTTGTACAATCTTGGTACACATCTTAAAAGAAGTCCAGATTTTAGTAATTAACAAGACGGAGCGAGCATTACTAAATTTCCTTCGACTTTTGTGATTCGCTATAATACATTGGACAGACAGGAAGGAATATTTCAACTAAATTTAAAGAACTTATAAGGTCATTCTATAATAAAAACAGATTTTCAATTTGCAAACCACCTCTACAAAGAATCACACAACATAACTTCTAATTCAGGCCCGGTATGCCTACATTTGTGTAGTAAAAGACTTTCCTAGACAACTTGAAATTAATAGACATAATCAAGGTTATAACCTCTTTAATGACAAAACAAACATTAATTAGCATCCTTACTAACTATTTCAAGAAACTCAATTAATTACGAATATTCAATACAATTTCAATGCATTTACTTTAACGATAATTTTAATAATTTAAGACATCGACTGAGGGTGCTTGATGGAATTTCAATATCAAATTTGGATTATTGAGATTTTGTACACTTCCATGAATTTTGTCACTGACGTCAGTTCGAGTCCATTCGTGTGCTAGAATGCCTGAAGATGCCGAAAGGCGAAACCTGGGTCGTTGGTGACAAAATACATGGAAGTGTACAAAATCTCAATAATCCAAATTTGATATATGGATAAACTAAATTGAGTTTGAACTTAGTTCTGATGATGGTGTGAAACCAAAGTTAGTAGTATAACAATTGTACGGTTTCTATTCCCAGTAAAAACCAAAAGATATTAAAAACTAATATGTATTTTTTATTATTTATTATTTTGTCATTTGCAAAAAAAATCTTCGTGGATGACTAGTTGAGATCCTAGTATTATATGATCAGCCCACTAAAAACAATGAACCCAACACATGCGTTACATCAATTTGAGATCTATAAAAAATGTTGAACTTTATAAAAGACGATAAAGAATAAAATAATGAATTCGGTCAACTGGTTTGCTTCTGTAATAAACAATTTATTTCAAGTACTTGTATACACAGCGAATTCCGTAACAGTTTTCTCGTCAGAAAATCCGGTTTGTCGCGATTTCCAATTTACTTTGCAAAATGTAATCTCAATTTCAGGAAGGAAGGCGCAAATTTATTAAAGCTATGAAATTACCTCGCTGACAATATTTTTTAGGTTTCTGATTAATTAACGCTATTTCGATATAATATTACAACATTGCAAATGACTTCATTAATTTACCAGATATTAAAGAATTTAACTAATTATTGTAAAAGTTACTTCACGATGAAACATAGTCAAACATTAACTTTTTTCAATTTTTGTGCTTGGGAAATGGTAATCATTATCACATTGTCACCCAAAAAGCAAAAAATCGTGTGAAGGTTATTTTTTAGTATTTTGAAATGAAAATTGGTTCATTGTTGACTTATTACTCAAAGATTGATACACATTTATAAAATATAATCTTTCAATTTAGGATTATTACGAGTTTTTAAGTTAACAAAAAATTTAAATAGTTTAAAATTTCTTCTTTCACCTACTAAGGTTTATTACTTGAAAATCAAATACGATATACTTAAATCGCTGTAAAGTTTTCAACTCATAATAATATTATATTATTTAAGTCAAAACAAATACATTTCGTCATTTATGAATTGAAGATGAGTTTACAAATACACAAGTTTGTTTTTTTTTCTTTTTTCAATTGTGATTTCATGTTTTGTTTGAATTGTAAACTGCATTCATAACTTCAAACCGTCAAAATGACACACGCGCCCTTTTGTTTTAGGGGCAAAGATATTACCAGAACTCAATTGAAATTGTGTTATAACTTTAAAATATAGGCTTAGGGAGTTTCAAAAGGAAAGGGATAAGAGTTTTAAATATTAGGGAATTGCGACAGATATAATATTAATTGTCAGAATGAAATAACACGAGATAAAATCAAATAGCTAAAATAACACAACGAACAAACTTTAATAGACATGCTAAGAATTACATTTCAAAAATTTAATTTCTTCTATTCAGGCATATGCTTCTGTCAAAATCAAAGTCGAAGTCTTTTAGTTGGTTTTATTTTCTTCAGTTTTTCCATCCAGCCTAGCTCTCTTTTTAAAAGTAGTAAACCTTGAGGTGGAAATGCAATGTGCCGGAGTTTTTTTTTTGTACCAGCTGTTTGTTTTGTTCTCTCGTCTATTGACAAACTATAAAAAATATTTAATAATTGATTGGATATGATTTTATTTTATAATTAGACATGTTTTCCCAGCATTAAATAAATTACTGCACAATCAACACTCGGTTTATAAAAAAACGCTATTGAAATGTTGTAAAGTGAGCAAATTTAAAAATAATGAATCATTATAATTAGTGAATGAGTGTCAAATTCAGTAGTAAGGCTTGTATTTATGATAATGCAATGATGTTCTAACAAGGCATCTTACGTTTCGGTTGATAGTAATTGTTTTCTTTTCCATCAGCTTGGTGTGCAATATAAAATAGACATACATAATTTTTATGGGTTGTTTAAAATATATAATCTTAAAAGGTCACCTATATGTCTTATCAAAAGTAATAGTTTTATTTATAGACTCTTCAAGTCACATAAAAACCTTTCAACCAAGAAGATTTCAACAGAATTCGTTTCAATATAGTGTGGCTGTGAGTCAATTGCTGAATTTCTATTTTCAGAGAGTATTATGGGTTACAGGATCCGATAGGTACATCCATGCATTTTGGTACATCGATTAAAGAATCAATATAAAAAAGTGTTGATTCGGAGATAAGAACCTTTAGGGGTGCAATCGAGTAAGACATAGCCTAAACGTGCTTACCACTCGGCTACGATACATAATACGCATGAGCGAAGTTAACTGAAAGAATTGGTAAGTAACAAAGACGTTTAGCAAAACAATAATAATTATCCGTTACATAAACATCGTTTGGAGAAGGCATAATGCCGAAATAGCTTTTAATGAACAACGCAGTTAAAGACGAACAATATCTAAACTCACAGTGCGTACGGTGATCTAATGCGTGATTTTCATCTTTTGTATCAGTGCTCCGCAACCGGTGTGCCGCGAGACGATGCTAGGTGTACCACGGTGCAATGCGTCCGAAAAATAAAAAAAACCTTAAATACAATGTACAAAATATGAACGAAGAAATAAGCAATGTCACATAATATTGTACCTGATATTACTGAAATCAGCAAACACCGATAAGCTCAGGTGACATAGATATGTATATTATTTTTTGATTGTAGTCAAGCTTAGTTTTTTTTTAGTTACGGCTATTATCAGTGTTCAAGTTAAGAACCATGTTAAGAACCACCTGAATAGGCTTACAAGGCTATTAAAATTCATATAAAAATCTATTTAAATTCATGCAATAAAAAAACAATATCAAATTTGAATTGATGAGATTTTGTACATTTTTATGTATTTTGTCAATAACGACACGGGTTTCGCCTTTCGTTAACTTCAGGCATTCGACCATACGTATGGACTCAAACTGACATTCATGTGATCGAATGCCTGAAGATGCTGAAAGGCGAAAACCGGATCGTTAGTGACAAAATACATGGAAATGTAAAAAATCTCAACAATTCAAATTGTATATTGAAATTCCATCAAGCACCCTCAGTCGATATCTTAAATTATAAAAAAAAAACAATAAATGTGTATTCTGTTTATGAAAATTAAATATGTCTTCTTGCGGTGTGTCACGAAATTCTACGCAGTGCGTAGGTGTGCCGTGGGTGAGAAAAGGTTTCGCAGCACATATGATGCAGCACGCAGTGACTTTCTCCATTAAACCAGTGTACCTTTAATAGTTTTGTAAAGTAGGATGAATAACTAAATGATGCAAATGCATAGCTGCAACAGTTGATTTATAATATTTGTATTATAATGTACCTATAGTTAATAACTACAAAACATTTAAATTTTATTAAGTGTGTTTTAATTTCAATGTAGAGGTATGCAAATTTTAATCAGTGGTGATGAGTTCTTTCAACAAAACTAAATACTACGCTAATCAAGGTTTGAGTAACTGCATACTGAATTTCCTTTTGCTTACAATCAACGTGTCATCAATAATTAAAAGACAACCAACTGAACGACATATGACATATTCTGTGCGATGAAACATACTGTTTTAATTGTACCTAATATGTTGTGTCAGCTAGATTGTATTCATTCCTTAGATTTATGACACTATCTAACTAAAATACACTAAAGTAAATATGCCGTTTGACGTTAGATGTCTTTTTACTTATGATAGCATTATTATACACTCAAACGTATTTTAAATCAATCGTATTGTGAAGTTGATTATGCTTAAAAAAGACACGTAGGGTTATTGGTATTTCCATCAACTACACCATTATGTTTTTATGACTGTTTTTAAAAGTATGGAGTTTTTATTAATTATATATTTTACATTATTCTTTTCCGCTGAAGTTAATTTCCATTGAACTTGCGAATTATTTACTAGTGGTAATTTACTAAATTTAGTCGTCTTGGTCAATATCTACGTTTTGCACGAATTGTCTGTAATTTTACCGATCAAGAATTCAATGTTGTATTGTTTCTTCTAGGAGCGTGATCGAAGCAGGGCGGAAAACAGAATCCACCTTCTGTACATAATGAACAGGTGTTCTTTTATTCAATGTTAAATTGGAGTGGAGAATATTTCACGCCTTCATATCCAAAATATTTTCAACGGAACATGATTCCATTAATTAGTTTAACTTGCTTATAAACCAGTAAAACTCAAAGATTCTTAACATTTTGTATTATATAGATCCCTTTGTCAGTCTGATGCACCACGGAACCCATTCCGGTCAGAATAAAAAATAAAACTGCCATAATTGCAAAGCACAGATGAGAGTAAGCGATGTTAAACTGCGTAATATGAATAATATGTCTGTTATTTACTTTGATATAGCTGGCTTATATATATATTTTTAGCATACATTCATTAGCAAAGAAAATTTTAGTTCGAGGTTGATTGAAATAATGAAAATAAAATTGATTTTACCAATCCACGATCGCAGAGGGCAAGGCTCCCCCGAACCATTGGATGTGACTCCCTAGTCTAATCGATGTGCCAACATATATCAGATTATATAAACAATATTGACTATCGGAAAATTAACCAAAGATAGTAGTTTATATTAGCAATGCTATATTTTTTTAGATGTAAACATAATGAATCTTGAGAATTTCGTTGAATCTGTATATTTTCTGTTATCAATCCTTGTTGAAGTAAAATTTTAATAACAACCCGATAAAAGAGTTCTATCTCAGTAAAAGTTGAATATACCAGCTATAAAAGCATGTCAAACGAGTGCATGTACCAAAAAAGGCATTTCGTGAAATAAATATAGTCGCTATCGAAGACGTCTTACGAAACATCCACAATGCTTGGCCATTTTATGAATTATAACGCATTGGCTGGTTTTTGTAAGTGGTCGAAAGTATTAAGCGGAACAATTTTTTCATTATGTCATTGATCTGGTTTCGCACAACTTCTCCATTGCTATTTATCACGCGGGTCGTGGACGCATTGCTGACCACGAAGTTAGTTAACAGATTAAACTGATTTCATTAAATGCCTAATTGAATGTGTAGATTTTGTAATGTAAATTCAGTTAGATTTAGAACCGTATTCCTTAAATTCTTAAATTCCTTGCCGATTCTGAACGAACAGCTTAACCTTCCAAACTCCCCGTTGCTGTATCATATACGTTAAAAACACCTAACAGATGTCACTAAATGTGGAATGATTGTATATATTTATTCTTTCGTCGAATTGCATCCCGTCGAAGCCCACAATGCTATTATAATTGTAAAATCACTGGTAATTCTAATAGTAGTTGGAAAGCGGTAATTCGCCACTCTGTTAATTTGTTGTTTACAAAATAAGGATTAAGGCGATTTTCGAAATTTTAACTCAGGTATCAGTGTGGATCCTAGACGTATAATATTTTATCTCGTAAATAATATTTGTCGTATTTGTATCTTCTATATAAACGTTAGACACTGTTTACTGTCTGCCAGTTCGAGTCCATTCTTGCGCTCGAATGCCTGAAGATGTCGAAAGGCGAAACCCGGGTCGTTAGTGACAAAATATATGGAAATGTACAAAATCTCAATAATCCAAATTTGATGTTGAAATTCCATCAAGCACCCTCAGTCGATGTCTTAAATTATACTTAAATAATCCAATAATTGTATCCAACCTCTTATATTTCTCATCGTTAAGATTGCACATAATCTCTATCAATACCTTTCCTCTCTCTGATATGTAAGATGAGTGATTGAATTAAACGCTTCATTGATTTGAAGTTAGTATTTGCACATTGCAAGCAAACATCGTTGAAATTACAATCTATTAATTGTTAAATACTTCATTTTCGGGCGTACAAAAGCTAGATTTATTGACAAATGAATTGGGCCTATTGGAAAGTTACTATATATTCTGTGCGACGACAACCATTCAGTCCATGGTCATTAAAGTAGGTAATAAAATAGTTATTTTGTTATACTTTAGCCAAGTCTATATTGACGAATTATTTTATGAGTGCCTATTCTAACGTTTTGACATTTATTATTTTCAAATGCGGAACCCCCCAACTGATGTGAAGATGGCTTTGATTCGTTGCTGGAAACAAAGCCGTCTTCATAAAAAATAATGACTGTATAAAATATATTATGTGGGTCCATTGATTTCTGATTTAAAATCGTAGATGCTACGAATCTGTATTGTTTTCACACATGGGATATTTCTCAACTTCCACGTTACGACATTTTGCAATATGGTAAGAGATATATTGTTACATCATATTGCACCAAAATTTATCGATCATTACTTTTATTCTCAGAAAATATCCACTCATGGAGAAAGGCTGTTTTACTCGTTTTTGTTACAATTTCGATATAACTTTACAGACTCACCATATATTGTGGGTATTGGCGACCAAGACTTACAAAAGACATTATTACTTCATTTGCTGCGGTCAGCAAAATATTTCATTTTTTTTATAAATTGGTTCTACATTCTTTTAATTAATAACTTCTTCATCCAGTTCATTACTCAGATATCTCCAAATAACCCATATTGAGATAATAGGAAAAGCAATATACAAATGGTCACCATAAATCAAATATGATTGATTTGTACAAGAGTTTTATACATTTTATAAACAGGTATTCAACAATTAGGTAATTTCCGAGTATAGTCAAAAGAAGGATATTAGAAATATCCTTTTACTGACCAGAAATATCAAGATTTTGTTTTATTCTTTAAAAAGTTATCTGCCTTAACATTTTTTGGTGGCTTTGTTGTGTTATCTGAGTACTGAATCAGTTATAGCGCACAATTTTGCATATAACTGCATATTTTACTCAATTTTTTTTTGCACTGGACGATCGATATACATTGAATGAAACATTTTAAAGTATGTAATAATTAGTTTACGAAACTAGTTGTACGTCATTCGCTTAGTACCACATTTAAAAAAAGTATGATGTGATGGATGGGATCAGGGTGATGGTTCTTAGGAAATAGATCTCTTCATTCTCCACTCCTCGCGTTCATTAACCTCCTCCATTAGCGTCTTCAAGTAATAATAATTGCAAATGTCGCATGCAATTCTTGGAAATGAGCTCATAAATCAATTATGCAAACATTTATGTGTGGGTTCGAACTCTTGATCGCAGGATAGAAGCCTTTATTATGATTCAGCAAGGTAAAACTTTTTTGAAACCGTGCTCGCTTACAATATAGAGACTGCAGATTATGAATTGAGTGTTTTAAAAATAGGAAAATCTCTTGAATTTCAACTTAACTAAGCTAATCACTCTCGCTACGCCCCGTTTTTAGGATCGGATAGGTGGGAGGGAATTCTATACATCAAAAAATCAATTTACGGAACTGTCCGATCTGGGAGTTGATCTGTAACCGTAGCCAACGGTGTTTACTGCTGCACCACGAACTCGACTCTGATCGGTTGCAATTTTATTTTCTACTGTTATGTGGAGAGAGTAGACTTTTAAAACAAATATGATTTTATAATGGATACAATTTTACTATTTAACTATTATAGATAAATTCATACTTAAAGAGTACTTTCTGTGGGCCTAGGAATAAACATATTATTTGATAGCCACGTTTGATTTGCACCGGCACCTATTATTCAGTAGTCACCTTACCGCGAGAAAAAAAATGTTTTTTTGAATCAAAATGTAATTATTATGTTTTTCGAACTAAGAATTCATGATAGAAAAATTTGTTTGGATATTTATATTGCTAAATATTTTCGTGTTATTTCTTAACAGACTAGGTTAGCGATTAGATTACGACAACAATGCTTGTATCTTGGGGGAGACCTTCACGCTCCAGTTGATCGTTGCGGCAAATGCGGTAGATGGTTTTAATTGTGATATAATATCTTACATCCGATAAGAATTTCAGTGTTTTTTTTTAATTCTTAATATTGTAACAAATACTACACATTTTACCAGCGCATATACCGTAAATAAATTTATTGGTTTTAAAAGATTCACATATTTTTCACTTTACGAGTAAATATTTGGAAGGACGAATGTGGTAAACAACATGAGTTAAGGATTGAGACTTACTTCAAACTGATAAATACGGGTTTTCGTCTTAAAAACGAAACCGGACACACCATACTGAAAAAACACGGTTTCGGTTTTCTGAATGAATGATTTTCGAGCGAAAAAGAATAGACAACAGCAGTATTATCAATATTCGATACATAAACTAAAAATATGTGTTTGAAAAATGAATTTTAAAGTTCGTATAAAAATATGCGAAGGTTGTTCGAAATCTTCGGTTAAATATACTGCCAGAACATTAAAATTACAGTAGGTCAGGATAGTATTGTTTTAATGCAATTACATTTTTTTACTAGTAATAATCAGGGCTTTTTTGCCATTTAACGGGGTGGAACGGCGTTCCGGCACCTTTTTGCACGGTATTTTTAATGTAAGAAATTAGAAGAAACTTTTTTCCTGCTTACATATAGTTCGTTGTCAAAATTAACATTTCCAAAACAAAAAAAAAAGTTTTTTATGTGCTTCGTGGCATAGGAGAAGATGCCTTAAATTTAATTTAAATGATATCTATATATTATTTTCTTTAGAAAAAAGCTTGGCAAGAAGTGAGTTCCGGCACCTTTTTTTCTAAAAAAAACCATGGTAATAATTATTTATTGACAATGTACAATTTAGCAATACCAAATGTAGAAATTTAATTTTTAAAAACAGTTTTAAATTACACATTTCAATTACGGAAATAGAGGAATAGCATTACGAAGAATGCTGTTATTCACAGAGACGTTTTCAAAGTTCTAGTTGGCTAGATTTTATGAATTACACGAATGTTTTTAAAAAATCGTTTATCATTTTTTTTCATCAATAGAGTTCACTGTCTCAAGCATACATATATTTCTTCTTCTTTAGTCGTATTCCTCACTGGTGAGGGTCGCGACCTCCGCCTATCGCAAAAACTCTGTTTCCTTTGACGATACTTCACCACTCGCTCCTGCACACTGGTGCTCTAAGGGCCATCGTATTTACTCACCCTAATTATTCAAATATATTAAATTTTATTTATTGTTGTTACCATGACTACTACCAATGTGGAGCATACGGACTCCTAATGAAGTTTATTTAAACAGAAGTCATTCATCGAGAACTGCTTGTTGCTCAGACATTAAACCACCTTTTCTCGGAGAGAATAAGGATAGAAGAATTGGGGAGGACAGAATTAGTAGTTAGTTAATCGCTCTCTCTACACCTCATCTCGACTTTAAGATCAGATGGTTGGGAGGGAATTTTTTGACGCCTCATAATTTCGAGGACAAATCCATAAATCGATTGAAAATTTAATTTATGAATTTGTCCGCACTGGGATTCGAACCAGTGAAAACTGAAAACGAAGCCGAAACGACGTTGACTTTCTAATAATATAGTATATTTAACTATCATTATCACATTAATGAAAAATTTAGTAAATCTGAAAGCAATGCCGACTTAATTGGTTTTCCGCGTCTGTCAAGAAGTAAAATGTATCGAAGTGTATTTTTGTTGTGAATATCAAATTATTCAACGTACAGTTTCTCTACAGAAAATAATGATACGGGTTTGTGCTAGATGAATAAAACTTAAAATTTATTTAATATTCATATCATGCTTAATTTTAAATCTGTTTTGTAATAAATTGTACTAATCGACAGTAAGACGTTTATCAATTAATCAATACAATAATTTGGTGGCAGTGCATTCAAAAATGTGTTGCGTGAGAAAAGTTGTAGATTTTTTTAATGAAAGAAATGGAGTTTCCTTTAAATAAATTTTATATTAAATATGATGAACACAGGTAATTTAATGTTGTGTAAAGATGCCATAGAAAATCCAACAGGATTATTGGCAGTAGATTACAAAAATTTAACAGTAAGAATTTCGATATCAAATTTCTGGTACCGCATTCTTCAAATGTTCGGATTTATCGAAACAAGCGATTGATGTTCAATTACCATTAATTTATTTCCGGAAGATACTCGTGTGTATCTGTATTTTTTATATTAACGTTAAGCTCTGGCTTAAACTCAACATCGCAATAAACTGAACTCTATACTAGATAGTACGTGAATACAATAATAATTATTAATTAATATTCAAAAAAATCTTATAATACAGAAGGCGAGGAACAGCAACACTTTCAACATCAAACTTCTTTATGTAATTTTTATTTTCATAATGATTGTAAAGTTATGAAACAATAAAAAACAATTGGTTTTTATTGAAATATTTCGTTTCTGATAAGTTTTCATTATGATTAAATTTAATTCTCTACATAGATGTTTTTATTTCATACAATATCTTATTGGTGCAGTTGAAATGGCACATAAAATAAATGTGTGAAAGTTACGTATTTTGGAAAATCTTATGAAGACCCCAAAATACAATAAGTTTGGGAACCACTGGCTTAGTGTTAGTTAATTATCTAAACGGGTACAAGAAATGTATGAAACCTCTTATTAGTTTAAATGTGCTTTACGCAATTAAAGTTTTAAACCTGTGGTAGTCGGGTACGCTACTAAAATAAATGTGTAAATTTGCCATTTGCCCAGCGAAGGTACAAAGGGTCCTTTCTGGCAGTCCTGAGATAATAATGTTAGTAAAGTGGTCAATAATTGCAATTATTGAATATTTATTAATAATTTGAATTACGTTTTCGGGTATCAGTGTTCAAAATTAAATCGTTGTCTTTCACAATCCTAGAAAATCAGGCGTCATACGAAAAATAACTCGCTATTAAAACACTTGTGTACTGTGTGAAATCAATTTGTCAAAAAATGCTCTTGGACGTTCTTCGGTTCTTTCTATTCGTCTGCGTGGTTTCTCAACTCTCTACAGAGCGGGTAAGAATAGAAGGAAAGAGCTCGGAAAGTACTATTTAGTTAGCTAAACTCAAAGCTCCATTTTTTTAATCGGAAACGTAGTGGGTGCAAGAAAATGAAATCATCACACACGTGCCATTCAATACAAATCTATAAATTAATCATTGAATGAAAATACCTTCATGCAAGAAGTCCAAACATTGACTGAGCAACCGAATAGCTGAATGTTGACTAGCCGCAGCGGGATCTAAAATATAAATAGGTAGAATTAAACGCTTTATAACATTGCAATTTTTACTACACTGATACGCTTTGGATCACGTGATCCTAGACCCTAGAGTCAGAGTGCTACGTTTAACTTTGGAAACTCTACATTATGACAATATAATTACTATTAAAATTTTGACTATTTTTTAATTACAGGAAAAACAATTGGTGAAATAAATTTCATCAAAAATTCATTCATTATTTGAAATTTTCAGATTCCACAACGCTGCTTCATAGGACAAAGATTAAAACATAAAATTTTACAGGAATATTACCAGCCGTTGTTTTGGAAAGCAAATTTAGGTTGACCAAATTATATTAATTTATTTGTTATGCAACAGAAAATGAAAACCGAGCACGATTACGTGGAGAGATGAAGAAATAAAAGTCCTGCTTTAATTATCAACTTTGAGTTGGCTGGAAATATTGTAAGACCACCTGTTTTTCCTGTTACATGCCATGCTAATGTAAATGGAGTGGTAGGTAAAATATGAAATTCTTGTATCGCCAACAAACCGGATTAATATGTAACGATGGCTTCTCTTAAATTATTGCGTGATACAAGTCATAATGCTTTATGTCATTGCAATACTGATTGAATTTATATTAATTTACTTGGTACAGCAAAAATATACAAGATGTGGTATTTAATATGCTTACAACGGTTTTAAAGTTGCTGTAATTATACGAGTAAAAGCTTGTTGAAAACAAATATAAACTCAAAATATTATGAAGTAAGAAGTAAAAAACTTGCAGCCATTTAGGTCCCCAAATGCTGCTTTTTGACTATTGTTTTCCTTCATTTACAAAAGCATGTCATTTTTTTGTATATAATATATAGTTGACATTTATTGAATTGAACTGAACTTATTAAACTACAGATAAATGAATACAGTCTTCCAAAAATAAAAAGACTACGTACCCCTTTACTAATGCGATATTCATCCATATATAGGGCTGCCAGGCGTCCCGGTATTCCGGGTTTGTCTTGGTTTGGAGTCTCTTGTCTCGGCATCCCGAAGAGAGCTTTCGGGACAGCCAAAAATCACGGTTTTAGATAAATTCGCATTGGTCACAAATACCGAGTCACTTTAAAAAGTGGGAACATTTATCTTTTACTTCCTACGAACGATTATAATACGAAATAAACGACGGAAATGCTAATGTATATAAGGAAGGACTTCAACATTTAATTTGTATAAATGTATGTACTCCTTGTTTATATCTCATTATTTATTTGAACACAAAATCAGTGACTAAATCATTTGTAAAATTTAAATAATCTGTGTAAAATATTAAAGTAAAAAATAGTCCAGCACGCAAATTATCAAAGACGATTTCGGATGGTATATGGGGGGGAGTCAATTTAAATTAAATGTCCCGGTTTGGATGTCAATAAATCTGGCAGCCCTATCCATATACTCATTATATTCTAGCACCCACGACATTATTATTTTTGTAACTATACAAATTAAAACATATTTAATATCACAAAATAAACTATTGAAGACCTTTACAACTAGATTTCAAGGTAGGTACATTAGTTACAATGCCGGATGGGCTATTATATAGAAATATTTTAACCGTCGCATTGTGTATGTGTCAATAAAAAGACTTTTTACATAGACAATCGCACGTGGTTGAAAATAAAAATTATTTTGACGTCTATTTTCTTTAAATTGTCTATTACTAGACAACTGTCAACACGCCGACTCTAACCCGAAATTATTTATTTCATATAGTACATTATTGATAAAATTCAGCACAATGGACCCTAAACCAAGGATATTTCTGGAAGAATTCAGATTAAAGGTACTGGATATTACTTGAACAAATTATTCAATCATGAATTATGACATTAAAATTTGATAACAATAACCTCAACTTTTAGCCCGGCGCTGAAGATTACGGCATGGCCGATGAACCGTGGAGCCGCAAGAAGTTTAAGAAACAATTCAGAGTAGTCATCGTTCGCAAGGATCCAAACGAGCTAGAGTTTGATTTGATAGGAATACAGCCGGCATTCGCTAACGCCTTCCGTAGACTCATGTTAAGCGAAGTTCCTAGTATGGCGATAGAAAAAGTAATGATACACAACAATACATCCCTGATTCAGGACGAGGTTCTCGCGCATAGGTTAGGTCTAATACCCTTGAGAGCAGATGCTAGACTCTTCGAATATAGACCTGAAGGTAAATCAGAATTAATTCGCAAATGGACGCTTCTATTCATGTTTTCACGAATGTAGTTATTTCAAAAATAATTGTTGGATTGAAAGAATTTGATTTTTGTAGATGCGTAATACGCAAGCAAAAAGTTAGACATGCTTTACATCATGCTACACTTTTTCTATCGTGAAATTAACTAAATGCCGCTAATAACAATGTTTGAAATTTAGTTAACCTTAATGTTAAAAAAGGACAAAGTCAGCCGATTTTCGACTACTTGCTAGGCGTTTTCTTTATAAGACTCAATGGTGTATCCGAATATTCACATGTTTCAACGAAATGCTGACTAGTATATTTTCTTTTTATAGAATCAACCGATGGCACTGAAAATGATACTCTTGAATTTAACCTTAAAGTTAAATGCACAAATAATGCATCACAAGTAAAGGATTCCAGTAGGCCTGAAGATATTTATAAAAATCACAATGGTAACCCTTCATTTTCACTATATATTTATAATATTTTAGGGATGGAGTAAATTGAAACCAATTAAATAGGGCATTACAAAGGTTATAAAAACCTTTTCTTAACTGAAATTTAATCACATGTTATTAGGGTCTTAATACATAAAAGACTTGCCCATTTATTTTATTTAAATAATGAATACTCGCTATCACGGCTGTGCCGGGGGGAATGACGCTTTTATGCAAAGCTATTTATTGTGGAAACGAAGGATTATTTATGGCATTACAGCTGATGGCAATGCTCCATACATCTGACAACTATAATATCACAATATGTGGAACAAAATTGAGAAAATAATAATATTTACATTAACACAAATTCAAATAATAAAAAAATGTTGATGTCATTGAGGCAATGATCAAACTCTAAAGCTGTATTTTAGCAACCTCATAAAGGCTTACATCAACATATACAAATTCTCAGTTCGACTATCAGTTTATCTGTGTATTTTTATTTTTGTAGATGAGTGAATCAACCATTTTAGCAAAATCTAGAATCATAAAAAAAAATAATATTCACATCACTGATATTGCTATGTAAAAATGGCAAATTGGTTGATTGTTTCTAGACCCAGTTATAAATTCATAGATAATTGATACAGAAATTTGGAAAGTTATGAAGGCTTTAACTTGTCAAATAGCATTTAGGTTTATTCATCTTTTTTATTTAAATGTAGTAAAGTTTGACAATGAATTTAAAGATTTTATTGAAAAAATATTGATTATCTCAAATATATATTGCTACATAGAGTAAAAACATACGTTGGAGACTAGTTAATATATATTTATAATTTAAGACATCGACTGAGGGTGCTTGATGGAATTTCAATATCAAATTTGGATTATTGAGATTTTGTACACTTCCATGTATTTTGTCACTAACGACCCGGGTTTCGCCTTTCGGCATCTTCAGGCATTCGAGCACACGAATGGACTCGAACTGAGAGACAGTAAACAGTGTCTAACGTTTATATAGAAGATACAAATGCGACAAATATTATTTACGAGGTAAGATATTATACGTCTGAGAGCCACACTGATACCTGAGTTAAAATTTCGGGAATCATCCTAATCCTTATTTTGTAAACACCATATTAACAGAGTGGCGAATTGCCGCTTTTCAACTTCTTTTAGAAATACCAGTGATTTTACAATTATAATAGTATTGTGGGTTTTGACAGGATGTAATTCGACGTTTCTTTTTTTAATCTAAAGGCAGCTTGCTAATCGAAAAAAATAAAAAAAGAAACTTCGACATTCGCAAATCACTTGCTAATGGAGAACCATACGCTTAATGCGGATGATGGGGTTAAGCTGTTGCATAAAAACGTGGGGGATCATAAATTATTTTATCAAGAAATTTTGGAAATTAATAGAGCCCAGTTAAATTCCTTGCCAATTTTGAATGAGCAGCTGAACCTTCCTAATTCTCCGCTATTATACCCTATACGTTGAAACACCTAACAGATGTCACTAAATGTGGAATGATTGTATATATTTACCCATTCGTCGAATTACATCCCGTCAAAACCCACAATACTATTATAATTGTAAAATCACTGGTATTTCTAAAAGAAGTTGAAAAGCGGCAATTCGCCACTCTGTTAATATGGTGTTTACAAAATAAGGATTAGGACGATTCCCGAAATTTTAACTCAGGTATCAGTGTGGCTCTCAGACGTATAATATCTTACCTCGTAAATAATATTTGTCGCATTTGTATCTTCTATATAAACGTTAGACACTGTTTACTGTCTCTCAGTTCGAGTCCATTCGTGTGCTCGAATGCCTAAAGATGCCGAAAGGCGAAACCTGGGTCTTTAGCGACAAAATACATGGAAGTGTACAAAATCTCAATAATTCAAATTTCATATATATTTAGCCACAAATTATGTTTTCTCGGGAGATTGTTATTTTTTGACACGAAATGATCAGTTTTTTGATCATTAAATGATTTGTTTTATTCTTTCTGGCGGGTATACAAATTTCATTATTTGCTAGTAGAATCCATTTTTGTTCACTGCTAATTTTTGGGATTTTTGTATCTCTACTATATAACACAGAATACATGTAGAAATCTGTATGTTTGTATGTCTGTTGGTCACAACAACTCCCAAACGGCGCACATTAGCGACGTGAAATTTTCACACATCATTCTGGCTGCAATTGTTAGTTCAACTGCGCTATTTTCAACTCTCAACTTTTAACATTTAACCTAAAACTGAAAACGATGTATTTTTGACGTTTATGATTCGGGATAAAAAAATTAACAAAAGCCGAGAAAGATCACCTAGCAACGGCTCCGTACCGAATATTCCGTGGTTTTCAAGTCCTCTAGCAATTATAAATGTCACTTTTAAGGTATTGTCAATTCTTGGTGGAAAGACATTATATTTTAAAAAATAAAACAATTCATTTGTACTACGTCCACATATGTATAATATGAGGAAGTAGTACAAATGAATTGTGTTTTATTTTTTACAACTATAAATGTGTTATAAATTTCACAATTAATAAGTGTTTGTGCTTAAATCGTAAAATTTGTAAGAGATTGTTATTATTTATCAAAAATGAACCAAAAGAAGTTGCGTGTCAATGAATATATTCGTGAAGTGCAATTATAAATGATACCGATATATGTGCATTTCAGAAACTTTTGTTTTACCTACGAATGTTGTTGGACAGAGTCAAAGGTCCAACACGTTTCAAAGATCTCCGAACCGTCGATGGAATTGAATGTAAAACGTAGCATGGTAAATTCATACATCTCGATGTGCATCTGGAATTGCTCTGGCTAATCTTATAGTAATCCTTTCATTTATATCTTGCGTTGAGAGAATCCTCACGTTGCCTTGAATATACTAGACCGATGACATCTACAATGAGGCACTCATCAAGAGTGAAGATGGGGAAATTTTTATCTTTTATTACTGCGATTTTCAACTTTTAACATTATTATTAATTGATCGACAATATTTTGTGGGAGATACAACAGGTACGGTCCACGGTGATATTTTCAACCATCAAAAAAATTTCAACATTAACTAACCTTAACGTCTTAATGGCCTTATATCCTCTATCTTGGGCGAAGCTGGGTAAAAAATATTAGTAGCTGATAAAACACACCAAATTATTGGTATTAGTAAAAATAGTTCCAATGAACAAAACTCCAAACTTTTTTATAAATTATTTGTATTGTCATGATTCACGATCATCTCAAATTAATCACTCAATATTGGATTATCTTTCACAGTTTATTCCGGTCAGATAAAATGGCAGCCGGTTGGAAACCAAACATCTATTTACAAAGAAGATCAAGTTGGTTCTGTGCACAGCGATATTCTCATAGCCAAAATGAGGCCAGGACATGAACTGGATTTAACCTTAGTTGCTGTGAAAGGACTCGGAAAGGACCATGCAAAGTTTTCCCCTGTCGGTAAGTATTTTAATTTCCTTTACTTTTTAATAAATCTTCACTCAAAAAAATATTTTGCAAGCACAGTTAAGAGATGGCATGTTTTTAATCATTTGTATATCATAAATGTTTGATAAAAAGAATCATATTTATTTGACAATGACATCAGACAACAATTACACAATGTCCATTGTTTTTATCATACTTGTCATAGAAAATTTCACTGAATTTATACTCATTTTATTTAGATAAAACACATTAGAAGAAAAAGTTTGAAATAAGACAACAAATAATATCTAAAACTATGGTATATTTTTCAATTAACGTATTGCACTGAAATCATGAGTAAATCTTTTGATCATATTTACCAGGTGTATTCAGCAAACATGAACTTGTTTAATTAGTTTTTATAGTACTTAATAATTGAATAGTTTGTAACTGAATAATTTAGTCCTAGTGTAGGGGGTTAAAATAGGGATAAACCTATGATAGATTAGAAACAATATTGGTTAGTTTTGACAAGAAATATATCATTATAAAATATGGCAGAGAATACTTCATAATGAATCAAGTTATGAGATCTCATGAGGAACAATGAAGATTAAGTAAAATGCGTAGTGTGAAATTCGTTTTCTTTTTGCTAAGCTGAATAATATATCATTTTGTTTACTTCATACTTGATAGTAAAATTTTTAGTGACGGTCACTGAAGAAAAGTTGTATATGCCATGTTGCACAGAGATGCGAGACTCAATAATAGACTAATATACTAGAAGTCGCAATCATAGCATACAAAGGTGAAGCATTATTGATAGATAAATTTTCTTTAGCATAAACTATGCTACTGTTATCGTATTACATTATCTTATTTAGTTTTGTATGATATACAAATTTGACCGTGTAATATGGGGGATAAATAAGAATATCTGCAACTACAAAATTCAATATACTAACTCAAAAATTAATAACAACAGCAATACTGGAACTCGTATATCTGTTCATATGAAGCAAGTGTCCACAATTGGATAATATTGTTGATGGGAATACTATGTATCCTGTAATCCTTTTTTATTTTACAGCAACGGCAAGCTACAGACTACTGCCTGAGATACATTTGACCAGACCGATTTCAGGTGATCAAGCCACCCTGTTGAAAAGCTGTTTTGCACCTGGCGTTATTGCAATTGACCGTGAAGGAGAAGCATACGTAAAAGACGCACGATATGATACTTGCAGCCGGAACGTTCTTAGACATGACGAGTTAAAGGACGCTGTTATTATGAGTCGAGTTCGGGATCATTTTATATGTTAGTAGTTTCTGTATATATCATTGACGTTTTTCCAATTGCCTTTAACTATTAGACCTATAAAATCATGTCAGTTTACGCTAGTATATGCTGCCATGCAATTGGTACAGACATAAATTCTTAGTTGAATTTGATCATCCTATTCAACATTTTAAATGGGAGAAGATATTTCTCAATTTTTAATTTACTGTTTAAAAATACCCATTATAATTATTTTCAGTTCATTGTTTTATGCTTTATTTATTTTATTATTAGATATACAAGTAGTATGATGTAACAATTTAAAAAAAAAAGAGATTTTTCCACAGCGCATTTGATTACATTGATTTTAAAAACTAATAAAAAAGTGTTTGTCTGAATACACTCACATCTACCTATCATAATGTTAAAACTACCGAGTGGCTTCATCATTTGAATGCGGGTTCTGCAATTAATTTTGGTATGTTAATAATAATTCATTATCTGTTTTATTTGTTCTAGATAATGTTGAATCAGTAGGCGCTCTAGCACCGGATGTCATCTTTGTAGAAGCTGTTAAGGTGTTAAAACAGAAATGCCGAGTGTTTATTGCTGAGCTTTCTAAATAAAAAGAATCATTGTAATGTTATTTAAAATAAATTTGCTATAATACAGACATTTCGTAGTATAATTATTTATCAGCTTCTTCAAGATTTTTTTATTATCTTTGTTATAATCACATTTAACCATATACACCCAAAAAATCCAAATTAATGGTTTCACTTCATTTAAGTCTGACGAATTATTAAGAAGTGGCATCTTCAAATGCGAATGGTTAAACACTTAAAGCCCGATTATAACAATTTATTAAAATAGATGCATTATAAATAACAATTTGAGTTATAACAAAAATCAATGCTGCCCATGGTGGCATTCAAATAATGTAAAGGGATGAATTGAATTATATATATATTTAATGTTAATATATTTACTAAAGATCATTTTTAGTCCTAATTTACTTCCTTCCTGTTACAAAAAAAACTTATGGATGCCAACTATCGAGGTTGAGACCCTACCAGTGTTCCCTCTAAGACGGGAGATTAGGTGTGCGGACAATTTAAAGGCTGCGCAGGCCACTCTAACAAGTGCGCGGCATGCTTTAAATATTTTTGCAAACATCAATATATCATATTTGACAGAATTGACAGTTAACACCTTAAAAGTGATATCATATTTGATATAAAAAGTTTTTTTTTTGTGTTGCTTTGCATATTATATTTAAAATTATTATCATTTAATAATGTGAATTAAAATAAAATATAAAAAATAACAGAATTCATTTTATTTATTTACATAAAATAAAATCAAACACAAATTAAGCAAAAATAAGCAGAATTAAGCAAATAATCGTCGCTAATATTAATTAACATATTTTATAACATTGCTTAAAATTTTATAGTTTTCAACGTCGTTCCTTACAACTAATCCATATATTATAAACTTCATCTAAATCAATTTCTTGTTTTGATAATAGGTACGTTTAATTCTCATTGTATTATCTTAATGCTAAATTTCTAATTGGACGGCATTTCATTTTCAACTGATCGGTGAAACCATTCCAGTTTGAATTTTTTACAACTGTTCTTACTTTTGGAGGAACTAGACGATATATTTGATTTACTCGCTGAACGTTTCATCTGAGGGTTAAAAAAAACCATTGGATGTTTAAATGATATTTTAGAAATTGGAATAATACTTTATAGCAACAAAAACCGTCAATTAATTATTTGTATATACAATGGCGTAGCTAGGGTTTGTTCTTGAATTTGCGGCCCCTCCAAAATTGATGATTTTATGTTTACAATAGTGTCGGCTTGAGCCTTCTTTATTTTTAAAAAATCTGCTCTTATTTTCTTCGTTATAAGACATTACAACGTGGAAGATTGCGCCGCAGACAAAATTTTTTATGTATATAATATATTGAAAAATATGTACTATATTTTTACAATCTCGTCATTTACAAATGTAAAATTCGATATTAAATTTGTAGATTCCCGCAGGTATGTTTTTCAAATATGGTCATTTAAATAAATTTAGAAAAGAAAAGTATATTTTGTCAGCGAGTCACAAACTAGACCGAAAAAACATGGTAAATGAAATATAACTTGCATTGTACATAACACGTAAAAATATAATTTTTTTACCTTCGAAATTTTCTATTCATCTTCGAAAATGCCGCTCTGGTTTTTAACGCTGATTTAAAAAACATTTTTCTATTATTTCTATAGTAAATTATATCGGACATACTTTTTAAAATACATATTTTGTTGATAAAGACGATTCTATCACAATTCCGAAAATTTGGAAAAAAATATCCACGCATGCCAGCAAAGATTTGATAAAATAACTATAAATGTTTTTTGGAATTTTCTATGGCCAGAAATAGTTTTTCGAATTCATTAGATGGTTTAAAAGACTTAAATAACAATATTGAGGAATTATTCCGTAAAGAATAAATAATTGATGACTTGGTTAATATTTGGAATGAGTGTATCAAATTTTTTAAATATAATATTTTTTATTGATAGAAAAAGTGGAACAAAACAAACAAATAATTGTTTTTGAGATGCAAAGCAATTTATTATATTATAACCAACATACCTTAATCAATATAATCAATATTGCTTAATCATAAAATAATCCACCCCGCAACTGCACGATACTTCTTTCACCTCGTGTTCACTTTCTTCCCTTTCTATATATTATACTTGGGTAAGTTTCATTCGGCGGTTTTCGAGAATTTTTTTTGTATTTAAAAAATTGACGATTTAGGGTAGAACATCTGTTGCTTCAAACAATAGAGACATTTCGGCCAGCCACCTTAAGACACACAACACATGTTTTAACAAAGCGAGAGAGAATTTTGTAACTGAATTCGGGTTATTCCAATTTTATGATTATTTGAATAGTTGTTATTTTATGATTATTGGAGAGCGCGAAAAAGCTGGACGACTGCGAGCGGGTTTCCAAACTGCTGCGCGCGCGCGCGCGCAAAATTAGAGGAAACATTGGGCCGAACTCACTTTTTTCTGTATGTCTGTTCAATGGTCAAATCTCGTTTAGAACTAAAGCAGTGATTACTATTCTTATTCTGAATAAATTCATGAATAAATTATTCTTATGAAAAATATTATTTTATCTGTGTTGTATAACTAACGTATTCTTTCGATTATAAGAAGTAGGTATGTATGTTTTTTTGGTTTGATAAAAACTGAAAGGCTGCTTAACATTTGTCAAGTTATCCCGTGGGTTTATGTTTGTCATCACTGCTTAAAAGTTATTTAGTGAAGTATGTATTTGTATGTCATGCATGTTATTGAAAATTTAAAATAACACCTAACCAACGAAAATCTTATCAATTTATAAATAAATCTGGAAAACAATTTCATTTTTTGTTGTTGTCATTCCTGTAATGCGGTTTTTACTACATGGCTATATTAATAGATAGGTACCTGTTTTAATTTGACAGTTCTCTCGGCCGGATGATTTGGAGAGATTCTGCATTAAACACAAATTTGAGTTTTGCTAATAGAGTAAATATATACTAGAATAATACAGAAAACACAATATTTTGACGTCATTCGTAATATAAAGTTATAGCCACTTAACCTTGAAATATATTTAATATCGTGCCACAGTACGTATTGACTTAATCGGCTTTTTGTGTATCTTTTTGTATACATTTATTACGGAAGTCATGCTTCAATGATTTTGAAAACGTTTAAGCCTTCATATTCGCGAATTTCCTGTAACATACACTACAGTAACAGTTTTATTTTCTTACAGCCGACTGTCAAGAAGTGGAGAATTAAAAATGGCTCAAAATATTCCATTAGTTATGAGAGTCTTGGCATCGTCAATAACAGCAGCAAATCGAGCAGGGAAAATTATCAGAGATGTGATGAGTCAGGGGGATCTTGGAATTGTCGAAAAGGTATTTCAATAGATTTATTGTATAGTTACACAAAATGGTATACTTTCTAAAACAAAAATGTACTTTATAGCTACACAATGTTCTCTTTCGTCTCGTTGAAATAATATATTTAATTTAATTTAGTTAATAACACAATGTTCTCAAAGCATTAATGTTCTTAGAATTCAAATAAATAAATTGCGTTCTAGTGTGACCCCATTCTTTGGTGCTTGATATTATTGCTTCAGTACATTGTATGTCGGCGTCCGTGGCGCAGTTGTTAGCGTCGCTGGCTACGGTTACGGATGTCTCGGGTTCAATTCCTGGTGCGGACGATTTTCATAGATTGATCTTTCAATCGATTGATGGATTTCTGTTCGTAGTCTGAGTCCTCCCACCCACCCATCCCATCGCAACGGGGCGTAGCGACAGTGATTAGCTAACCACTAGTTCTTTCCTAGCCGTATCCTTCTATCGCTACTCTCTTCGAAAAAAGAGAGGTTGAGCAACTGAGTAACAAGCAGTTCTCGTAGAAAAATCCTGCTAAGATACCTCCATTAGGTGATCATATGCTCCACATTGGGAGCGGACATGGAAAAGAAAAATTTATGAAATGTTTTATCTTATTTAAACAAGTTTTAAATACAGTGAATTATCCATTATTGCTTATGAAGAAACTGTTGAAAACATAGGATTAATGCAGGAACATGAAATGTGTCTGTTTGTCACAAGAACTCCATCCAAATGGTGGACAGTAGCGACATGCTATTTGCACGTCATTCTGACTGCCGTTTCTAGGTCGACTATGGTATTTTCAACTTTTAATATTATTATTATTTGATGGATTATATTTCTTGGATGTTACATGAAGTACGGTCCATGATGATATTTTCAACATCCATAGCTCCCAAATATTCCATTCCATAATAACACAGACCCAAACATTTGTATATTCGGTGTTTTTGTTTTGAAGTTGACTAGTTGTAGGTCTGCCTTCAATTTCCATTTTCAAATAGAGGAGAATAGAGCGATATGATAATTACACAGAGAGGAAAAAATATGAAACATTGTAAATTATTGTTTTAAAATCATTCTTTTATTTGAAATATAAGATTTTTTGTCTGGTCTCTGGTTAACATTGTTGACTTTGGTTGCAGTATGGATTCGAATACCAGTATAAACAGTTTCATATGTTGATTTTTCAATCAATTCTTGGGTTTACATTTGAAGGCATGGACACCCATCCAATCCTAAAAACATGGCTTAGTGAGAGCGATCCTGTCCTAACCACTAGTCCTGGCCTAGCCCTATTCTTCTATCCATAGTCTCTTCATGTGGTGTTGATCAACTTAGTAACAAGCAGAAAACATCTCTTGAGATTAAGTCCATTAGGAGGCCATATACTCCACATTGAGAGCGGACATGGCTTAAAAAACATTCTTTAGTAACTCATCCTGTGCAGTAAAAGATATTAAGAATTGAAGCAGGCATTCCAGCTCAAAGATCAATTGTGATTGTGATTCAATTTATAATAACTAACAATTTACAATAACATTAAATATGATAATATACAAACTACCCTCATCCCCTTTATGCCATCATATTAATCTATCTTTGTCACATGTCATACAAATTTGACCATGTAATATGCTGCTGAGAAAACAGTTAATCGTAGTTCCAATTTTCATCTATGCATAAGTGTGTCGAATCATAATTAATTTGATAATATCGAATCATAGGAAAAAATGGCTTAGTTATGATGGGTGAACAATTGATGAGAATTTAATTATTTCTGTTTCAGGCCAAAGATGATCTGCAGACTGAAGCCGATAGATCCGCCCAACGCTGCATCATAGCATCGCTCTCCAGACAATTCCCTAATATAACAATTATTGGTGAGGAAGGCGTAAGTGATATTGAGGTACTCGATTTTTCGTCATGTATTTGTGTCGCACCTTCCAGTCTTCTGCTTCTCTCCGACACCTCTTAGTGGTTTCTGTTCTTTTTTCTTTACTTATAATATCATTCAACATAATAGTACTATAATATACAATACAGACGGACTTATGACTTATCGAAATCATTTAGTTAACAACACCAATATTCACTTGTCATCATACAAAACCCGCTTTATAGCATCTTCAGCCTTAATAAATAATGGGATGTGACATTGTTATTAGATTTATATTAGAGATTTCAGAAATCAGTCATTTTTTTTATATTTGTGTATAATTAGAACGTTTTTTGTACTATTAGCTTTGTTTAACACAAAGAAGACTACCACTTTACCATTTTTACTAACCCATCAAATAAGCGCCTTCTTTGCTTAAGTTAAAACACAAGTTTTTTCATTACTACCACAAATCAATCATAATATGGTCCACAGCTGCTAGTGTGCGAGAAAGAATGTTTTTTCGCCATATTTTTAGACCAGATAGTAAATGTTTCACCATATTTTTGTTTGAAAATTTATGTCTTGTAAGTTACATTATGTGTGGCGTGGTGTTAACCGTTTGATTAGTGAGCTATTTTTTTTTATTTCATCAGGTTTCTTTTGTATATTTTGATTATTTTTACTATCACTACACCCAAAAATATAAAACAACTTTTTTTTGTTATGGATCAATCTGGGAAGAATATGAATTCATTATTGCTTTCGAATCATTATCTTGAAGCTTTCACTTCCAATTTGGCAGTATATCTTTTTGCTTGGGCATCTGTGGGCATGTGGTTCTATATTGGCGTTGATTCCAGAAAAGGAGTCGAACCGAATTGAATTTTTACACCCAAAATTATATTGCTACAGATTACTTGCAAAAATTACTGATAGATGTATGTAGTATCCATATCTGAAGAAATAATAATTCAATAAAAAATATGAGAATGGAAATAGATAGATGATGATAGATTCAATAAATGCAATACATCGTCGTACATGTGCGGCTGTACTTCTCAAAGGATTAAAGCAGTTTTTGTTTTCAATGCATTTTAATTTGTACAAGAAAAAGGAAAATCTAATACAATAATGTATGGACATTTGAGAGTTAACTATTGAAATGTTAATTGCAACTTAATTATTTCTTTATTGCTATATTTTTTATTCAATATTATGGTAATCATTTTTATTATTCATAAATAAAATCATCTTGTTAATAGAGACACAATTTACAGTAGTGACAGGTTTTATGTCAAGATAATAAAAATCTTATATAAAATTGTATTTCCATATAATATTTTATGATTGAAATTTTCATGGCCGTTCATCAGCTGTCATGATAAATTATTGATAAAATTATTATTTCTCACTTCCCAGTATTGAATTATTTTACTGTCAGTTATTCTATACAAGTATTGTTTACTCCATCTTGAATTTACTTTAGTAATTGAAGTTGTTTGAAGGAGATGTTAGTAACCAATGGAAATTGCATTAGCACCAATAGTGCTTAAATATATGCATTGTTTTTGTGAGATGAAGGGGTTTGTGTTTATGCACATTTTCAATGGGATATAGAGAATCAATTCAATTGATTGGCCTTGAATATTATAAAGGTCAGCCTCTGTAGTCTTCAGAAAAAATTTAATGATTAGAAGGGTCTGAGTTCTTGTCCCGGCAAGGTTTATAATGTCAATTATTGATTTTTTCAATGTTATATTTGAGATCTTAGGCATGGGCGTTTGTAATGTCTTTGATCTGAACGATCTTATCTTGGCACATTATGCATGGGGACTTATTATAGTGTATGATTTTGTTGTGAAAATATCTTAAGTCTACCCTCATAATATAGTTAATGCGAAATATTAAACAAAACATAGCAGATATTAAAAATTTACCTGATGATAGCAAGCACACAAGAACATGGGTAACAATACTCTTCATTTATAACGTTCAGTTGCCGAAACAGGTATTAAGTATTGAATGGAATATCTGCTTATAATGCTATTTTTTTTTCGTTCACCTAAAACACCATAAATCGTGACTGACAAAAAACTGTTTTTTATAACTAATAAGACATGTAGATAACATTTAATTTCTTCTTTAACTATTATGTTTTCGCTATTGCTAATCTTCATCTTTTAACTGTACATTTAACGACACCATTCTGATGTATCAGCGATGCACAACCTGTAGCCTGTGAGCCGCATGTTTCCCAAATTGAAAACATTCCCAGGTAAAATTTCAATATTGTCAAATTTTTGAAAAAAAATTTCTTAATTATTTCAATATCCAATAAATGATATGTGTCACACTGTTTGAAATGCAGGTGTAGTTTTTATCTCTTCTTAGATTATTGTTTTCATGCAAGCATTTTAGTGTTAGTTTTCAATAAAAAGTAGGCATCCATCAAAAGAGTCTTTTCGAAAGCAATTACATTCCATTTGCTAATATATTATATGCAAATAATGCAAAGTATATAAGGGTTAGAGTATCTGGTATTTAGTTGTTAAATTAAAAATGATACTATGCATGTCTAGACTTATAGGTTACATAATAGTCCGCAAAACTGCTTCCCATGAACAGTTGGAAAATGGATAAGGTTGCCCCACGGTTAAATAGGTTGTGCATCACTATGTTAGAGAGAGCCTCACATTCAATTGAAATTTCTGAACTACCCGTTGATTTGTCCAGGTACCAAGTGATTGGTTAATAACGCACGGCGATCCGGAAATGCTGAATAATACGTGCCCTGATGCTCTGAAGAATATCACGGAAGAAGATATTGTTGTTTGGGTGGACCCCCTAGATGGTACTTCAGAATACACCCAAGGTATTTTATTTAGATTTCACGTTTGTATGAAACGACTTTTAACTGTTTTTTTAATTGAGCTAAAATTGTTAGCTCAATTAAAAAAAGTGTAAAATCCGCAAGACAATGAATTATCTGTTTTTAATGTTGCTGTATAGGTTGAGTTTATAAATAAATGATTCTTAATTTACTTGTCTGTTTATCAATCTTCGTAATCTAAGTAAGTTAATCACTGTTCAAATCACTAGTAATCTGTGTGGTTTTGCTCTTTGAAAATTTTGATTTTTTCAAAACAAGCTGTTTCCTGTATGTAGAAATGATTTTTTTATTTTTATTTAATGCCACAACTGAATATTTCCTTGAAGCGACAACACTAGGGGCGCGCCATTTACTCCATAGTGCACTAATTTCATAGATACATTTTGTTAAAAGTTAACGAATCCCTTGTTTTATTAACTGTCAGATTCGTCATAAAACGTAAACAGGTCTGCGATAAAAATTTGTGATTCCTGAAAAGGTGCAAATTTAGGAATAACTCCCCAATTGTGTTGTGCATTAACATTTTATTTTGGACGTTAAATATATTCATAATTACAAAGTTTGATTGAATATTTCAGTGTAGTTATGTCTAGAGCAATTGTTACACGATTTTGTAAACAATGAGTTATTATATTAACATGATACTTTATGCTTTTTTCTTAATATAAAAACGGGGTCATAGCTGAGAAATATTCCTTGCAAATTAGTTATATATACTTCAAAAATATTATACCATTTTCTCAGGTAATGTTTTTCGTCAACTAGTTTGCTTTCCACAATGGTACACTTATTTAATGGAAGATTTGACAGTTTGCTGTGGAAAAACAATCATCCAAAGAGTTTGCTTACATACTCATATCATTCCATCGCTTTAAGGTGCTTCTTAATGGTAAATTTTGATTTTTGTTCTGTCTCTGTTGAAATATGGCTTCCAGACAGTCGAACTCATTTTTTTTCCAGGCCATTAAACGGTGTTGCTATTTTGAAAAAAATCTGTAGCCATATATTATTGAGCGTAAAAATCCATTTCTATTCAATTCCCATCCTGGAATCTATGTCAATGAGAACCGCATGCCCACAGAATAATTCATAAAAAAAGAGATCTACATCTGAATTGGATGTCAAAGCTTAGATATTTAATTTACATCTTTTTATTTGATCAGTTCAATACGTTGCTTGCGTTTATCACTTTGCCGTAGATTTTTAAAAAAATTGTAATGTTTATACTTTTAGGTGCTTTAATGCTAAAGGGCACAACATGGGAAAGGTGGAAAGCATTAATTACACACCCGTTTATCAGTATGAAGTGGTACCTAAGTTTGCTCAACGCAGAATATGGTAAAAAGTGATCATAGCATATGCAACATTAATGTTATTAACATACGGGTGTCGGCTCTCACTTCAATAACGTTCTCCTTTGAACCTCTGCTTGGGTTTGTTCGTAATCTAACAACTAGACTGTTAAAAAATTCAGCAGAGTATTGATTTATCACTTCCCTTTCCTGATTTCTTACACAGTGCATTTGTCAGCCTTCTTCTTTCTTCTACCTTTACTTTCCTACTGAAACTATAATATGTAGAGCTTGCTTAATAGTTACCTGGCTAATTTATTGCTAGTGTGGGTCTAGCCAAATCTTTACATCCCTTTCTCACTAAGTATTATCGTAATTCTAATTTACAATTTTTTTTCACAATCTTACTTCTAAGATGATTAATATTTTGAATTTGGTTGAGTACACCGTACTTGTCCTCAATTTGTTTTGTAATCTGTCCTCGGTAATCTGTTAATAAGAATAAGCACCCGGGTAGCAGCTAGATAAGAGATGAGTTGTTTTTCCAAATGATTCGTAGGATTTAATAATATGGAACCGGAAATGAAATGTGTGTATGTCACTGTTTTACTCATCACTTTGATGCAAGTGAGCAAGAGACGACAATATATTTCTTCCTATTTTTGCCTTAAAACGGTATCTGTTGCGGCCCATGCTGATTATTGAATTTTCAGTTTCGGTTCGCTTCAAAAAACAAGGTTCCTCATCACTGGTCCAACTAAAGATTCTGTGAGAATACTATTGTCTTACTGTTCTAAGATGTTTGAGGAAAAAACATCTTTTGAAGTAAAGATTAAATTATTAAAGAATTGACACGTCATATACTTAACTCACTCGCCATAAATGTGGATACTTTAACTGTACTTGGAGGCAATGGTTTAACGTAGCATAATTTTCAGGTTTCCTTATTAATCTAGTGGATTTTTGATTCAATGTGAATTATAGTTTTGTAATTCATTTAATGTATAAATCATCTTTTCGTTCGTTAGGTTTCTTGGAACATGTCACTGTACTGATCGGCATATCAGTGAAGGAGCGAGCCATCGCTGGAGTGATCCATCAGCCGTATTGGGGAAAAGAACCCGAGGGTAGAACAATATGGGGACTTCAAGGCCTCGGAGTGAACGGTCTTCAGCCTCCTCTGCCCGGTCCGTTGACAGCCCCACTCGTTTTGACCACGTCTCGCTCTCACAGCAACGCTCTGGTCGACGGGTGCCTCGAAGCCCTTAATCCCGATACAATACTCAGGGTGGGCGGTGCTGGGTATAAGGTATTGCTATTGCTTCTAACATTTTTTTTAAGATAATCTTTTGCTTCTCTATTCGCTATCACATAAAACTAGTACTAAACCAACTGTATGATTAAAGTCAATGCTTCAAATAAACTGCTATTAAAAAACAGTAGAGTATATATTGAAAAGAAAAAACTCTTGATTGAAATACACAGGTTGGTCGTGTTACTAGATGTGACAAAACAAGTGGAATAACACAGTAATCAATTTTAAATTTGTATAATCGATATTTCAATTCTCTATATCCAGGTATTACAGCTGCTTGAAGGCAAAGCCAACGCTTATGTCTTCGCAAGTCCAGGCTGCAAGAAATGGGACACTTGCGCCCCTGAAGGAGTTCTATCGGCCGCCCGCGGACGTTTGACTGACATGCTCGGTCGCCAATACAAATACGGGAAAGACGCCCCGAGGCCTAACGCCTCCGGCGTGCTGGCAACTCTGTCTTCGGACCTTCACACCAAGCTTGCGGCCGCCATCCCCGAGAGTATTAAAGACGTGCTGAAGAATTAAATACGATTCCAGTACAGCTATCGAGTACCGCTATGATCTCGGTTTTATTAGTTGACCGTTAGCTTTTGAGCACTTCAAAAGTATTTTTTTCGCAGATTCAATGCTACGTGCTTAGTAAATTATTAAGTAGATCAAAATTTACAAACATTTCATTGAAATATTTTACAACCAAAATGAATGTTTAATTTGGGGTTGTATACTCAATATAACAATCTAGCAACTCTGACACCCGGTTGTAACAATTTAAAATGGTTCAACTGAATTTTTTTCCTTTACAATAACTCATTGTCATAGATGAACAGTGTATGCTTAAAACATTGCAAGCCGTTGATTCGTATATGTATTTTTTACTAGTGGTTATTGCTTAATCGAAACTGCCGAAATACTATGAATCTACATCTCCAACTCCACTGCCCTGGTGAGAATAAACAGCCTTTGCAGAATGTGACAGATCTGACTGTGTACTATTAGTTTTAAAATCGTAGTTAATTATTAATTGTATTTGGTTGGATATAGTTTAATTTAAACATTTTGTTTTGATATCGTATTTATTTTTGAAACACGCTTTTTTAATAGCATGTTGATGGTTCCAGCATAGTTTTGGATATCTTACAGAGGCATTTTTAAAGGAGGTGATTGAAATTCTGAAACAGATTGTAATTTAATGTCGAATAATGGTAAATATAGAAGAAAGCACGAAAGAAATTATTAGTATTATGAATATATTTCTGCCCGTATCAGCAGGAATGTGCTAACCTTTAAGGTGATTGAAAATATCAAAAGATTAAATGATTATAATGTATTTTTATTTGTTCATTTTTAATTTATATTTCAACATTACATACGGCGTTTTAATTTGTTGGAATAGGTCATTATTTACTGGTCACTGATGCCCTATCCATCCTATAAAGCATTGGTGTCCAACGTTTTGACTACATTGATGGAAAAGTAATTGCTTAGGGCCACACATACAATATTGAATACAAAGAATGAGGATAAATAATTAAGTTTCGTATGTTTGCGTACATATTTTATTATAAGCAAATAGCATAAAGCTAATAGGATATTTGACCCTGAATATTTGATTCTATAGAAGTGGCTGCATTTATTAGTGAATTCTTGAGTTGCTCGTCAAAAACTTTTTATGTGGTTCTCCTTACAAGGTGAGTTCAATGTCTAGATTTTATCAATAACACAAATGTTTGTAAAAAAATATTTACCAATTTTTCTCATTAATAGATGTCACTATTTCTAAATCTGAACTATGCCGCTGACTTTTAATTTGAATATTTTAGGACTCCATAATCTAATAAAACATCTCTAAAAAGCTTAAATTCCAATGATATGACATTTTTTCTGAACGTCGGTATGCGAACTGCGATTTTTATGGTAATAGTTCTCATGTCATTCCGTGATTAGATGTATATTTTTATTTTATTGTCCATTTTGGTTGAAAATTATGTTGAGTATTCTGTAATGATCATTTATTTGAGATAAATATTTTAAATAAGTGTACTTTCCCTATTGTAGTTCAAATATGTGTAAAAAAACAATATTTATATTTTACAAAATATTTTTCTCTAATGGCAACTTTACATTGTAATTATATAAGTAGTAAATTAAATTTACCTTTTATGATATAGGAAATGTCTTCATAAATTAATTACATTGTGTATTTGATAGGTACTTATAAGGATGCCGCTATCTGACATTCATTATTCGTTTGAAATGTGATACAATCTTCATTCATTCATTTTAATGATTTATTATATTTATACTTATATTTTACATCTTTTCTTAAACCACTGCATATGGTATTTCCTCTATTATATTATAAGGCCATCGATTATATGTGCCCTTATTTTTAAATATCAATAATTGTCTCAACATCTTGAAAATTTTATTGTAACAAAGTCATTCAATGTCAGTAAAAAGCACTGAAAGTCGGTATATATTGTATATACATCGGATTCTTAAGAACCATGTCTGATTATTCTCTATCATCTATCGACTCATTGAACAGATACCTACAGAGGGCCTCAACCCCACTTGCATTTTTTCCAACTGGTGGTTCCGGTGTTCTGGATGACCGTTCAGTACTTTCCATCGTGAAACTGACGTACACTTGTATGTCATAGGAAGCAAAGTAATTGGTGGGTGTTAGGAAACGTCAAATGGTGCAGCATTTCTTAAAAGGGTAACATTTTCTTTGAGATTTTCTCCCGTAAAGCTGACCAACACCTTTTCTGCCATTTTCTACTTCCGGGGATCATGATAAATAGCAATTGTAAAATATCATCGATCATAATATGTACCCCGAATTCGAAGACACTGAAAAAACATCAATCTATAATTGAGGAAATACAGTATTGTATAAATCAGTTTCACATTTATGATTACCCTTCGAATTAATATTGTTGAAAAATAATACCAAATTCTTTGTCTTGCTTGTAACACAATATTACATCTCAACATTCTATACTAGGGTCTTTTTTTTTACTGTTATTAAACAAATATTTTTAATATGATAGTATACTGTTTTGATTGAATGATGTATAGAGTTATTTGACCTCATGCTACATAGATAACAATAATGATATCAAATTGTTTATTGATCTTTATCTTAAATTATTCAGTGATACATGACAATGAATATCTCTTTACGTCATCAAGTTATTTATTTATGGAGGCAAAACAAATATATATTTATAAATTAAACTGTCACTTAAATTTAAGATAAATTTTGTTGTGTAGATTTTATTAACACTGTGACATTGGCTTTTTTTTAATTATTATTACCAAATAATATCTTTTTCGTATCATATTCCAATCTGATTGACCAGTTTATCATCATATTGACATTCTACATTCGAGATGATTCGATATAACATAATGAAGTAGGACTCATTGCTTGAAAACTTGTGTAGCTCACTTCATGTTTGATCGAGCATAATATATAACGCTAAAATAAACTATTGGCATCTCTTGTAATGCATATCAAAACAGTTAAGTCATTAATTCAAAAATAAATTCGTCAAAGGTTTGTTCATATATGTCCTCCAAATGTAGACATGGCTATTACTATTATAAGTGATACTTGAACACTTACCTACTTAATATTGAATTGTTGAGTAAATATTTTATCTTGTTGAGATATAACATGATTCTTGTGTAAGTATCTTAAAACTTTTGATGTTGTAGTGCTAAAAATAAAAATGATATATTTGTAAGTAAAAAGTGAGATGGCTTTACGCCTTGATAAACCAACGCACAAATTGGAATTATCCTAAATCCCTTATAGCCAAAATGTAAGTTAAATGATTATATTTTCATAATTGATGTTATGAATGTTGATTCTTAAGATGCTCTATTATTAAATGTACTTTACTTCTAGTTCAATCAATAAAGAAATATATATATACAACACAAAATGATTTCTATAATTTATTCTTGACTGAATATGTCAAACTTCTTTCGAAAATGTTGAACGATCCCACTTTTCTCACAGTTAGTGGCTCATGTTCATACTCTATGACAGTGGGGTATCATAATTTTATAAAGTCTAATGCTTACTGATATAAAATTAGAAATTTTTTTTCTGAGAAACTGCTAAATACATTGATTTTAATTTATAAAAACAAAGAATAAAAAATATTTGTCATTACAGAGGATAACAGCCAAGGCGCCAGATGTTGATGGAATTTTTAAAATATGAGATCAAATGGGGAGGAAAAACGTCACAAACACCCATGCTCAAGAACTCAAATATCAGATTGAAATTATATTATATTGATTGAATTGGCATTTACTTGGTAGAACTCTATTATAATAGGATAAAATAACAAAGTATTTAATTCTACAATAGGTGGTTGATAACTATTTCGGCTTGACGCCATCGTCAGAACTATAAGCTAAAATAAGTTTTAGTATAGTTCTGACGATGACGTCAAGTCGAAATAGCTATGAACTACCTAATAAAATTTTGTAGAACTAAATGATTTGTTATTTTATCCCATCAGATTGAAATGTTATCTTGTTATTGACTTTGCCAGGACTTGGGCCCAGGCCCAGCTCATCGCTAGGGTACAGCTCTTACCGCTAGACCACAGAGGCCGACACATATATATATTACTCATATTTATGTATTATGTACGCTTGGGTATGTTAGGAATTAATCCGTGACAGTGAAAAGTATGCTTTATTTGAGACCGATAAATACTTTATTAAGTCTAGTTTGTCATTTAGTTTTATGATTTCAAAACATAATCATATAAATCGATTAATAAACTTAACTTCCTCTGAATAAAAAATCTCGCTGTGGTTTTTCAATACAAAGAGTAGTGAGTTTTTGGTACATAATTAAAAACACAAGATTTATAGAAAAATTGTAGACGACTTTCACCAGGTGAAAGATTTGTGTTTTGAAAGAACTGCCTGAATGTGTCGCCTAGCTAACTGTATATCGATAAATGTGTATATATAGATATATATATACACATTTATCGATAAGTGTGTATAAAACTAGCTGTGTATATCGATAAATCAAATTGATTCTACCTCATGTGCGCTGATTAAATTTTTAGCACTGAATCAGTTCAATATGTTATCATGTAAAATTCAATTGAATACATTAGCTAGAATCAATTGTAATCAGTTTTATTGCTCTTCTAAACAATTGGCTCTAATTTAGGTGCACAACTAACTAGTTAACCTGACTATATATTACGTAACATCCCAATGCTCAGGTTCGCCAAAACTCTGCATCTAACCAGATATTATATTTATAATGCGTGCCCCTGGCCTTCACCAATTGAAAAATTTACCATCAATCATATTCTATCAGCCATGTGTACTGAATGATCGAATTTCTCATTCAATTTCCAATGCAAACAGTTTCTATTCTCATAAGAAATATGATTAGATTTATAGAGGCTTAGTGATTTTAGAAAGATAGCAAACTAATCTGCATAATTTATTGACTGCCAATCCATACCAAGCCCATATTTTTAATAATATCAATAATTTACATTACTTTGCCAATCGCTGTGGTCGAGTAGTAATGAAGTGAGCTTCTGTAGTGCAAACCTCGGATTTAATCTCCTTATAAACTATTTGTGTATGAACCATGTCTGTTTCCAACGGGAAGCATATGGACTACCAACAATTTATTAATAGAATTGGTTGAACAGTAAATCATTTCAAAAAGCATACGTATTGAAAGATGAGGTTAGGAAATAAAAAGTTGTTGCCTCATCATTTAGTGCAGTGCTCCGCAACCGGTGTGCCGCGGCGCAGTACGTCTAAAATGAGAAAAAAATCAATTATTTTTACATAAAAAAAATTTATGCTATTTGGTGGTCAAGACTTCCGCTTAAATTATTCTCGTTGAAACAAATATTGTATTATTTTGATATGTAATGGAATAATTGTATTATTGCTTGCACCTTGGACCGATAGTGCAACTGCAATGATATGAAATAAAATAGAGTTTGTCTCATGGGTAAAACAAAAAAATACTAAAGTAGAAATTAAACATTTCTACATATATTGAGAAGCATTGATGACGAGATGGCGAAATTTCCCAATGAAATTATTACAAACAATAAACGAATATATTAATAAGCATTATCATTTAAGATCATGAAATACGCATTTTTTTTCTTTGTGTGTTAAGTGTTCTATCACTTTGAAAAGGTAAAAAGTTTTAATTGGCTTTTATTATAAGACTTCTTAGTTACCATTTCAAATTCATCAAATACATACAAATTATCAAATAGTAAGTTTTGTTTGTAAATTGTACATATTTCGGCTAACGATGTGCCGCGAAATATTAATTAGGTGTGCCGTGGATCGTGGATGAGAAAACGTTGCGGGGTACTGATTTAGTATGGCGCGTTTTAGGATTATGTATTTTATTATGGTAGATTCCATGGTTTTTAGTCGAAATTTATAAATCGGGAATGCGAACCATTGATCCCGAAATTTATGAAAATGAGAAAATATTGTTTTATTTCAAAACAATTGAATTTCAATTGATTGATACAAGAATACAAAAAAACTGTTTTACCGATAGTCGGTAATACAAGGCGCTATAAGGGCCGCTAAGCATAAATTAATATCGATTTGGGCCCATCAAATTTACTGTTCGCCTGGGGGCTAAGCCACAGCGCCGTCACTAGTTACTTGACGTATTCATTCGGAGAATCACGACCGTCATTCCTTCAATCACTACTGTACACTATCAATCTGAATGTCATCCTTGAACAAGATTGTCATTCCGATTAATCGTGTTAGATTCGCAACAAAAACATGAATCTCAATGACAAACAATGAACGCAGTAGGTAATCTGTCAAACTCAACAAATACCATAATACTAATGAAGAGTTTAATGTCACCGGGTGACCTACGCTATTCTTTTTTTACCTTCTACCTCTGACCGTTTGCGTGGCCTACATTTTTCGGCACTCACAAATAATTAAAGCGGAAGGTTATTCGCGTCTACGACAAGCGAGCAATACGCAAAAATAAAAAAAATTGAACACGTTTTTTTGTCGAGAAACACATCCAGACTTCGTCCTTTTGGTGATAGTAATAATGGTTCGGATAAATCCTTTGAAACTCAATTCAGTCCAAGCAAGCCTACTGAAAAAGATATTCATTATTTTTTTTCATTTCCAAACATAATATTCACGACGATCCTATCGGGGATTGGGCAGATTTTGTTTCACCAACTAGAAACAAAATGCGGCCTTTGAACATTTAAATTCCTGAACAAAATTCCTCTGGGGTGAAAACGTCGTAAATATTGGAACAGCAATAATATCAGATCTCTTATGTTATTATTTAAAATGTGATGCTAGATGGATACTCTTCTGATGTTGCTGTTACACATTCGTTTGCCGATACATTTTCGATTTTGTGCCAGTTTCCCTTCAAGGCCAGTCATGATACGGTAATATTAATTCTTCATCTTCTAGAGATATTCTTCTAGAATTCTTGTAGAACTAAATACTTTGTTTTTTATACTATTTTAATGGAGTTCTGCCACGTAAATGCCAATTCAATCACTCAGTAATATTATTTTAATATTCGTCTACAATAATTCTGTATCATAGTGTATCTGAACGTACCAAATAGAAAATAGTTAGACCTCTATTATATTCTATGGTGTGATATTCAGTATTGTTGAATATTCTGAATTTAAAAAGTTCGGTTTGTAGGTATAATAATAAAGTGTTGTCATTGTCACAATAAAATGTTAAGAAAATCGGAAACACTAGCTAATGACTATAATATTTTGCATACCTACGCATCAAAATAATTTTAGTTTTGTGGTTTGGGTAAGATATTACTCATTTATCTAATTTACCTCGTTATAATTATGAAGAATAAATATAGAAGTACATAAATTAAGTACAATGATATACCTATTGCCATATTGATAAATTGCGATAAGTTACTAGGTATTTAAAATAATATGAAAAATGTCGCAAATTAATGAATGGTGTTGTAATTACGATTGTGCAATAGGAAGGTTATTTGTCGTGCGCACAAGATAAGATTAATTACACGACAAATTATAATAATTATTTTGCAAGATTTAAATCATAAGAGGGGTTTTCGTTGCCATGCGCTTGCTTCCTTCATGCCCTTGAAGATTCTTTTAATATTTATCTAAAAACTTTAATGATGTATGTAATATATAATTATCTGTATACAGTCTACATATCCCGATTCATCGTTTTTTTAAGGGTCACACAAAAAACGATGGGTGTGAAAAAAGTAATCATCAAATTTTTAAAATTTTAAATCCATCAATTAATATGTATTTATGTCAGCAGTTCGCGCCTGCTATGTGATAATGGTTTGGTTAAGCTTATTAAAACTAGACTACTCTTTACCAGACATTCATTTCTTATTATAATTACAATAATTACGTCTTCACGAGAGACATTTTAGTTGAACTTAAGCAAATTCATGATGCAAGTGATGTGACCAGTCAGTAGTGTACTCAGTGAATGAGTAAGCAGTGGACATGCACGCAGCGCAGAAGACGGCGTTTGCAGTCTTACACTATCGGTTATTGGGGTTGCAGATGATTCTGAGCGGCATGACAAAATTTATTATGACAGCATTGTTAATGTTCGACAACAACGATCAATCGAGGTAAAATTTGTGACAGGACGATAATATTTAAACGACAGATCGAGTAAAACAATAAATAAGTTAACGAAGAATGCAGGACTATTTAACGCGAGTGCTTGGCCTGGACTATACAAAAGTAACGATAAATGTGAGAAAACTCTTTACTATAGTCGTATACCTTACATTATAATACTATAAAAAAGAGTTGGTACTTGTTTTCTGTAATTTTCCACGATATATAGATTAAAACAATATGATGTTTTAGTTGAGGTAGCTTGGAATTTAATTTAAACACTAACAAACTATAAAGGTATGGTGTTTTATCGTTTCGGCTAATTTGGCCTACACGAACCTTAGTGCATATTAATGTATACATTCGTATTAAAATTGCAGTGAATTTATTCGGATTTCACGTTGATTGAATGCAAAAATTATTCCTCCAAACTTCTCCTAAAACGGAATAATATATTAATATTATATAGTTTTGATTTAGAAACAGTCCATTTTCCAATTTTTAAATTCGTTCAATGTTCAGACATCTTAGACATAAGCTGATTGACCTTTGACCTGACGCCCTACGCACAATTTTACCGTATTAATGAAGGGACTCCCACCATAGACAAACATCAATGGCGATTAATAGATTTTTCCTGTAGAACGAAATGTTGGCACAACATCGACGCACCGAGTTCATTTGTTTTGACCTATAAAGATAACCTTTGGGGCGAAACTCACCAATAGAAGAACGATAAGATATTATTACAGAAAGTAATAGCAAACGATAATAAGTTTTGTGTATTGACTATTGAAACGGTTCTATTTTTGATAAATAATTGTATAGCACTAGACTTAATCATAGATTAAAACTTTTCAGTAATAAACTAATGTTGTAATTATCACAAGATCAAAGGTATAAGTTCTTTTTTAACTATATCTGTGGCCAATACGGCGACCATATGCCTAATGGCACTCATCTCACTCATCAACAGAAATTGTTCTACAGGAAATGCTTGCTATTTAGTCGCTCAACCTCTCTCTTGATTTCGAAGAGAGTAAGGGTAAAGTGGTTTTCCACCACTACTATATTGTCAAAAAGAAATAGACGGGACACCTTATAAAATTTCTTCGGGTTGTTGTTTTGCAATCGTCTTAAAATCCCTGATTTTGGACTCCAGATGCCATCATATTACCTATTAGTTAAGTATCTCCCTGCTTCAACATACATACAGGAGATTTTTGTACCTATTGTAGTATTATTCATATTGAATAAAAACTTTGTCATTAATATATTATAGTTTAATATTGAATGATATACGGTGTTCATGACCCAGCTAAATGCTGTATCTCACGGTTGATTAAATGAACTGTGCTAGCGTCTTTCAACCTGAAGACCTTGATATCAGCGTTTGATTTATAATGAAACTTTCATAGACCTACGGGTGTCAGTTAGACCTAAAGTTTAACGGATAAGAAATAAATATCTAAGTAAATGAAAACAAAAATTCACCGCAGAATAATAAAACAAAAGCTCTATTGGACCAGCTAAAGACAAATAAAGGTATCGCAGCCGTAAGAACGCCCAGCTATTCGAGAATTTAAGGCCCGATCGTACACCAGGTGACAGTATTATGAACCAGTTGCTAGATGCGAGGAATTTAGAGCTCAATCACCAAGTGAATGATGAAACTTCAGCAGGGAATCAACCATTAGGCCGCCTCCGGAGGAGGTGGATAAATAACATCACGGGGATGCAGAGAGGTTGGTAGTGAAAAATTGGATAGAAAGAGTCCGAGACAGAGATGCTATTAAAACAGCCATAATGTTGGGTATGGAACACACCTGCTATTTTGCTTTTTTTTCCGGTAGGACAATTGTCCCATTCATGAAATGTCTACCCTATGTAGGTAATTGACCAAATATTTTTTTTTCTGATTTTTAATGTATGTTGTGTCTATAATGAAATTTAATATTGTTTTTGTGTTTTTGTTCATTCAACAAATTATAATAATATGCATGTTATTTTTAGATGTCCTATTCATTTGAAATGTCCGTTTGATGCATTAGTTACTTGTTTTTTTGTGGTTTGTGAAAATAGTGATCATCGCTGTGGTCATAATCACGCAGTTTTTATTTTATTTAAAACAACATTCGCCGCAAAATGTTGTAAAGGTATCATGTAGCAACGTTACAAAAGTTCCCGGTTATTTTGAAAAAAAGACTAAGAAGGTACTAGGCTGTTTTATAAAATTTGCATTGAAGAGCGGCAGTAGTTTATCGTCAGTCTTACAATATTTGTATCTTTATCTAAGAGTTCGACACACAAGCTAACGATGCCATCAAAATATTTGTAGTTAACCTCGGTGTACTGTAAAAGAAGAGAAGCTATCGAGTACATGCTTTCGTTTGATCGATTGTTTTGTCGGCAAAAAAGTGTTTTTGTCTCATAACAACGGAAAAAATCCAATCACGCTTAAACTAACTTCCAGACAATGTCATATTGATGGAAAACTGATTAAAAAAATGCCAGAGCGCGCTCGGTTCTGGAAAAAATTACCAGGTAAACGACCAGGTGCTCTCCAGTTTCTCTACATCACTGTTTTTACTGTTGAAATTTCGGTATTCAGTCACTTAATCAAATCAAATCAATGTATTGTTTACAGAAAATTGACTCACTTTCAATTATTTATTGGTAGTACAATATTTAACCTCATTTTTTCAATTGAGATTAATCCCGGAAACAAGTTATAATCATAAAACAAGCACGTCTGGTTTAAATTTAGCATACTATATGTACGCACCGCCCAGGACCATACTATGTATTATAATAAGAGAAAATGTAGTGAGTACCCACTGAAGTTATTGCGATAGGAAAACCTGTCGAATTCAAATGAATATACGTTGCTACTTGCTCCAATCTAGATCAATTTAATGTTAGCAACGTGTTTATATGATTTAAATATTATTCCTAATACTATTTCTTCAATCATCTACTCAGTCTACTGTATTAATATATTTGTTATGCCTGGAGCAGTGATTCGCAACATTTTCTTCCTCACGGCACACAAAACTTTTCCCCAGATTTTCTTTGCACATCAAAAACAGAAATTACATTAGGATATGCTTTTCATTGTCAGTGTATTGTATATTAGAGATAATCTGTTTATTGCAATGATGCAATGCACACCTCGGTGAGGCGTCTAAATATCTATTCAACAAAAAAAACAATTATGCGAGTCATTATATTATATGTAAAGAATACGAAAACTAAAAGGTTAAAACTCTTCCCCATATCACGGAAATCACACGCAGAGACCGATAAATCCAGCTCTGACATCGAGAGTATACTGACAGAAAGCATTAAGTCATTAAAACAAGTTCTGAGATAATCGCATTTCGGGAATTATTTTTTTCCTAGTACAATTGTTTGTGATTTAAAAAGATTTTATACATTATTAAAAATACTTCTTTTGCCATACAATTTATAAGATTTGATACCGAAGAGTTATAATCACATTATGTTTTCTTCCAGAATAAAAAAAAATAACAATACGAAAATACTGTTTATATTTTAAAGACATTACATCTTATGACTTCATGCGTTCTACCAGTTCGCAGAGCGTTAAATTGCACCAAAAACCGCCTTAATGCGTTCAGTCAGTATACCCTCGATATGCTCAATTTTATTTCGCTTATATGATATTTATTGAAATAAGTGGTTGACTGGCAAATAAAAGTATGCAGTGGCAGACTGGCTCTAAAATATTGGATACTAGGAGTCAATGGGGGGGGCACCTTACTCTATATGCTAATTTTTTTTTTTTTTTTTCATGTCCGCTCCCAATGTGGAGCATATGGTCTCCTAATGGAGGTATCTTGACAGATTTTTTTCTACGATAACTGCTTGTCACTCAGTTGCTCAACCTCTCTTTTCTTTTTCGAAGAGAGTAGGGATAGAAGGATAGGGCTATGAGAGGACTAGTGGTTAGCTAATCGCTCTCGTTACACCCCGTGAGGATGGGATTGGTGGGAGGGAGGACTCAGACTACGAACAGAAATCCATAAATCGATTGAAAGATCAATCTATGAAAACCATCCGCACCGAGAATTCAACCCGAGACATCCGTAACCGTAGCCAGCGACGAAACCAACTGCGCCACGGACGCCGACAACTAATTACAAAATACTAAATCCACAATTTTGGGTAGGGGACCTCTACTGCACTAATAATTAATTGATAATTATAAAATTTCACATGTTACAAACAGCTAAAACAGACAGACAATACGTTTGTAATAATGATGAGGTACTAGTTCATTGTGTATATCGTAAGAAAACATATTTATTCGTATTGATGAAATACCTACAATGCTTTATCATGTATATTTTTAAACACTTTAAATGACACTATTAAAGAGTTATTTGATTTTATTGAGGGTTCCTAACACACAGCGAGGCCAACATGCCATCGGGTAACCTGACTTGTATGGCCAATCCGCCACTGGCAATATGTATATTGCCCTTAATTTGAAATACAATACGAAGGAAAAAATAAACTGTCACTAATAATTTGTGACACTAATAGTTTAAGCGTGAAACACAAAAACGAAGTTTACTACTATTTTGGCAAAATTTCAGTGTTTGCTTATAGACGCCTCATAAATGGTTAAATTATCTCACGAAAATTATTGATGATGCATACAATCAATAAGCTTAGTAACTCATCCGTAAAATTTGTATATTTTTCAATAATAAAGCAGCGATTAAACTGAAATTCGTCGCATTCGATTAACTTTAAGTGACAGAATCTTTATGGCACTTATCAAAAAACTGCCATATGCAAAATGAGTTCATTGCATCACGATAATGCACCTACGCATTGTAGTCACTAGAGACACGTATTATGAACACTTTGCAATAGATGAGTGACTAAATAAATGTTAAAATTCGCAATATATACTAATTTATCAGATAAAAATGTCAGACTAGTCATTTTTAAAAAATATGGTAAAATATATAACATCATAACATATTATGCAATCAATGTTGAATGAAACAAATTCAATTCATCTGTAGCGCCATTATTACATTGATGTAAAAGAAACCGCTTTGTTATAAATTAATATACTTACCATGTCTCAATGCATTTGATTTTTTACAACTTTTAACTAATGTAAAAAGTGAATTAAAAACGAATAAATTGCAATCTGTTATTAATGGTCTCAAAATTAAATATGGTGAGTTTGAGTGTGCTGCTATCAAATCAATTTGGTGCCCTGCAATAGTGTTGAAGTTGAAGGATTATTCAGCAAATATAATTATAACGTAACCAATCGTCGCTCTTATCGGAATGAATCGTCTTTTGAAACATGTTGAATGCTTAATTTAAAGTTTATTGATTTTTGGTTTGAAAAGGGCGCTATGTCTAAAATTGGTACTTTACAGAAGAGCCAAAAGAAGATGTGTGTTTGTATGAAATTTGATGAAAAGTGTGATGTTTTAACGTGAAATTAAATCAGCATTGATTCGAATGTTCCCCTTTCTTCTATATGCATGTATATTATGCATTCTAATTATAATATTTAAATATTTTTTTTAATTTTTAAGTCTTAACACCCTTTTCCTTTCGCACACAAAATTATTGTCGTGATCTTATATTTATTTTTTATTGTTACATCTTTAAATGGTATGTACATAATATATTATAAAAACAACAAATATGTTAAAATGTATTTAAATTAATGTCTTATAAAGATAGATGCTAAAATTAAACATTTATTTAATTCACTAAAAAACGCTAAAATAGAAAATATAAATGCTGAAATTGATAAAAAAGTAGATGCTCATAATAAGCGTGAAAATAGTAATCGGCTAAGCGCATACCGAGAAAAAAAGGAATGTTCAATAATGTTGCACAATAATTTTAATTTTAATTATATACAATTGGAGAATCGAGTCGTGTGACACGATACCTTCACGCGGCGCCTAGCGAAGTGATAATATCATTCAGTGTTTATCGAGACGTCAGTATTGGCTTGTTTACGTAAATTACTTAGCGCTCTTCTCTTCAATATTCAAAATTAAAGTACCTATTACCATTTAAAATATTCTGCCAGACAACGAGACCGCTTGCCATGTTTAGCTAGTCACCGAATGTGTTCATTTAAAAAATATATATCGCGGTGCAACTATTTGTTTTATCAAAAGCTGTGCATATACATATCAGTTTTATACTGATAAATAAATAAAGACAAAACTAAAAACGTATGCAGTTTTGTGCTAATTTCACAATTACACATTAAATTAATGTGAATACTAAGTTGTGTGATGTAAAAATCAAAATGCAAGTCATATTATAATAATATAAAATATAAAACAATGTTTTTAAAAAGCGTGCTGTGATTACTTGACTGTGGAAGTTCAGCCCCAGTATAGTTAAATAACCAAAGTGTGTTTTTGAATAATCATTAACGATAATCTTCAAGGCCCTTTTCGTAAAGGTATGAGTTTATTTTTATTAAAAACACGTGCTTTCTATATCTATCTAACCTCGATGTTTTATCAATTTTGCGTAGCTTAAAATGTTTATTGATAATCATTCAAATATGGCCTAGTGATAATAATACGCCGAAGAAGCGATAGATAACGTTGAGTATTTAGATTTATTGTTATAATATTTAAATAGTTTAATTAATTTTAGTTATAAACGAATTTATCAATTATAAATGTATACTCCTTTAGCGAAACCGATACTAGTTTTAATAATAAATTGCATTATATTTGGTCAATTACACGCTTTAGGTATACACTTGTAATTATTACAATTCGTTGGTTATAACAGTAAACAGTAAACAATTTACAAATTATTATTGTTACTACATAGGTATTTTAATAGCATTTAATATTTGATTATTTTTTAATGTGCCAGATATTTTTTTTAATTTTAAATTACTTGAGATCAGCGAAAAAGACATCCACACTTCTAACGCCTATGTAAGGGTTCAAATATCCGAATAGACATTTGCATAAAATGATTTCATATTAAATTATGCGAGATTTCGACCCGTGGACGACGTTAACCACTCAACTACAAGTAAAGATTTCTTCAATCAATTTATGAATTTGTGTTCAAAGGCAAGGATATTATATGATATTTACATTCCTTCGCACCCATTCGATGCTAAAAACGGGGCAATGCGGAACGATCAGCTGAGCTAATTAGTAGTCCTGCCTTCCTTCCTTTTATCCGTACTCTCAAAAAAAAAGAAAATGAGCCATTGAGTGACTGCTAGTTTTCGAAGAAAAATCTGTTAAGATTTCAAATAGAAGTCCATGTGCTCCACATCGTTGTTTATCAGAAATCATTGTGTCAAGTCGAGTGATAGATTCGAATCACACCGCGAAAAAAGCATAGGGAATGATCAACTGACTTACGTCGGTTGTTTATAAATAGTAGAATACTAATTAAATAGATCAATATTAAAAAATATATGCTCATTGTAACTTATCAATCGAAAATATCGAGTAGAAATGGCAATGGAATAATTATATTATTTTAATAATGAAGGTATCTGTTAAAAATGCAAGGCTGGTAATTTGAGTATGGAAGCCAAAACATTGTGGTCAGCAAAACATACTAATATTATAAACAAATAATTAACAGTTGATGTTTATTATAAACCGGAAGATTTATAAATATATGTATTTATAAACTATTATAATAAAAATAGTGTTTTTTTCTTTAATTACGATTAAAACATCATTAAGATTTCGCAATATATCAATCAAGACAAACATAAACAATCAAATCTCGCAAATTAACAGTGTCACTATGTTGGGAAATGTTGTGCAGTATAAATATGCAAATTCAGCTAACATATTTTATATTAATGGGATCCAATTTTTATTTACTAGCATTTCCGAGGACTAAATTTTCAAATAGTATATTGCAGTCGCACGTGAGAATTTTCTTTTTTTTCTAGATGATCTTTAACAACTTATGCAAGTAGGGATTTCAAATATTCGTCGAAAATTATTTTACGAATATTGAATAAGAAACATTAAGTAATTATTCGACTATATTTTGAAAATTTAAAATATCAAATTTGAATTATTGAGATTTTGTACACTTCCATGTATTTTGTCACTAACGACCCGGATTTCGCCTTTCGGCATCTTCAGGCATTTGAGTACACGAATAGACTCGAATTGACATCGCAATAATTCAAATTTTATATTGAAATTCCATCAAGCACCCTCAGTCGATGTCTAAAATTTAAAATATGATTTTCTTCATGTGTATTCATATTTCTGGCTAGAGGTATTAATTGTTAGCGCATAACAGTTATTACCACGTGTGTTGAATATTATGGTGTTTAAATAAACAAAAATGATTATAATGTTAAACCAGTGGTTTAATATACATTACTACTATGAACGAATATTGTTCTAATGATTGTTCAAATATTCGAATATCGAATAGCTGAGTATTCTTATCCCTATTTACAACCAACCTTAGGTACAAGTTTTGACATTTAACTTGGTATTTGAAAGGGACCTAAGCGAAATTTTCGCATGCTGACTTCAATGCCAGATTACAAATATTGGTCTTCCGATTACTATAATATCACGAAGCAATATTTACAAAAAGTCAAAATATCTATTCATCAAAGTATTGTTGTATGTTGTAAATATATGACATAATTATGTAGCATGAATCGGCAATATTTCACACAAGTTAATTGTTTTCATAAATCTGCGTACAAACCAGTTTGATACGATAAAAAATATCTGTTACTTCGGTACATTGCATGAATTATGTTTGGCTAGATTATTATCATGCTAAATGAATAATAAATTGTTAACATGATATGATCATTATTACACATACATAATAATTTAATATTATGATTTTTTGCTGACAAACAACCTCACGTTTTACCTGGTCGCTAGAACATTTAGTAGTTTATATATAGGCAATATGTCAAATTACGGATCGCATCATGCCTACCTGCTTAATTTAGTAATTTACCACAAACATACTGTGATACCACTGGCGATAATATATCATTATCTTATAATTCTCACCGGCCATTTGATTTTTTACTGACAAATTATATAATTTACCGACTAAATAAAAAAACGGAACTGATTTTCCTTCGATAGATATTTTTTTATCAAGAAACGTTTACAAATAACCACCAACCTTATTCAATGGCAGAAAACACGGTAAAAAATTATCTTTCATTGAAATCGTTAACACACTACACTCATGATAAATTGTACATGAAAAGTGTTGATGGTATCTTTATGATTGATTGTGCAGAGACGATTTTTTAAACGTAATAAAAATATATAATAATACATGTCAGTAATAATATTATCTCATTACTTAAGAAATAGTTATTTAATTATTTATGCCCTTTTAAAACTAAAAAACTATCTATATATAATAGAAAAGGAATAATTGATAATATGTCAACCGTATCGTGTTAACAGTTTTATATAAATACTTACGAGGTAGAGCTTTTTGTCTCTATTGAATAATATGATTAGGGCGTTACCGAATCCGGGTCAATTCAAAACATGCATTTTTGTAGATAAGCCTTTGTGTTTCTTAACCTTCGACACTATCTATAGAACTATATTATCCACCCCACGGAAAAAATCTAAATTTAGTTTAACGACATGCACGATATGCTTAAAGGGAGATGAAAAGGTTTTGATTTTGTGACGTCTAGTTATTTTTAGTTTTATTACAAAATTTAAAAAATCGGTACTACTGTTGAGATACCGTTTATTTATTCAATTGTAAATAATGGTTCCGGAATTGAACTCAAAATCCGGGATTGACATCTCTAGCGTCGGTTTGACGACATCCGAACTAGACTATTGCATTATGATACATTGATAACATTTATTCAGTATTAGTTATACGTTGTACTTTGTACTAGTACGGTTAATACACTTCTGAAAAATATTGTTAATAAACGTATCATGTGACACACCCTGGTTTTTTTTGTTAAGCTTAATTTTTATTAGGGTCCATAACTGAAAGTGCTCAGCGTTAATGGCTATGATCCAAGGTATTCCAACCGATTGCTGTCGTTGAAGCTGTTTCTAACCGCCGAAGGTCTATGGAAATTAGAAAGTGTCAAGACGAGTCCATTTTTGACGGAAAGGGGTGGCTCCGACGATGCGGGAGTTCTTTTGATTTAATGTGTGAGTAGTCAATTACGATCATTCGAGTGGAGGTGAGCGGCCGGCCAGCATGGTCGGCACCGTTGAAGTTGTGGATTGTTTTTGTTTTTTTTTGAAATTGGACGTAATTTAAAATCATTTGTTGTGTCATTTGCATTATAACTTAAAGTAAATTCAGTTGTTAAGTAAATGTAGATTCAATTTTATGTCTTAAGAATATTTTTGTCTATTTTAAACCACTGCATCTTCGATTAAAAATAAATAAGTGTTGAACCGGATTTAAAATGGTGTTTGTTTGAGATCCCAGCCCTTCCAGGACGTCGATAACCAGCCATCCGCCTCTCTTTGATTCGGGTTATTGTTATTTATGCACATGTTATTTATTAATTTAATTACTAATCGAGTTTCGAAGCTCCCTATAAGATGGGTATTACATGATCATAAAATGTTTTCCATATTTATTTGACGAAAGACATGATCATATTTCCAATGTCAAAAAATTACTATAATTATGACATTTTTTCATTAAGAAATGAATACAATAACATAGGAATAAAATAAAGATATACAGATTAAATCTTAAATTCATCGATGATATTGTAAATGTCACATGTTTCAGTGGCATATGAAGCAGCGGAGGAGAGATAAAGATACATTTTAAAACAGTTTTCATTCTAAAAAAAGTAAGGTTTCAGTTGGATAGCGGCTGAAGAATAATTAAGAAACGGAGCTCTCGGATCATAAGAATTTTAATAGTTATATCTTGTCGACATGACTGTGGTATTTGAGTGCAAAGGCGTTTAAACGTATATCTTTTGAATTATCTTTTTGTACAATAATATTATTATACATGGATTTTACGATTTGAAAATCTTTGTTAAAGGTATCCCATTACAATATGACGTTTATATTAATTCAAAGTTATATTTATGGCATATACATATCGTCATCGTAAATGTCAAGGGAGCCAGTCCGCAAAATCATAAAGCTGAGAAATCGGCGCGTAAAGATTTTGTGTGACAAAAAAGTAACATTTTCTGTTTTTAAAGATTTTTTGAAGAAAGAAAATTTGAACTTAATACTTCGTGATGGTACGCAGGAAGTTTCAGTGGTCAACAGCGTTAAGCCACATACCATATGAAATTATTCAAAAGTCAACAGATTTATGCGGCTTGTTATCATTGACTGCTTTAAAGTATGTGTACTAGGTCTATTGGCAATTTACAAAATATTCATAAATAGGGCTTTTGGGCTTCAAATCCATTGACCACAGCATCTTTGATAGTTTTAAAATGCTTTGTGTATTTAACTAATATTAGCCAAATTTCAGAGTAACTCTCTTTAAATATGCAGCGTCGATATATATTATGAAAATGAAATATTCTTTTCATAATTTTTTCAATCTCAGGGTAGTTGAACAAACTACCTTTATGATCACTAATTTAGTAGTTCTCACTCCCAATACGGACCACGGGCCTAATGGAGTCATATAACAATAATTTAACTTGAATTAGTTGGAAGTCAGTCGCCACGTCTCTCTTTACATACTGAGTTAGAACGGGAATATGGGCTTAAGAAAAGATTTAATGTTTTCTCTCTTTGACGGCCCGGAATATGTAAGTGAGTAAGAAATTAAGACCCTAGGTACAAACATTCATCAATCGATTAATAAAGGCAAAGATTTTAAGCCATCTCCGTTTCCAATGTGAATCATTTAGACTTCTAATGGAGCTTATTTCAACAGAAGTTGTTCTACAAAAGCTGCTTGTTACTATGAAAACAGTAATAGTGGTTAACTAGTCGCTCTCGCTAAGCCCCGTTTTTAAGATCGGAAGGGTGGGAGGGAATTTGAAACATTCATAAATCGATTTATTAAACTGTTTGTACTGGGATTCGAGCCCGTGATCCCTGTAACTGAAACTTAATGACGTTGAACACTCTGCCAAAGACCCGGCAAGTTTTCTTGTAGTGTCACCATTCGACGAAGTTTCCGCGGTTCTGTAATTAAGAAAAAAAAACTATTTATTTCTACAATTTCTCAGATCATCACCAGACCAGCAACATAATGTTTGACATTCTTAAGAATTGTAGAATTCAAATTTTGACTTAGAATAAACTGAAAAAAATGTGTTTTAGAGTACATTTCCCTTTGAGTGATTAAATGCTATATTACAGTTGATTTTGAAACTCGAAAAGTTACTTACATAATGCTCGTCCTCGAATCTTTATCATTTCACTAGATTATGTACTTTGGTAAATTAATGGAGAAATAAGCTTTTAAATGCGTCCAACGTGATAAAACTTAATTGCATGATTACAGCATCTTTGACACTTCAATCAATAAGGCTGACTCAATCTTAAAGAGTGTGCAGTATCTAGTGCAGAAGAGTATTGTTAAGGAGGTATGAAATGAATTGCTGTGACAAGGTGGAATGCAATAGCTCCTGGAAGTAAACACTGTAAGCCTTTTTCAATCATTTAATTTCAAATTATATCTAAATAACAACACCCACGTTTCCAGATTGTTTTTCTTCAATGTGAATCGGGGAACACCAGATAGCAAATAGTTAGTCATAAAAAAGGATAACAAAGAATTTAAATTGATAAGTAACTTCCGACAACGTTTAATAAATATATAATTATTTACGATATTTGTCTAAACTCTCTCACGTTCACGCGGTATATATTATGTCGACAACTCAAGCAATATAGGCAAAAAATGTGAAAGGCCTTCCCAAAGGTATCACCATTTACATTACTGTTTGTCGATGTAAGACCGGATAAAACAAGGGCTCCCAATCAGTGGGGAATTCTCTAATTTTAGAGTTCCAGCGGACATAAATGCCGTTTTTTTTTTAAATTTTCAATATTACATATATGCATATTTGGAAAGCACATTTTGAGTAAGAGTTAGGTCAGGCATTATGTTCTCAACATTAGTGAAAGGGGAAATGGAGTAAAAACAGCTGGGATCCCCTGATATTCAAAATAATCATGGCGAGATTCTTTTCCGGATGACATTTTTTTCGTGGAATGTGTGATAATGCAATGATTCTTTGATTAAAAGAATTCTTTGTACGATTTTTTTGAATAAAAACAACAAAAAATTATAATCAGTAAAACCAATTTTCTGTGTCGAAAGAAAAGCGATAAAAAACGTGTAAAAATAACAATGCAACACGAAATATAATAAGAAATGAACAAAGAACAAAGAAATACTCCAGTTATCATAATATTTTGTTATTTTATAGATGTATATATCATGTGATCACTAAAAACTTTTCTCGATTATTTATAAATTTTAAAATGATATTTTAATCACCATTGAGCAGAGAACTAAAACAATGTAAGCGCACTGTATCCAAAAGTAAATAAAACATTGGATTCAATTGTCGAAATTGGATAAAAACAGGCAATAAATCGCCATTACTAATTCCATGCAGGGCCATATTCCAAACATGACCAACATTATCAAAATTCTTGTCACATTAATATATAAACAGTTTTATATAATTGACATATTTTACGCATTTTGTTAAATACATATTTCCCAAACTAGCCGTTAAAAATGATTAAAGCGAAAATGTAATGCGTTTTCATTATACCTTTTCTTACATGCCATTTTAGCATGCTTAATAGTTGTAAAAAATACAAATTGACTAGAACTAGGTATATTCTAAAACAATCTGCAATACATGTTTCGGAGGTCAAAGTTATATAACTTTTAGAAACGAGGACTGAGATCCCGTGTTGTACTTATGCGAAAGTTTATGTTGTGACACCGCCCAAACCTGTATGGCGGATCCTAAGCTTTTAAAAGACCAAAACCGTCTCTTACGAAAATGTAATTTTAATATAATACATCGTTCTTCTTTTGGGACAAGGCGAATTTACTCAGTAATTATAATTTGTGTCTACGTGTCTGTACACAACGGACCGTAGACCCTAATTTATACCTCGAAATTCTACGAATTTTCAGTTACCAGCAGCATAAAGGGTTAGACGGCTACCTATGTCTCTAGCCGGCCGAATTCACCGTCTTCAGGTGTCATTCGACTTTTTTCGTGACACTTCGTTCAATTGCGGTGCATTTGGTGCACCGCGAGCTTGTTGCAAGTGTACCGCTGAAATATGATAAAAGACAAAAAAAATCGCAAAATGTTGAAAACCGAAAAAATGCTTCGCGGCATTATTATCCCCGACGAATCAATTTTATCTAATCGATCGCAAGTGTTGCCTCGCGTCGAATGGTTAGTCATATAAATATCATGGGAGTTATGTATAGGAATTTGTACCAATGGTGCCCCGTCAATAGTAGGGTCACTTAAAGGATTTATTACCCTCGCAAAGACAAGAAACCCTAAAATTATATCTACACATTGTTTTTTACATAGAGAATCTCTAGTTATAAAAACATTACCAGCAGCATTAAAACTTGTACTAAACCAAGTTGTACATATGTTTAATTTCGTAAAATCGAGACAATTAAAAACACGCCTTTTTAAAATGCTTTGGATTTCTTTGGAAGCATACTGAAGTGAGATGGTCATCTAGAGGTAAAGTTTAATGCCGATTCTTAGAATTTAAGAATGAATTGTTAATCTTTTTCCAAAATGAAGCTATGGATGATTTTGTAAAATTAATGTCTTCAAAATAATGATTGGTGTGTTAAAATGGCATATTTTTATTTACTTAAATACCGTTAATACAAGTATTCAAGGAAGAAACGAAAGTTTTTTGACATCCACTGACAAATTGACATTATTTCAGAAAAAAATAACTCTGGAAAAATCGAAAGTTTATGTTTGCATATTTTTCTTTATTTTTTACCCGTTTGATTTTAGTGCACCGCCATTTTTACTAATGACAAAAAGTGTACCGTGACTTTGAAAAGGTAAAGAGCCACTGGCTTAATAACTCGATCCGTCCTTACTGTGTCCTTAGTGCCAAGGACGGGCTTTTCGTGGTGATTGTGAGAATCTGAGTGTTTCTCATTTGTCTCTACCTCCCTGCCTCTTCGATTATATCGATATGTCTACATCGCGATGTTTTATCATCTAGGGTTGTTTTGAATTTCGTATTCAAGCAAAGTTTTCCGATCCTAACTGATAATTCAGTTTGTTTACATACCCATTGACCAACGGATAGGTTTTTTAACGACATACCTCAGACAAAGTTAGGTCATTATACAACTAACAAATAGTTTTTAATAAATAAAGCAGTGGAACCTCGATTCATCGTTTTTTAAAGGCCCCTCAAAAAATCGATGAATACGACGACGATAGATCGAGGTTTCACTATATGTAGTGTAATTATATTGAATTTAACGGACATTAAATTTGATTTTACAAAACAGAATTGAGTTCCAGCTTTTTTTGAATGGGGTACCCCATTTCAATCGTGACCATGATATGAACTTAAAAAGTAAAGTGAGAACCAATTGAGTTCAAATAAGCGCAATAGGGATCGTTTAGATCAGTACTCGATTATTTGTCAGTAATTAATCAAAATGGTCAATAACTAATTCCATAAATGGTCAGTATCCACTTGGTTAGTTAATAGAAAAAACGATCAGTAATTTATATAAAACGGTCAGTTTTTTAATTAAACCTAACTTTACTTTACATTTATTAATTTGGGGAATTATTTACTCACCAAACATTATTATTAACCGACCATTTATCGAATTAGCTACTGACCAAATAATTAGTTGCCGTTCTTAATCCACATTGCGCGGGACATGGCTTGGGAAACCCTGGACTAATATATTGATGTGGGAAAGAAATCTCATTGCAGATAATCACCACTTATGTCCCATCATGACCTTATTACCGAATTCAAAAGAAAATCAATTATTTGAAGAAAGCAGCAATTGAACGCTTGAACTTTGTTTATCTATGTTGACCTGATGCAGCATTCTCGTACGCTATTGAAAGCGAGATTACATACTGTTATTGAATTTACTCCAATAACGTCACAATAAATAAATATATTCTTATGTCTAAAGTACACTGTTATTACATAGTTATATAGATATGGATAAATAATCATGTTGAGCTGGTTAGGTATTTTTTATTTCTCAAAATGTATTAATTCAGTTCCATACAATCTCTTATGACATTCCAAACAAATGGATTACGCCGTCCGTCCTGGAATGCCGTTGAAGACAATTTATATCAGTGCATCTCACGCGGTGTGCCGCTGCACATAGGTGTGCCATATGTTGACCATACTTAAATACCGTGGTCTGTGTTGTCTTTTTAAACATTTTAAGGTACGAATACAGTTATAGGTATAAGGTTTATTGATATTGTGGTAGACATTTTAGAATTCCAACTCAATAAAATATTAAATAACTCATTTTATAAGAAAAAATCTAAGAATTTTACGTATTTTCATACAAAAGGATTGAGTGATTTCGCAATGAAGATGTTAATGGGATAAGAGGGAAAGCATGTACATCAATTTACGAGCAACATTTTTTGACGTGAGATTTAGAAAAATAAATTTACTTATCGGCAGTCTCTAACATTTGCAAGCTATTCGCATCTGTACCTCAGGCTTTAAAATGCGCAAAGATCATTTTTTTAAATAACGAAAACATCACCAAAGCTCATAATAAACAAATATATATGTGTAACTATTATGAAGCACAAACTAAATAAGTATATAGACGGTGTTTTGGCCAATTCGTATAATTTTCAAAATTGAAATTGTTCAGGAGAGAGTAAAAATAAAGTGTTTTTATCAAAAACATTATATGGTGAGTTGCGTTATGAATCTTTGAAATGCACTCATGTTTACATATACGGGATTATACGTAGAGAGTGTCGATATAATAGTGGCTTACAGCAAGTGGCCGGGTCATAATTTTTAAACCTAAAACCAATGTAAAATGATGTTTCCTTTCCAAAAAGTGGTCGATTTATTTTTCCAATTCTCATCATTTGGCCGAGACCTGCTCTGTTGTCTTTAAAATGTGATCCAATCAATAACTTCTTTTCGTACTTTTTGATGGTTACATCAATTGGCCAAAACACAGTCGATATATTGACGTTATTATATTATAATTTCGTATTTTGCTTGATTGTCATATCATATAAATTAGTATTTTTAAGTGTATCTCTTGGTAATTTCATTGATAATAAAATTTGATACTGGCCTTTCTATGTTGTCTTTATCATAAACTTCAACGCTTACGACTCGATTATTAAAAGTATGGCCCATTTGTCAAACAAGTTGCCGACCCCTGATTTAAAGGATACCTAATTATTGTTTCACAATTTAAAGATCTTTATCACACGTGCAGGTTTATAGAATACCGATTAAAATAAGTGATCAAATCTCAGGTTTTAGCTGATTATTATGTACCTACTCCTAACAATTTGATGATAAAGTTCGTAATCATCGCACGATGTTGGTTTTCATTTTAGACGTCTGAACGCAGTTACGTAATATCTATCCATTTCGAAAAGAAAACATTTCCTTCGATATCGAATTATTGATGAGCTATTTGTTGGATACGTGGTAAAAAAATAATAAAACAATATATAAGTATATATATAATAGAACAAATCCTATTTAGTTCATTACTTAAGCATTTGCGTCAGAAGTTAAAAAGCGCCAAGAAGGTTGAAAAAATTGCTGAGCAACCTCTGTCATCTTAGAAAATATGAATAGAAAAGAAGGACCATGAAATAATAAATTTATAGTTAGTTAACCAAAAAGAAGGAAAAAACCGTAGATACGATTAATGTTTGTTACGCTTCTGAATACTGCCGTATAGAATTATGAACGGTTGGGAAAGCAGCGGAGGTGGAGGAGGCAAATGAGTTAGTTAGCAATTTTCTCGATACGGGTGGTTGGAAAAAATTTAAACACCACCCACATCCATGTCTTTCGATAATTTTTGGGACCATGTCCGCTTCCTATGTGGGGCATATGGACTAAAAATGAAGCTTATCTCAAGTTGTTCTACGAAAGCTGCCTGTTACTCAGTCGCTCAACCTCTCTTGATTACAGAAAGTAGGAATAGAGGGATAGGGCTAGGACAGGACGAGTGATTAGACTATGATTGCCCTAGCTACGCCGCGTTTTTAGGATCGTATTTGTGGGAGAGATATAAAATATCACTTCCATAAATGCTTTCAAACACAAATTTATAAATCAATTTGAAAATCAGTTTATGAAACTGTCCTCACTGGGATTCGAGCCCGTGAACTTTGCAACCGAAACCAACGACGCTGAACACCCGGCTACTGGCCCGTCTGATGATAACTCATTAATCAATTTATGTCTATTCGGTGGGTAGAATTCTTGGTCACTTAGCCGACTAGGACTAAAATCCCCAACAGTGCTTACCACTCGGCAACGTAACCTATTTCTGCATAATCTTCCTTCCTTGATATTACATTTCCAACATTTTATATGCTGTTTTATGTTACATTTTTTTTCAGGTCGAGAATGCCTTCTGCTAAAGATGGCGATGACAGTACGTCAGGAAATGGAGTGCAGCTGAAGAGAGAGCTGGGACTATTTTCAGCGGTCAGTATGATCGTGGGAGTTATGATTGGATCTGGAATTTTCATATCTCCTACGTCGGCCCTTTTGCATTCTGGATCTGTAGGGTTTTGCATCGTAATATGGGTAGTTTGCGGAATAATCTCACTATTAGGTGAGTACAAAAACACTACTATCAAAATATTATAAACAATCCAACAGCGCAATGACAATGTAGATATTATAAAATTTGAGAGTTTTTAGGTACCTACCTACGTTAATTTTAACCCATTTTTGACCAGTGTTTCTATCTTGGAACAATTAATTTTAATTGTTACCGTTCCAATAAACAATACCCAACATAAATTGAGATTGGATCAATCAACGTCTGGCAACCTTCGGGAGTGTCTGATGCAGTGTTATTACAGGTTTTAACCGTTCGGAGTGATGAGTGTTTAATAATTAGCATTTTTTACAAGCAAAATGACATATAATCTGACAAAATTCGAGCAAAAATGGGCTAAAGGGTTTTATGTAAATACATCGTACATCGCATGCGTCATATCGGCGACATAAAGGCTGTAGTCTAGTGGTGCACAACTCATTTGAAAGAATAGCCAGTTTTTTCAATTCTCGAATTTTTCACGGGCTGCAGAGGGTGAAAGTGTTTGGAAAATAATGATATATTGTTCTAGACGAGATATGCATTTCGTTATTTTGAATTTAATAGTTACATCATTTTACTGCCTATTATTTGTTATTTTAGGCAGCGGTTTGTGCATCACTGCTGTAGCTCAACAAGGCAACTTTTGTAAGCAAAAACAATAAATAAAAGATGGAAGAAAATTAATTTATTATCTCGAAGAACATGGAATTTACTGTTGATTGCGAAAGTCATTTCGACTCGACAACTTCAACAAATTGTGATTATATTAATCATTCAAAACGGTTTCATTTGTCTTATATTAAATTTAATGAAATAAAGTATAGATACAATCTCATATTTTGCAAATGTTTTTCTACGAAAAAAAATGTTGCCTTCGGCTAAACGATGAGCTAAAGATATCAGGCGACTCGACATAAAACAAATATTCCAAAATATTGTTCGCAGAATTCCATATCGCCTTGAAAAAATTTCTCTTGCTTATATTTTTCTTTTAATAAACCACTTTATTTTAATGACTTTCGGACAGCAATTATGTTACTGTATAACGTTAAAAATAGTAAAAACAAGATAGGCGTCTACTAATCAGGTATAATTTACTTAAAAATCATTTTAAACGGTTTCTTTTCCTCCAATCTATTAAATTTTGAAGCAACTCTTTACTTATTTACTAAACGGTTAGGCATCGTTCATGTTGCTGTCAATCAACATGAACGATGGTGCAATCTAGCTAAACAAATCCAACGGGATTGAAACTGTTAGACTAATTGAGACACTGCGACACGACTGTCCACACTACATTTTCAACTAGACCGCAGTGACACTGATCTATTTGACTGTCCACACCAGGACACTCAGTCTAGCAACTGATTGCCTAGACCAGTGGTTTCCAACCGGAAGGCGCTAAAAATTTGTAATTACAAAATAATTTTCATACGATATCTACAAAAAAATAAAACTACATATCGTAACATAACAGCAAAAATTCAGTGAATGAATGTTTATTTTACTCATTGATAAAATATACTTTTGGAGGCAGCATTTTTGAAAATTAACAGAAAATTCCATAGGTAATAAACAAATAAAAATAATCTCAGGATATACATGAAACATCAATGTCGAGGAATAAATAAAAAATTGTCAACAGTTACAAGATCATCTGAATTATCATTTTGTGGTTGAAATTAATAAAAAAACTATTTAACATCGACAGTGAGCAATTTGCGATTAAACTTTTTTCAATAGAACACCACCTGGCAGAAAAACAAATTTTGATAATGTAGCTGACGATTTTGCTGAGAGAAAATCAAGGAAAAATAATTTTGTTATATTTTTTTTGCGAATAGTTAATGTTGTCTTAGTAAAATCTGCGGAATGTCTTGCCCTATATTAATTTACGGTTTTAATGTACAATGTATTAATGGATTGTAAATCAATAATGGATATAAAAAATATTTTAAAGACTAGATTTTTTGACATATTTCAAGAACAAGCGTGTGGGACTCAATATTAATTATAATATTTTTAAATGACAAATTGTAAAAATATAGTGCACATCTTTCAAGAAATTAAATTCATACATAAAAATTTTGCGCCTATGTGCAATATTCTGTGCAATGATGATTTCAGATTTTAAATAAATTGTAATTAATTTTAAAGATACCTTTAATCCAACACAATTATAAATATTAAATCATTTTTGGAGGAAAAATAGTGGGGGGGACGGCAAAACCCCTAGTTACGCCACAAAATCTTGTTATTCCTTTAATTAAATATTTAGGTTTTTACTATTTAACACATGTCTTTATTATAATATCGATTAAAAAAATTAAATGTGGGGAGGCGCGGAAAAAATCTTTTTTAGGGGAGACGTTGTAGCATAAACCTTGGAAACCTCTGGTCTAAGCTAAAGTGTTAAGATGTATACTTAGTTTTACCACTTATAATTATTGTAATGATTGGAATTACATATTCTAAATTGTGTTATAATGCCTACAGAAATTGTTGTTTTACTTTGCACGTAGAACATCCTACTAACTTAAGTTTATAGCGTTCACGGGTAGAGTTTATACAATAAATTGTTATTATTTCTGAGTTGTGATCTAAATTCTTTATTAGATTATTGTGTAATGTAGGTATCTACATAAACATTTTGTATTCTTTTCAGGCGCTTTAGCTTTTGCTGAATTAGGTACGGTGGTTCCTAAATCAGGGGCGGAATATGCCTATTTCCAAGAGGCATTCAGCGGGATGCATCCATTTTGGGGTCCACTTCCATCATTTATTTGTTCCTGGGTCTACATTATGGTGCTGAAGCCAGCTGAAATTGCTGTTCTCGTACTGACCTTCGCAGAATATACGATTCAACCATTTGGATCATTGTTTGGGTATGAACACATGTCTCAGTTTCATCAAGATACATTGAAGAAACTCGTTGGGTTTCTTACGCTAGGTAATTGAATACGATAATTATATATTTAAAGTTTTCTGTGTTACTGATATGTCATGTATAAATTACGCGTGACGTAATGGCATCTTTCCACGAGGTGGATGAACAAACCTACACTAAATAATAATACCTATAGGCATTACATTTTTACTAAATGTGCGAAATTTTCAATTTTTAGATCCAAGTTTTCTTGGTGAGACAGTTTGAATTATGACAAATTAAATAATACGTAAAATACCTATGTCAAACCATATTTCCAATCGTTTGTAGACTTTTTGGCTTGAAAATAATAGTTTCAATATAATCCAGGAAAAATACCGCATTGAAACTCGCAGCGAGGAAATAATATATGAATACAATAATAATTGTTTAGTTGTCAATCTAAAACTAGGCTTTACTGAAACGCTCATTGTTATAATATTTTAATCAACAAAACAAATAATATCACATTGTGTTTTGAATTACATGTAAAATTAAATCGATATTACAATAAAATAATATTCCACCCATTATCTGTCAAAGTATGATTTAAAATTAAAAGCAATAACCATTTTAGACGTACATAATTATGTATAACGAACGGTTTGACTCTCGATCGCCGCAAAAAAAAGCAAGTGAAATGAGTAAATAGTCCTAGAACCGTTAAAATTACAAAAATAATATAGAACCATACATGCAAATTTAAAATAAAATAACCGTATACTTGTTACCATGAAATGTAAAAGTACTGAAGAATTAAACCAATCGATCAAACATATTTTTTAAATTTAAAATATATATATTATCATTTTCGTAATATTATTTGCACAAGTAAGCCCTAAAGAAGAGTCATAAAGTAATATATGAGTAGAGTGATGTCTATGTATATTACGGAACGGGCGCGGTTTGTGATATTGGCAGCACTGTAACCGCACACGGCGTGTTTACAAAAACAAATAATAACGGTGCGCGAACTTATCGTTAAAGAAGAAATTGTTACACAAATTGGTAAGTAATAAATTTGGTTGTATGTTTTAATACCGATGTATGATTTATATTACGATTAATCACTATTATAAATGGTTAAATTTGTTTATTACTTTAGTATACGATGATTTCTGAAGGCGAAGAACCTTACGTCAATTTACTCAACAAGTTGGAAGAACAACAGGCAGCTGTCACTGAAAGTATTGTCGAAGCTTATGGCAGTTACTGCAATAACAGACCAAGCAATACATTGGATAGCCAATCACCTGAAGAAATTGAATCTTCAGAAATTAAATTTATAGAAGCGATGCAAGAAATAGTCATCAACGATTATGATCCTCTAACTTTTGATCCGACTAGGAACTTTTTGGAAACGATGTCGCTGTTGCGGAATGAAATTCACGAAACGGAGAAAATGATCGGATTTAAACGAGCTAAATTAATAAAGCTTGACAACAGTATAGAATTGTAAGTAACAAATTTTTTCACTGATCAAATTGATCTCGAATTAGGATAAAATATCATGGTACATATTCAGTTCTTGAAAATTGTATTAGTTTGTAGAACTGAACACTTTGATATTTCATCATATTATAAGAGTTCTACCAAGTAAATGTTAATTCAATCAATAAATTGATCTTGGCTACCTCGATCATGTTGCAACCAAAGTCAATGGATAGTAGTAGAAGCAGCGATTCTACATTTTGGCTTGTACGGGTGCACCCCCACTTGATTTTGATCGAAAGTGAATGATTTTTTCATTAATACTAGTCTCCTGTTATAAGCCATACTATGTATCTAGTTCAGAGGTGTCCAAACTATGGCCTGTGATCATTATGTATTCAGCATGCATACATTTGTTTCGGTTTTTTTTATAAAAAAGTTACGGTATGTTAGTATTTACTAGATCTTGGTTGGCTTTACTTTGTGGAACAGTTATGAACGTTTACCGTATAACAAACAAAAACCTTTTACATAGAAACAAAGTGACAATATCTAATGCATGTGTGTGTAATACAGTGAAACACTGATCTATTGTTCCTGAATTTATCATTTTCCCTGATTTATTTTTCATTAAGAGCACACATGGACAGTGTTATCATAGGCAATAATATCTTAATATCTGAAAGAGATTGATTGCTTTCAAACTAAATCTTAAATTGATGTTTGCCTGTTCTCTCATGCGCTTAGATTTTTATTATATTATGATGTAAAATACACAGTAATAAATAAAGATGTCGTATTTAAATAGGAGTTGACACAGAATCATACTTTTGCTCTGACAAAAAATACCATCTTTGCACATTTCTGGTTTAGAGACTTTCCCGCATTCATCATCTTTTTCATCAATGAATCGGGGTTCCACTGTACTACTGCCATATATAAATACAGGTTTTCAATTTCAACTATGATATAAAAATAAAATGACAGTTTTATGTTTGATTGCTCAAAATATATCTGTTACTATTCGATAGCTTTTCTCTTATGACAGCATAACACATATTATGGTCTTTTTTGTTTCAGTTATAAAAACAGCATATCGTCTGTTGAAAATGCGTTGAAGGAATTCTCAGCGAAAGAGTCTAAACCAACACAGCAATCAAAAGAGAAACAACTAAAAAATGTCAAAAATAAATTTTTCGAACTCAAATCTGATTTGAATCATGTTATTGAAACACTGTATCCAAAGCAAAAGGAGGGCATCACTGAATTCATGGCGGTAAATATATTTCGGATATTATGTGAATTAATGAAGTATTTTGCGTAATATGTATTTTTTTAAACTATGTCTGCTTCTGGTATGAAGCGTATGGTTTCTCAATGAAGTATTTCAATACACATTTAACGAGAACAAATTTAGTTGGAAAATCTTGGTTGTAAAAGTCATCCCCCTTTTTCTTTGAAATTGTTCTTTAAATCCCATTTCAATGGTTGGTAAGGCAGATAACAATGAATAAAACAACATGATTCTGTATCCAAAGCCTTGGATGCAAATTCATAAAACAATTTAAAAATTAATATATAGAAATGTTCATTCGGTTATCAGAAATCTTAGAATAAGAACCCTAGAGTGTTACCTTTTGACCACGACAATATTCTTAATGTTCAAACTGGAATTAGTTTGTTTTCCAAGAAACTCAACGGAAGCTGTTAACCGATGTCGGTAGATCTGTGCTGAATATAAATATTGCCGGCCTAGAATGCAAGGCTTGCAACTCCATAAATTACAACATTACACAATTTTGAAGATTATTCATTCTTTTGATTTTAGGAAATCTGCGCCAATCATTTCTCAGGGACAGAATACACGGAAGCCAGTGAAGATATTGATATTAATATTTTGGAGACACTGATATTGGCGCAAATCATCGCACCGCATCCTCATGAATGCAGACTGTTTAAGTTGTCATTGTGACTGACAGTATATTAAGTTCTTGGTCTGTTTCTCTCGGTTCGTCATTGATTTGTATCTTTGAATGCTGCTGATACATTATTATCTGAGACACTTCTTCATTTATGAGTTATGATAAGATGTCTATTTTAAATTATGTGTTTTTTTTATAATACTGTGGTCTTATACCTTAAACGACATATTCTTCTATATGCTTATTCAATTGGGAATTTATAATTTTAGATTGTGTGAGATATACTTGATACTACATTAATATTTCCTTCTTCATCCATGCCTCGTTCCATAAGAAGAGCATACACCTGTTGCCTTTACAAATTTTCTCTCACTCGCTTCTTGCCAGAGTATGAGATGTTAAAAGGCATTTCTTAATCTTTGATAAAGAGACATGCAGCACATAATCAAGACGAGTCTAATTTCGCTTTATCACCGCTGTATTGGTAGAGTTCCATTTCATTTTCATCCTATTTATCAAAGTCAATGTGAATTTATATTAAGATTTAACATTATTTAAAGAAAAAGTGCAAATTTTTACTATACATTAACCAATGTACGTTTTCGCATAGGCTGGCTGGCCATCGTTAACTTGTGTTTAGTTATTATTATTACTAGAATTATTTAATTGTATCAAAGAGAGTGAGTTGGTTGTAATAAAAGTTTTTATAATAAATATTATATTTTTTACTGAAATTCATTGTTTTTTTAAGTACTTCCTAATACCTATTCAATTGTATTATTTTTACACTGTCATGCTTTTTGATAAATAAAAATAAATACTTCATATTTTCTATGGATAGACTAATTACCATAACACTAGTAATTACAAATCAATTACTAGTGTTTGGAGCTGAAAATCCCAAGGAAAATAAATTTAATAGTGGTGAGCCACCTGTTCCATTTAAAACTTTATTTACTAATACTCGATTACTGTTAATTTATTATTTTGAGAATAATAGTTTTTTCATTTATTTTCCAGGTATTATCACGTACATCAATCTAAGCAGCGTCAAATTATATGTAAAGCTACAGAATATATTCGCATCGTGTAAGGTGTTGGCATGTATCGTTGTGATTGTTGGAGGGATCTATGAAATATCAATAGGTAAATAATCTCATTATGAACCCAATATTTATAGCATAAAATGAAACATTTCATTTTGGCAAAACTTGCATTTATTGCAAGTTGCACTGACTTTGAGACGGTGTCTGACTACATTATCAAAATCTATTTTATCTGCCAGTTGGTGTTCTGTTGAAAGTATTTCAAGATTTTTTTGATTACAAATTTCTCACTGTCGATGTTAAATAGTTTTTTTTATTAATTTCAACTACAAAATGATAAAAAATTTGGATTATTGAGATTTTGTACACTTCCATGTATTTTGTCACTAACGACCCGGGTTTCGTCTTTCCTATACGTTGAAACACCTAACAGATGTCACTAAACGTGGAATAATTATATATATTTATCCTTTCGTCGAATTGCATCCCGTCGAAACCCACAATGCTATTATAATTGTAAAATCACTGGTGATTCTTAAAGTAGTTGGAAAGCGGCAATTCACCACTCTGTTCATGTATTGTTTACAAAATAAGGATTAAGGCGATTCTCGAAATATTATCTCAGGTATCAGTGTGGATCCCAGACGTATAATATTTTATATCGTAAATAATATTTGTCGTATTTGTATCTTCTATATAAACGTTAGACACTGTTTACTGTCTGTCAGTTCGAGTCCATTCGTGCGCTCGAATACCTGAATATGCTGAAAGGCGAAACCCAGGTTGTTAGTGACAAAATACATGGAAGTGTACAAAATCTCAATAATCCAAATTTGATATTGAAATTCCATCAAGCACCCTCAGTCGATGTCTTAAATTATACAAAATGATAATTCAGCATCTTGTGACTGTTCACAACAATTGCTTCTTTCTGCCTCGACATTTAGGCTTCGTGATTATCCTTTTATTTGTTTATTACCTATGGAATTTTCTGTTCATTTTCAAAAATGCTGCCTCCAAGAGTATATTTTATCAATGAGTAAAATAAACATTCATTCGCTGAATTTTTATTGTTATGTTACGATATGAAGTTTTATTTATTTGTAGATATAATGGAATGAAAATTATTTTTTAATTAAAAAATTTTAGCGCCTCCCCTGGCAAAAGTCTGCACCTCTCCGGTAGGAAACCGCTACCCTAACCTAAAAAATCATTTACAAAAAAGGGTCCATTGACTATAGCACAGAGCTATACATCGTGTGCCTTCTTATACCTTTCACTACTGCAATGTTCACGTCCAAATTTTCCTCAAATTGTCCCAAATTGTATTAAAGTAGTGAGTAGTTTCGCTGCTATGTTGCCTACTATATATTATTTCTCTTAATTCCATAGGTAATACGTCGAATTTAAACCAGGGATTTGAAGGCACCAATACCAATCCTGGGAGCCTGGCTCTTGCCTTTTACAGTGGTCTGTGGGCTTACGATGGTTGGACTGCTGTCACAACAGTCACAGAAGAAATCCAAAATCCATCTGTGTATGTATTAAACAGTGAATTCTCTAATTGATGTGTCATTTTATTTTGATATTACTTTTTGGATTCAATTGTATTTTTTTGTTATTTTTAATACCTTGTAGTGAGAACATGTAAATAGTTTCTCAGGCAAACGGTAGGCTCGAGAAACTCTACATGCTTCAAATACCTAGAAGGGATTTGAAAATTAATTAAAGGCCTGTGGGTTTTCTGACTGTTTCCTAATAAACGAAACTATTCGATATTTTGCATCATGCTATGACTGTGTCTGTGTAATTGTCATATTATGTTTTTAACACCAGTTTTGTCAGCAAGAATATTGAACAAATAAAATACTAATTTATTACTTTTTTGATTGCAGCAACATTCCTCGAAGCATATTGATCGCTGTACCCTTAATCACTGGTCTGTACGTGTTCATGAACATCGCTTACATGACTGTGCTCAGTGTCCCGGAGATGGTGTCAGCATCAGCCGTGGCGGTAACATTTGGAGACAAAGCTCTAGGACCTTTCAAATTTCTTATTCCTATCGGTGTTGCCATCGCTACGTTCGGATGTGCAATGAGTATTCAATTTGGTGTTACAAGGTGAAGTATTTGTTTCTTTTATAATGTACATATATCTCAATAATACATATTCAATGTTTTTACATAGTTGCAATTGAATTAAAATAAAAAAATGTTTGTGTTTTCAATTTGGTGTCAAAATGGAGTATTTCGCTAGTCTATTTCTAAATTTCTTGGTCAAGTTGTCTGGAATATGAATGTGCCCCACTTTTGAAGCTTAGCGACCGGAAGTTTTCAAGTTCTAAGCCTGGCAAGATGAAATATTAACCGGTTGGATTGAAATTTACTTGGAAGAACATTATACATATCAATATTAACTCAGTAATTTGTTTAAACCATTTCTGCTCCCAATGTGGAACATATGGTTCCCTTATGAAGTTTATCTCAATAGAAGTTGTTCTATGACAACTGCTTGTTATTCAGTCATTCAACCTCCCGTTTTTTCCGGAGAAAGATAAGGAGACAAGGGTGTAGCTAGAACAAGGCTAGCAGCTAGTAAAGCAATTTCGATGCTTCCAGTTTTTCAGGATCAGATGGATGGGAGGGAATTTAAACCATCACAAACATCCATGCCGTCAAACACAAATCCTTTTCAGTTATTCAGTATCAGTATTTCAAATATATATATATAAGGCAAAGAAGAATTGCTCACAATATAGTTCATGATGCCAAAAACACTATTAACTTTTTAATCCATAGATGGCCGATTTATTGGTGAATTTGTTTAAAAGCTTCACAGAGCCGATGTATTGGGGTAAACATTTACGTATCATATTGTAAAAAAGTAAATCAAATAATATACGTAAAAAAGTTTCTGTTAATAGATCGATCCTGAAGCTTTTCAGCTCATTCTAGGTGTACCTCGAATGAGCTGAAAACTAAATACATTGTTCATGTTAAGCCTATTATCATATATCAAATATTGATTTTTTCAATTTAATTGTCTCCTCAAGTTAGTCAATAGTCGTTACGGTATTTTATTATTCATGTAACTGATATTTGGCTTCAGACTCTGCTATGTTGCTGGACAAGGAGGTCACACTATTGAGTCATTCTCCTATGTTCACATCAGGAAATTTACCCCAGCTCCTGCTGTAGCCTTTCAGGTAAGTTGGTTTTAACGATAATTATGAATCGCAATTTTTTCTTTGGCTGTGTCCATTTCTTATTCAAAAGGAATGGCAACAAAGATACTCTGTTTCCTGTTAATTTCTGCTCTTCCACCCAAGTCAAGTCAGAGTGCTGTAGTTCTGCCAAATACATCCTAAGGATGGTCTTCTAAGATGTTGGAATCCATCTTGTTCAAATGAATCTTATAAATTTTGCCGTTTACAGATGAATAAGTTGCTTTTTTTCCAAATGTGTATATATCTCACAATGACAGTGATAGTGAATAAAAACATTATGACTATTATAAAACAAATTATTTTTCCAGGGTCTCATTGCCTTTTTCTTCATCTTCTCTGGCAACATAATGCAGCTCATCGAGTTTGCTTCGTTTTTGATCTGGATATTCTACGGTGGCGCTATGGTAGCGTTGCTGGTGATGCGCAGAACACGCCCCGAGCTTCACCGGCCTTACAGGGTGCCGACATTCATACCGTACTTTGTCTTGGCCATCTCTTTATTCCTCGCAGTCATGCCAATCATCCATGACCCTTCCATAAAATATCTCTTTGCCATCGCATTCATTTTGATCGGCGTGATGGTTTACGCATGGTTCATATATTACAAGAATAGACCGAGGTTTATGGGTAAGAGAAATTGATTTATTGTAATTTACTTTATAGATCTCCATTGTAATCAGGTTTTGAAATAGTGCAATGATTTGTGACGGGGCTGTAGAAAGCGTGACGTCACTATAACATTGAAATATTAACTTTGTGATAATGGGGAGAGGCGGTGTTAGAAATAACCAAAATAGTGTGACGTCATTTATTACAACCAAATGGTAAAAATTTTTTATAACCATTGAGGGATGGAAGTATTAGTATTCTCCATAAGGTTATCATTTTTACTATTCTTATCAAGAGAGCTTAGATATATAACGAAACGTCATAAAACAAAAATTAATGGACCAGTATTTTTAGCATCATAAAAATATTTATTTAGTTAGCAAAGTTATACTATTGGGACAAGAAAATATTAATAATGACATCAAATTTATTTCAGGTATAAGTAAGTCTAATACACGCATAAATTTCGTATAATTTTTGTAAGCGTTCTTGCATTTGGAATGTTTTTTCGTATCAAAAAACATTGAATTTAATATTTTGAAAAGTCGGTAGTGGCTCAATTGTAGTTATTGGAAATTCTGTGTAAGCATGCATACCAAAGTTGACGCATGAAAGATTTTTGGCGGCATCATAAAGAAGATAGATAGAATACCAGAGAATAACTACTCTTATATACACTGATTCAATCAGTACTATAGTACCAGCTCAAATCATGCCCAGAACCTTTGATTGCATATTTATTAAGTAATCTATATTTTATCTAATACTAGTATACTAAAAACACTAGTAATTTTTACCCGGCTTCGCCCAAGATAGAGGGCGCTTATATTAGGTTATTTAGATGTTGGCTAGCTAATGTCGAAATTTGGTTGAAAGTTGCAAATATCACCAAAGACACCCAAAAAATATCAAATAATAATAATGTTAAAAGTTGAAAATAGCACAGTTGACATAGAAATGGCAACCAGAATGGCATGTGCAATTTTTCGTCACTATTGTACATCTTTTGGGAGGAGTTCTTATGGCAGACAGACAGACAGATCTATACATGTATTTTCTGTTTTATTGTAGAGATATGTACATATATTTAAATAGTTTTTGGCACAGGTAAAAAATTGCATTGAATTTTCTTTTGGCACATTGACCAAATTCTATTTGCATCCCTTCTTCAGAGTATTATCTGGCTTAAGTAAGTTAGTTGAAAATATGCGTTAACTATTTGTAATTTTCTGATTACAGATAAAGTGACTTATGGAATACAAGTATTCTTCGAAGTGGTGCCTCCAAATAAACCTACTGAAGACAAGGAAAAATAATTTTAACTTAACTTAGTTAACAAATGTGACTGGATTTTTTTAAAGAATGTGAGTGAGAAGAGGATGGCTTAAGATTTATGCAAAATTCTTTTAGGTACATAAATGTTATATAAGTTTTAAGGCTTTCGTGGTTTTTATTCATAAAATTATTATTCTTGGGAAACACTGTGCTATGATTGGTTGTAATCACCCGAAATTTCTAAATCATTTCAGGTTCAATTATCAAAAGTTTCAGAACCTAAAATGTAACTAAACGTTGTTCATAGAGTGAAGTGATATCTGTTTGAATTAACCCTATCATTTTCTATCATTCATATACCATTTTGTTCATTGTTTTATAAAAACCAGTGAAAACAAAACCTGTTTTTGAAATTTTATTTAATTATCACCAATCATAACATGGTGTCTTTCTAAAAGAATACTTCTGTAAATGTTGTTGTTGAAATTTTTATTGTAGTTAATCAAAAACTATTTTTATTTATGATCTACTTCAGTGTTAGTGAAATTAATGTACGAAATTTGATCCGCATGCTGTGGACGTTCACCCGGGGTTGAATGGTTAAATATTTCACGAAACATTGTCAATTTGAAAAAAACACTTAAAGTAAAGCTTGTTATGATTTAAATGCGACACCGTTTTTAAAGAAACAAGCAAAACTATCGCCTGGTTGACAACAGGCAGTTAGAGTGACATTGAAGGAAACAAAAGATTGAATTGGCATTCATTTGGTATAACTTCATTATCATAAGGTCAATGTATCTAGTTCTATATTGGTTAATAATTATTCCGAACTCACATCTTCGTCAGAACCATATTTAAACTTTTAAATAGTGTTGCCTGAGTAGCCATATTGGCTACCTTCAATTTATTGATTGAATTGGCATTTACATGGTAGAACTTCATTATAATAGAATAAAATTACAAAGTATTTAGTTCTACAGAATTTTATATATAGGTAGTTGATAGCTATTTCGGCTTGACGCCATTCTGACGATGGCTATTAACTACCTAATAAATTTCTGTAGAACTAAATACTTCATTATTTTATTTGATTATATTTAAACTCTTCGAAATAAAAAGATTTGGTCAAAAAAAACCAAACCTTACATATTTATGGCGATACCAACCATGCAATGTGCTGATGAAAAAAACCGACATTGCCAATGGTAAGACATTGTTGTAGTATTTGAACCATAAACTAAGGTGATCACTCTCAGGAATATGTTTATATTTTTTTTCGTTCCTGACTAATTTAAGATTTTTACTATTTCAGTCCTGTGAATTATTCAAGAATATATTTTTTATAACCTATATACATAGATATATATATTTAGTCATGTAGCTCAATGGTCGATGCTTTATGTCTACTGGTTGTATGGATTAAATAGAGAATCTGTTAACGCAATGCAATTGAGCTACTATAAGGCCACAGGCTCCCCAACCCTAGTTTAACCCTAGGCTGGACAATTGAGTACGACAAAGGCCCAAAATTTCAACCATTTGGCTATATTAACCTATGACAGAGCTTTGTATGCCTTCCAGTTTTTACCGTGGAAATAAAAAAACTACTGTTTTATCAAATGTAAAATGAACTGATAATACCACTAGGCTTAATATTTAAAAATTCATATTATTTAGGACAAAAGTTAACTATAGTATAAGGCAAGGGGTTTCCAAACTACGGGCCTTGTGTACCATGAATCCGACCTAGCTCGCTGACTTTTTTAAAAGCATATAATATACACAATATGCGTTTTATATTTCATGCATTTTTCATTTGTGTCTTGTCTCAATGAGAAACTTTTATGTTGTTTTTGTTTTAGAAAAGTCACTATGTTGGTAAGGTCTACAATGTGTTTGAGGTACCTGTGAACCGAACAGCTTGGAGACCCCTGGTATAAGACAACAGAGTCCAAATTTAAGTGCCATTCCATTTTATTGTAATAATTGTTACGAGATTATGTTTTATAAACTGTTAATAAAATATGTTATTCAAGACGTAAAATAATTCATAAACATTATTTTCAATATTACCAGCCATCCATATATTATTATGACATCACTCTAAAAGGAAAGGAGTCTATCAGTGCTGCATTTGTAAACTTCCGAGAGGGTATATGGTAATGCACTCTTTGTGATATATTGTATACCCAATATTTATACTCATGACATGTGTTCATATTGCACTGTGAAAATTTACAATGATGCTTCCAATTTTATTTACTGAAAAAGAGGGTTTACCCTATTTCTATGAATATAGCAGGGGGTACACAGCACATACTCTCCACTACAGTACTGGGTCTAATATAACGTGAAGATTTCGACACCTACAATGAGTAAAGCAGTAACTCACTGTTATTCATTTTGCAGGAGAAAAAAATAAATGTTTAGTAAATTCTCGATTGAAAGCGAACAGATTACAATTTAATAAAAGCATTGAAAGAAATCAATTATTAGTATAAAATCTTTAAATTTGCTCTCGCAAATTGATCAAGTGTGAATTACTGCCTTCTTCATTGTGCCTCTGTAATAAGAGAGGGGGAGAAAGATTTTGTGATGACTTTTTCAATGAGCGAGGAAGGTAAAAAAATACCCAAAATTGTGTGACATTTATAGACGAACTCTGGAGATTGTTGTGCATTTCATTAATTAGTTAATAAATTCTAGTGGAGATTGTTAAACATAAAATTAAAGAAACACATTTTAAATGGTCTTTTGACCATCACATCCACAACCATGCATTAAAAGTTCACACCACTATTATAAAGTGTATCCTGTAACAAAATAGGACTAAGCCCTTTCAAACAATGGTAGTAGACAATATCTCGAGAGCATTTATCCAAAACTTTTCAGATTAAAATCTCCATGGCACTGAAGGTAATAAACATACATACACTATTTCACACATCTTACCCCAATAAAACCAACTTAGGTCAATTGAGACATCTAGCGAAAAATGACTTGAAGATTCAAAGTAGACCATTCACAATATGTCGATTGGCAAATGATGTAGGACTTGAGCTAAAATTGTCTATGCTCATTATATTCAAACATTGCATTGACAGATAAGTAACCTCGAAACTTTAGAAAATGAATTGAATCAAATAAGTATTACCTCAAACCCTTAGCAAGCATCGCTATTCGTCATTATGGAATATACATTTGCATTAAATACCTCAATATGCAAAGAAATATAATAGTACATTCAAAAGTGGTTATAATAAAATGTTTATATCTAAATACATCCGGCATGTTAATCTAGAATTGCCAGAGAAACTAGATAACTAACTAAAATAACAATAGGTATTAAGTAGGTAGCACTGACTAGATAGTTTCGTCGATTTCACAATCATCGTTTCGCGCGATTGTGAAATCAAAGTCCGGATAGAATCAAGATATATCGTAATGATTTTGATTCCACATGATAAGGTCACAAAAATGTTTTTAGCAAAATACAAAGGCCTAGTATTTCAAACCAATAGTTGACAATATTAACGCAGATAATGATATAATCATCTTCGAGAGCAGCATCTTAAATTGTTTTTTACCCATTGAAGGCAGATATTTAACGTGAATCAATTAATTTTCTTCAACTAGAGCATGGTGTAAGCACAAGGTGAGCTAGATAAAAGGTGACAGTCGCCATTTTTGTATTTATTGACGTCACTACGTGCTTATCCAAGTACAATGTACTATGTTTACAACGGTGTTTTGGTGACAAAGAAAATTTGGTTCGTCAAAGTGACGTCACATATAATGCAAAAACAACGATCCAGCTCAACTTGTACTTCTTATTACACCATCCATGACCATAGAGTAACATACTATTATAGAGAGGCAGCACCAATCCATGAAGTTGTTCAGTTTGGTTGGAATTGTCGCTAACTTCTACTTGGAATAGCTTAAGAAGGTAGGATCGATTATTTGGGAAAGAAAAATGACAGTTATTAAACACAATATATTTTATTGCCGAAAAATTTTCACATGACCATAAATACAGCAAATAATCAAAAAATGTATAGACACAAAAATATTATCAGTTTAAATAATTGAGTATGTAACATATATTCGTTTGCTTCCTTTTGTAAGAAATGTAAATAAGGTTATGGTTTGTCTTAGAGTACGTTCAATAAATTTAAATAAAGCTAATATTTCAACAGAAAAGAATATAAAAAGGTAGTTATTAAGACTGATTATTTCCCATTCGTTTGTTTCGCGAAAGAGACACATGAGTAATTTAGCTTTTGTAACATGAATAAAATTGGTTAAATTGAAGTATTTGTACAAATAGGTAAAAATTTTCTAGGGAATTTTATTGATGGTTTATTGAATTTAATTGATGGCCAATGGTTGGTGAATCCCATGTGAGCACATCGATGTCAGTGAATGTGCAAATAGTAAATGATGGGAAATGTTTAACCCAGCAAGTCCATCTGCTGGCCTCCCGCGGTGACCATCGGGCAATGCAGCTTTGGCTGTAGCTAATAGCAGTGGGCAAATGGCGAACCTTCCGGCGCCTTAAAACCGGTCTTCTGGCTAAGGGAAGGAAATACCTGACAGAAAAACCGGATTGAGCCAACCTGTAGAGCTCTTGTGACTCAAGCCTCGTAAGCGCAGGACTAGTCACCCGGTCTTCTTAAATGAATAGATTACGATACCATCAACGTAAAAGCCTCGGACGCTTAGGCCTGCTAATGGACGACCCAGCAACGAAAAGGACATGATACTCTCCAACAACTACTCTATAAACATAGACGCATACAATGTGCGTACTATGCGTACCCTAAGAAAGGACCTACACGCCATTCGCATAATGCAAACCTATAAGCTTGATGTTTTAGGGCTGAGCGAGGTGCGTTGGAAAGGCGCCGGGAAAAAGTTGTTGGAGGGCGGATTTACAATTTTATATTCAGGTCAGGAGCAATACCATCGCCAAGGGGTGGCAGTATTGATGTCAGGGAGGGCAGCCCGCTGTCTTGTCAAATGGGAACCCATCTCGGAACGACTAATACGAGCCACCTTCAGGACGACTGGTAGCTCGGTAAATGTCCTTCAGTGCTATGCGCCTACCGAGAAAGCCAACACACAGGCAAAGGATGCTTTATATGACTCTCTCCACGCGGCCATATCCACAATCCTCCGTAGAGACCGCATGATCTTAATGGGGGACCTCAATGCGAGAGTGGGATCGGATCCTTTGCTTGGACCCACAGTGATGGGAAGGCATGGCCTCGGTGAAGCCAACGACAACGGTGAGAGACTCATCGAGTTTGCAACTATGAATGAGCTCGCCGTTGGCGGTACAATCTTCCTCCACAGAGACATCCACAAATACAAGTGGACTTCTCCTGATGGTTGCACAAAAGCACAAATTGACCACTTTCTCTACAGCGCGACTCACCGAAAGGAACTTCTTGATGTTCGAACCCATAAGGGTTCCGACATATACAGCGATCATGAGCTGCTTGTTGGCAAAATCCGTCTCAGACTTAAACGTACAGTACGGCCTCTGACTCGAAAGAGGATCGACGTCGAGAGACTGCAATTTCATCGAATTCGGTTGAATTTCGACGTCGCTGTGAGAAAGAACGTCACCAACTGTGTGTATGACGGAGAAAACCCGCGACGCGACACCATCGAATCAGAATGGTCCAGCATCAAAGATGCAGTTGTGTTATCCGCTCATGTGGTGCTAGGAGTCAGGAAGAGTGGGCAGCCAAAGCGGATGTCCGACGACACGTGGGGGAAAATTGAAGAAAGCACTGAGGGACAGTGAGACAGACCCAGACCGGATCGAGGATCCCCGGACAGACTATCGGTACCAAGGTAAGATAGTAAAAAAATCTGTGAGACTCAATAAACGCCGATTCATGGACAACCAGATTGAAGCAGCAGAAGCGGCAGCACGCAGAAATAATACAAGAAAATTATTTAGAATCACACGTGAAATTTGCGGTAGACGACCATCCGTAGTCCCAGCGGGGCAATAGAGTCAAGCGCGGAGCGTGTTAAAAAAATTTGGAGAGATCATTTCTGCGGGTTGCTAAGCCGTTCTCCTCCCTCGAACCCCTTTAACATACACATCAAAGCCACACTTGTAGATATTCCCCGAGCGCCAAACATTCCCGACCATGCACCGACGCACGCTGAGATCACTTCAGCTGTGCCGCGGTTAAAGCATGGGAAGGTGCCGGGCGTGAACGGTATACACCCAGAGTTTCTCAAGTACGGCCTGGAGGCACTCTTGCAGCCCTTGCACCTACTTCTCAGTAAGGCGTGGGAGCAGGAGCGCTGTCCGAGGGTCTGGGTACACGGCGAGGTCATCACAATTCACAAAAAAGGTGACCCCCTCTGCTGCGAAAATTACCGGGGCATAACGCTGCTCAGCGTGCCTGGCAAGGTTTTGGCGCAGATAGTCTTGGCGAGAATAAGGATTCCTGTAATGTGTATCCTCAGGGAAAATCAGGCCGGTTTATTACCTGGCTGATCCTGTGCGGAACAAATTCATAATCTCAGATGCTCTGTTGTTCGTTATTGTCCGTCGAAGTGAGAGGACGCGATTCACGTTTGCTTGCTGATGTCAATATAATTAAAATAAATATTTATTAAAAACCAATTAGTAAAGTGAAGTAAAGTTGTAAAAGTTCAGTTGTAATTAAGTGTAATTAGTGACGAATTCGCTGCCAGAAGTTGTCAACTACAGTTTGTCGCTTGTTAAACGGACATTTCTTCTTAACATAACAATACTGAAGGCACATAATCTCTATGAGTGATATTGAGGTGAGACGGCGCTCACCTCGTCGCCGTCTTGCTCGACTTCCCCGCGATGATTCTACAACAGGAGAAGACTCACCTTTCACGCCACGTGCATCCATTCAAAGAACTCCTCCGAAAAATGTTGCGAATAAAAACATATCCAACGAGACAGAATGCTTGAACCAGGTACACAATATCCTTAACATTATGAGGGATGACCTTGCCGCTTTGAATACCAAAAATATAAAGGATCAATAAACCAAGATACTGAAAAAAATGGATGATTTGAGGCACCTTTTTAGCGTCACTGTTGCTGAATCAGCTGAAAACGCAGCACTAGTTAGAGTCTTTTCTCAACAAATAGACCCGAATAAAGACACGGTGGCTAAGGCGTTGAACGTTATTGAAGAAAAACTGAGCCATAGTATTTCATACGCTGGAGCCTGTGCTAAAAAGTACTCACTCCCGATATCACGCTCCGGTGCCCCAGCACTTCCCTCTAAACCAGCCATCCTAATATTTCCTACCGATGACAGCGTAAAAGATTCTGCGACGACAAAGGCAATTATCGAGTCAGCGGTTAAGCCCAGAGATATCGGGGTCAAAGTAACCGGAGTCAAGCTGATCAAAAACCGAGACGTCGTTATAAACACTGCCACCGCTTCTGACTCAGAACGTCTCGCTGCTGCTCCCTGCTTCAGTAATGGCAAACTGGAAGCCAAAATAGCAAATAAGAAGTTGCCAAGAATTATCATCTACGATGTCCCACGGAGTATAGAAGACATAGACTTCCTGAATGAAATTCATAGTTCACTCAAGTAACCCAAAGTGGCAGTCGAAGAGTTCATCAAAACAACTAGTCGGAGCCATCTAGCCGGTCCACGAGACGGACCTATATGCCACAGAGTATTTTACGTACTGCCAGCAATGCGTCACGCCTTCATTACAGAAGGCTGGTGCTACATGGACTGGTCATCGTACAGAGTTAGAGACTTTACTGGAGCCACTTTGTGCACAACATGCTTCATGTATGGACACCGAAGCAGACTCTGCAAAGAACGGCAGATGTGTTCTCACTGCGCGCTGCATGATCATACAGCTGCTGAGTGCTCTCACCTGCAAGACGCTCCTAAATGTTCTACATGCACACGGTATGGAAAACCCGCCCTACACAAGACAGGCGACAAATTATGCCCTGCATACTTAGCATTTGTCACAAACACGCTAAACAGCATTGACTATGGCATTTAAGATAAATATAGGACACGTCAACATTGGACGAGGTCAAGCAGCCATGGCAGAACTGCCTCAATGGAGTTCTACAAACTACATTGACATTCTTCTGATACAGGAGCCTTTTATTCTGGATGGACGCACTTCCGGGTATGATAATAATACACTAGTGATTGAAACGCGATACGCATCAACTGATCCGCTCACATCGATTGTCGTTTTAAATCCAAAAATTCATGTATTACTCGTTTCTCATTTATCGACACCAACCTGTATTGTTGCTGAGATAACACTGGAAAATTATACAATCTTTGCAATATCCGCCTATTTTAAATATTCAGATCCAATAGACATACACCTTGCCCACTTAAAAAGAGTATTGAGAGCACTTGGTGATGAAAAAGTTATTATTGGAGCAGATGCCAATGCAGAGTCACCTATGTGGAGTCCACGAATTATAACAACGCCAAGACACGGAGTATGTGGCCCACACGAGGACTTTGTAAGTCAATTTGATCTGTTTATCTTTAATGACAGTCAGTAACCGCCACTCTACACTCGGTGTCGGATATATTGATATCACATTGGGATCTCCTAAAATAATGTCCGACTGCAAAAAATGGGAAGTGTTAGAGGGAATCACCGGGAGCGATCATAATATTATTTTGTTTATCCTCGATAACCACACTGACGGAACACCAAACACGGAAAGCATAGCACGACGATTCAGGAACTCAAGGCGAAATTGGGAAATTTTCGATAGAATATTTAGAAAAAAATTAAATGAAGTTGAAAATAGATATGATGAATCTCCTCATTACGTAGCATCATTGTTAACCAACAATGTTATAGACTGTGAGGAGGTAGCCATAGGAAGATCAAAACCGAAACACTCGTCTTCTAACCCATGGTGGAACGCAACTTTGGACGAACTAAAAAGGCACAAAAATCAATCACGAAGAGCATATCAGAGGATGAAAGGAAAGCTTCCATTACCACTGCTACAAGTTTTTAAAAAAACTTACACGCTGGCATCTTCTCGCTTAAATATGCCATCATTTCCACTAAGAAGAAGGCATGGAAAAACTTTGTACGTCAAATCAGTTCAAGTGATCCTTGGGGTGCGGTATACCAGTCGATTTCAAACAAGAAAAGTACTTCCAGAATCTTGAGTGGAATCTTAAATTCAGGCGAATTCACAAAAACAGGTGAGAGTACTGCTGAAGCCTTTTTGGACTCACTAATTCCCACAGATGATCCAACACTCGATTCCATAGAGCACACAAGAATCCGGAAAGATGCTTTTGACTTCCCCGATTAGATGGTAGATGATTCTCCACCAGTCACCAAGGAAGAGCTGGAATGTATCTTCAAAAATCTTAATGGTGCAAATCCCCGGGCATCGACACGATTGACGCTGAATTGTGCAAAAGAGCATGGATGATAGCTCAACATGAGTTCATCTGTCTATACCAAAGCTGTCTAAAACTGGGTGTTTTCCAGATTGCTGGAAAACGGGTCTTTTGATAATCATTCCAAAGCGATGTGATAAACCACCAACTGACCCAAAAGCCTACAGGCTTCTAACCTTGCTCCCAATCCTAGGTAAAATTCTCGAAAAACTTATTTGTAGACGTCTTGACATATATATTTCAACTAATAACCCAATATCTGCAAATCAGTTCGGTTTCAGGTCAAAGATTTCAGTAGACGATGCCATTAATTGTTTACTCAATGTGGTGGCATGCTCACCTTTTAAATATGTTCTAGCCATTTCCCTAGACATTTCAGGAGCATTTGACAACGCATGGTGGCCAATGATCTTAACGAAATTGAAGCGTCGACAGATTCCATCTGACCTTTTTAAAATCATCTTGAGCTATTTTTCAAGCCGAGACATAGTCATTTCTATAGGGAATTCCCTGATCCAAAGAAAAGTCACTCAAGGTTCTCCTCAAGGTTCGATTCTTGGACCACTTCTATGGAATATTTTATTCGATGATCTCTTGGACCTTCCGCTCCCTCAAAACACCCATATACAGGCATATGCTGACGATGCAATAATGCTTATTCAAGGAAACAATAGAAGTGCTCTTGAACAGCTATCAGCTTACTGTTTACGGCAAATAGCTGCATGGGGAGATTGCAACAAATTAAACTTTGCACCTCATAAAACATGCAGCATAATGCTTAAAGGAAAACTGTCTCGAAAGCCAATAATAAGGTTCAATACAATAACAGTTCCTGTCCAGCGTACCATGAAAAATCTTGGAGTAATATTGGATGACAGATTATCTTTCTTAGACCACGTTAAAACTGCTATAGCCAGCTCTAAGATAAGCTTTGAAAAGGCAGCACACATCAATGGACAGGCTGCAGAGCAACTCGTATCGCATTGGCCTCAAAGTCAATCCGAGTAAAATCAATGTGCTCTGCAACAGTTTCTGTCCAGACCCAGCCTACCCTTTGACGAGCGCGGGGCAATACATCGAGAGAGTCGACGGCTTTAGGTACTTGGGGGTACACATCACGGGAGATGGCAATCCATGTAAAGAGCTCGCAATCCCATTAGGGATAGCTGGAGCAACTTTTAACTCAATGCAGAAAGTCTGGGACTCACGGTTGTACTCGGTCAGAACCAAGTGCCACTTATTCAACGCATACATCCTGACGGTGTTGCTTTACGGTTGCGAGTCATGGCACCTCACCAAGCACAGGGTAACCGTATACTGTCCTTTGAAAACAGGTGTTTGATTTTCTCAGGAACTCGTAGGTAAGAGAGCGGACGGACCAGCCTCTTATTACGTCCAAAATAAAAAAAATGACGATGGACCTGGCTTGCAGACGTGCTGCCCCAGGGGAGTCTGAATCCTGCCTGTCTCTTCTGCCAACCAGATGGATTCCATCGCCCTGGAAGGCCGCTGATGACCATCCATAGGATGTATTTAGCGGAGCTACGGGACGCTGGGATGACCTGGGAGGAAGCGAGGAGACTGGCGGGGGACAGAGAAGCTTGGAGGAACCGCGTGATGACCATATACTCCGAATAGGGAGCGGATATGGTATTAAAAAAAATATTAGGAATACACTGTACTACTGTACTACTGTACCTACTGCACACTAGAGTGCATGCAACCAAGTCTTGAGGAATTTCTCCTCGGACATTCCTGGCAAACATTTGAAACACGCATAACGTTGTTACGCTGCGGAATACACTCTGTAAGAGTGTGAAGCCGTAGTGGGTGGTGGTGGGTACAACGTTGAGTACCCTAGGGCATTTAAAAAAAAAAAAAAAAATACACTGTACTGCGATTAAGTACAGGGAGTCTTTATCTTATTTGCAGTGGTGGGCGCATTTGAGATTAGGATAATACTTCTAATGGGATAATATTCAAAATAAAAAAAGCACAAGAAGTGCGATCTTTGACATTGTATTTAACTTACTAATTTCTCAAAGTCTGGAATGTAAGATGATAAGCCCAATCGCAAACAATCATCAAGGTAATTAAATTATCGTTGGTTAGTCGAGATTTGCTTTTCGATTTTTCTATATTCATGTTGGTAAATGAAGATTCTTATAAATATGTTGAACCAAATCAGGATTTAATTTTGTAAGCTTCTTTTTTCAAAATAGTGTACTTTTTATGGTCAATTAGTTTCCACAAATTTTCATTCAGACCGTGAGATTTTAATATGTTACCATTTTGAAAATCTAAAATTTCTTCAATTTTTGATGTTCTTGTTGAGGAATTTCCGGTAAGGAATTAGCATCTTCAGTAATGACTGATAAAAATATTATTAAAAAATGTTACTAAGATTAAATTTGGGTTTTTCCATACTTTTTAGAGGGCGCTTGACAATAGCTCACATGGCACAGAGTTAAGAACACCTGATTTAGTATGATAATAATGATTTAATTATATTAACATTAATTATCGTGAAGAAATATTGTATTTAGCCAGTTAACCACTAAAAAGAAAGAAAAATTAATGCTTTGAGTACAAAATATTCGTATAGATAACCGGTTGAAAAGATTTCATACATCAATAATGAAGGCGTTGGAATACCAAGTCGTCCAATGTTATATTATCTGTATAAAATGAAATCCATAGATCGCTGTTCATTTATAAGTGAATGTTGAAGATTAGAAATAGATAATTATTTATGGAAACTTTCTTCCATTGATGAAAGACAATTTATATCGACTGAGGAAAGGGAAAAGGACGTAACCCACACATAACAAATTTAACAGGAGCCACGAAAAACGTTTTTTCAATGATTTTCGGCCAAAATCAAAATATTAAATATACACAACCTTGAGTTGCATTAAGACTAATAATCTGGCATTTTATTTACCCAATCTGATGTTAATTTAATAAGTTATTTGAGAAAAACCAATAAAATTGATGGTTACGTCTTTTTTCCCCGAAAAAAATTATCAACACCAATGTAGTTCAGCAGCTTACAGTCTTTTTCCTCACCAATTTAAAATGACTTGGAATAAACGTATAGAATTATGGCAGCTAGTACACGTATATTTAAAAGAGCTTTCTTAGGAATGCATCATAATTACCTAACTGGGAGTTTGATTACTATATATAATAAATCACATAGAGAATGCAGCATAGCAAAAATGTAAGTTATACTTATATTAATACAAGTTTAATAGCACGCTGCAACAATTTTTTAAAAACAATGCATGATAGTACCTATTACTCTTCTGCTATTTATTTACTGCAAGTTAAGTTAAGACATAGTTTATCATACATTATGCATGAAAAAATAGACGAGAGAATATATCAGTACGTCATATTTATTCCGTTTTACGAGCAGTGTAATCTGAACTGTTCTTATGACTAATTTACAAGATAATCGAATATTTATGCATCGCATAATATTAGAACTGTATATAAAGCAGTAAATACTAATAATATTCGTCTATTAAAATGATTTCAATCGTAAATATAAGCGTATTTATAATAATTTCAGGTAAATAGATTGACAGGACACATAACCTAAAAACCGTACGGTGATGTTTTTAGTAAATACAGCAAAAATTGTATAAACTTCCTCGTCTAATATGAACAAGAGATAATTTAAGACATCGACTGAGGGTGCTTGATGGTATTTAAATATCAAATTTGAATTATTGAGATTTTGTACACTTCCATGTATTTTGTTACTAACGACCCGGGTTTCACCTTTCGGCATCTTCAGGCATTCAAACACACGAATGTATTCAAACTGACAAACAGTTTACATCGTTTATATATATATATATATATATCTATATAAAAATGAATGTTTGGTTATTTGTCCTCTATGCGTTCCTTTACCATTCATCCGATTTCGTTCAAACTTTGGTGAGTTTTTGTGCGCACACCCGTGAAGGTTTCTTTAGAAAAAATTTAAAATCTAAAAATAAAAATATTTCTTACTATGTTCGGGTCATGAGTCAGCCGTAAGGTAATAGTTTTCATAACTTAAATAATTTATTTCACATGTGCTATGAATATCGTTGGAAATATGGAAACAATAATATGTATTGTTTGAAAAGTATAAATGAATTACTATATTAAAAAAATCGATCTTTTTTCCAGCTGAGAAAAATAAATCTGGGCTTCGGGTCGGGTTCGGGTAATAAGTGTGATATTGAGACTCGGGCTCTAGCCAGGCCGGGCCGGACCTCAAGATGTCAGACTTGGGCCAGGTAATTTTATGAAATTTCAGCCCGCGCAGAGAATGAAAACATAAACTCTTTCTTTATTTGAGTGGCACTGCAACGCATGCCGGGTACTCACTAGTACAAGATAAAATTTCACAAATCTTATCACTAAGTCTAGGAACTAGATTGACACCTGGGTTGATCGCAATTCTATTTATGAATTTAAAATATTTCTCAAATCGACTTTAGACGCCGTTATACATAAAAATCTATGCATCCTGTCATAGATATAATCCACTTTAAGAACAAATCTGGCATTTATAAATTACAATGTAGTGATTGCCAACATTTTTATCTGGATAAAAACACACGTACATTAGATATAAGAGTATCAGCAAATTTAGCTGCTTTTAGATTAAAAAAGATATATCAACATTTGCAAATCACTTGTTATTGGAGAACTATATCTTCAATGCGTATGATAGGGTTAAAATGTTGAATTAAAACATGAGGGATCATAAATTATTTTATCAAGAAATTTTGGAAATCAATAGAGGCCAGTTAAATTTCTTATAAATTTTGAACGAACAACTCAATCTTCTAAATTTCCGTTTATTGTATCCTTTACGCAAGATGAGTTTGTAAAAGTAAACATAAATTAACAATCAAAATAATGAATCATGACAGGGCCCATTAGCTTGGAATAAGTACGTATGTTCATAAGTTCTTTGAATTGCATTTTAAAACTCTCCATTCCAGCCATATTGCATTTGCTTTCCCAACCGGGATTGGGGGTCATTGCTGTGATCAACCCAGGTGTCAATCTAGCTCCTAGACTTAGTGATAAGATTTGTCCTATTTTATCTTGTATATAAGCGATGTAAATTGTTTACTGTCTGTCAATTAAAGTTCATTCGTGTGCTCGAATGCCTGGAGATGCCGAAAGGTGAAACCCGGGTCGTTAGTGACGAAATACATGGAAATGTATAACATCTCAACAATTCAAATTTGATATTGAAATTCCATCCAGCACCCTCAGTCGATATCTTAAATTATTAAAAAGAAATAGCCATAATTCCAGAAACATTCGATAGTCAACTTTCTTTATATTAAAGCCAAGTTATTAAATGACAATTTACTGCTATGAAAAGTAGCTTAAGTATTCACATATGGATATTTAAACCAAGTTTTATGGCCATACTCGCTAAAATATTCCTCTGAAGCTTTGTTCCTGTCCCGTGGAGTATCCTTGCCTTGGCAAGAGTAGATGGACGTGTGTCAGACTTGCACTAGCCAATATGGTTTTACTTTGCTTATCTGAAACACAAAGAACACAAAAAATGTATTATTTATTATTCATCTATTTTCAAAAAATAAAAAACTATTGTGTGCGTTACAACAACATGAACCAACTAACTTTAGTTCCAAAATCTTGACAATAGTATCCAGGGAGTGTTGTTTTCCAATTGGACAGAGAAATTTAAATTTTATTTCTAGTGATAAAGGTGACGATTTTGAATCATCAATTGCGAAGAAGACAAATGCAGTTGCTTTAGAAGACAACAGTGAAAATTCCCACACTTTTATGAGCTCCATATCGTCAGTGACGATTTTCTTGGAAATTTCAATTAGTTTAAATCTATTGCTAAGGAAGTTAGTTGTGTTGATTTCAGAATTAATAACTGAGCAACGATTAAAAGTTGTCCACATCTGACTGTAGTGTTAATGGTAGGTTAAAATGGTTACATACGCTTAGGTTACTGTAGAGTTTAAGTGGGTTGATTGGAGACACACAGCAGGCTGCTTACAAGTTCTCTCAGCAGCAACAGAGATGGCGGGATATCTGGAATGATAAGATAACTCTAAGAAGTTAATTCATTTCAGTGAAAAGTCTACTAAGCATTATAACACAACACAAACTATGAATCTATAAATACAAAAAATGAATAATAAATTCTTACGACTTATTAATTTTTCTGGAATATATTACACATCACATTAATAAAATTAGACAAATAGTGGCGGTAAAATATAACTTACCCAGTCGAGGAGGAGGTGAAAGACGCGGATACAGTATAGGTATTGTAGGGTTAAAAGCAGACTTTACTGAAATGAATTAACATTTTTCATTATATAAATAGTCGAAAAAGAACACAAAGTGGTTTTCTTTATTCATCAAATTAAATTACTAGATGTACATGTCAAAAATTGAGCAATGATCACATTAGTGGAAGGACGGAGTTTGCCAGAAGTGACCACATTTATTCAAGTTTGACACATATTAGATTGAGTATTTTGGGTAAATGCACGGGCCTAAAAATGATATTTCTACAAAGAAGAATACCCAAAACGATGTGTTAAGTTGGTTTAGATTTGGTTTGTTCTACCCTTAAACATTTCATTTTGTGTATTTTCTAAAGCGATCGAAATCTGTCGTATCGGACGCCATTTTATATTTTACACAAATCAGTGCATAATTTTGTTTTAGAGTTTGACATATATAGATATATAAGTTTTACGATAGATATTACGAAATCTAATACAGCAGGTTGATGTAAGAGATTTATAAATTATTCGTCAACAATTAATATTTGCATCAAGTATTAGACATACTTGCCTGTGCTCATACTAAGTACCGGTATCGGAATTTTAGTCATTTTAATGGCTGTGGAAATAGATGGAATATTCTTCCGGCTGAAAAGCATGAATATCATAGTAACATGCACGCTGTATTGTTATAATAGCGAAGCAAATGACTCACGATGTTTACTGCTCTCACACCTCGTAAAACACATTCATAATATCAAAACTAACGTCAAACAAGTATTTTGAAGTTTTTTGCGGCATATTGCGTTGGTGGCACGTCGTCACTCTGTTTACATCATAGACATTTTACTGTTTGGACCATAAACATTTTACATTTAAAAGAAGTCATATTCAACCTTAAAAATTGGAATTTTTCAACCAAAAAAAACTGTTCAGACTTGTTCAAGTATTTTAACCAAAATAAAAAATAATTGGTTCTTTTTTTCTGGATCTATCGAAAAAAATTTCATTCAATATTCCATATCCGCAATTATTTCTATTTGTTCATTTTCTAAATCTATTTGATTCCAGCCGGTCATCTTCCGTTTCCTTTAATAATATTTTTTCATCTGACAGTATTGAAGTTACATATTCCAATATAGCTTGATCATTTTGAGCCTGTATCATGCCAATATCACCGAATTTTGAAAAAATCTTTAAAAGAATAAGATATGCTTCATTGTATTGTTTTATTTATAATTATTAACTAAATTAAAATTAGCTGACATTTTTCATAAACATGCACTGCCATCTGTGCAGTGGATACAATACTAATTTCGAGGATTTATAGAAAACTGCGAAAGAAAAACAATTTTATGACCGTCATATTATAAAGGAAACGTTAGTTTCTTATAGTTTAAATAGATTATATCTTTCTTTGGTTGATATTTATTCGACTATTATTTCAGAAGTCTAGTTATAAATTTAATGTTGTTTGTGGTTAATTATTGGTAGTAAGATAAACTATATAATGAAAGTTATTTATAATATAGGTACCAACCAGTGGCGTGCGGTGACTTGTGATGCAAGGCATAAGTGAGGGAGGAAAATATGCAAAATTTTTCTTATTTTTGAAATTCTATTTTATTCTTCTCATGAGTTTTACACCTTAATTTCAATTCCCCTACAGTCTCTAATATTTCATATTTAATATTCCACTAATGTATTATTAAATCCCCTTTCTTTTCTTTGCTGTTCCAGGGTAACGGCAAATTAATCCATGTTGAGGGTAACGGCAAATTAAGCACGATTTATCTGACAATCCGAATCACACTACTAACGGTGAGATGCTAAAATCCAAGCGCATGCATCTGCATACTAACTGTCATGCGCAATTCATAGTGCAAATCGAAACTTTTCATTACTGCGCATGCGCGTGTAAAGCAAACTTCTTAGCGCATGCATGCGAAATTTCGAACAAATTTCTTCAGAGGCCATGTTAATTGAGCGGTCACGGCTGAATACATCCCAGATAAATGCCAATAAGGATGCGCACACTTCCTGAATTTAGTGTATAAACGTGTATTTTTGAAGCTGTTTTGTTTGATAATTACGTAAAATTATAATTTAATAGCTTTTACAAAGATAAGAAAAAATATCCTTTTCATTTCCGAATTTTAAGGCATGCGACGCATCTACCGCATGTATGGATGGCACGCCACTGGTACCGACAATCTTTCAATCAAAACAACGGAATCAGTTTCGCTTGGCTAATTTTCATTTAATGCAAAAGTATTATAAATAAATTAAAGTCAACAAAAAATATATTTTTTACTACCTATTATCAAGTCGATGTGAGATTGATAAAATATAACGAAGATGTTTGATTATTAAATAAAATATTAATAACAGTTAATAACAATGGACACTGTTAATTTATTTTAACAACAAAGAGAAGAGAATAGATATGATGGGAGGAACCCTGGGATGTCCGAATCTCTTAAAAATAACCTTGTTTCCTTAAGACCAGTCCAGAAATTCATGTTATTTCGTCGATATTCCGGAATGACTTCTTTATTATTCAAAATAATATTTTTTTTAAATGTTACCTTCATCACTCTTTTAAAGTAACGTTTATATTTAAAATATATTTTCAGGCAGTCAAGGCCTCAAACTTCGATGAAAAGGATAAGTGGCAGTGCTAAAAGTCCTCTTTTAATAATGAAACTAAGCAAAGTTCTCACAATATCTCCCCACGCTTACACATTACACCTCACTACAACCATTTTGATTCAATTGTGTTTTAAGTAATTGGTAATATCACATTGGTACGAAAATATGTAAAATGAAGCCTGTCTGGGAATTTGCAATATTAAATTTGATTACAAATCAAATCGAGTTTCCCTCACGAAAAGAGAACGTCGTTGTTTTAATCGTGAGCGCCGAACTTAATAGTACCTAAAAATAAATAAAAATTTTGAATGTTTCTTTCAATACTTGACATTTCCTATATTTAATATGTTATTAGTGTTATTACTGAACATACTTTTTCTACAGTTTTAATATTACTGATTGAAGCAATCTGTCAATATATTATGTCTTCTTCGCCTCATTTATTATTAATTAACCAATTTTAATTAGGTACTAATAACAGATATCGATTCAAATTCACGGTACGGATGAAAGAATACAGTTATAATCTCACAAAAATGGAACTACACCACATAGAAGGTCTAATGACGCCATCTTGAATGCTTCCACCATTTCGTTGTCATGTTCTGTCCAGTTGGGAGTATTTTTAAAAATTGTTTTTCCCGAACTTTTGGCTTGGAGCTATGTCCAAAGAGTATATAATAGTAAACGAGATGTCATTTAGAAGGTGAAATTATTGTTTATAATAAATATTAATATGAGAGATAAATTCTCTCATCGTTCTTTATGATCGACTGACTCCAGCTGTGTTTTTTTTAAATTCTATCAAAAACACACATTTCATTATTGCAGGAATTTGGCACGCAAGCTGCTGATTAGCGATATAAACGATTAACGCTCATCGTTGTTTCAATATTTTAGGCAAATGAACATACAATTTAAACGTATTTTAAATATCCATTGTATAAATCGCGTAGAAAAAATAAAATTAAACTGAAAAGCATTAAATGATACGTGAAAACGAGAAATAATGGGAAGTTATATCACATAAAACATAGCGTGATTGTACAAAATCCAATTTGTACAATCCTAAAATATAAACAACTGAAGGGGAATTCAATCCTTGTCGGTAGCAAAACGAACTGGGCGCTGATCCGACGATCATTTTATAAAATCTCCTAGCACGACAAAGTAATTGAAAAGCGGAGAATCCTTACAGCGATTTCTGCCGGAGAAGATTATTTGTCCACTTATCTATATACTCCATTCATTATAGCCGACTCACAGTGGGAATACTCCCCAGCTTTGACAGAAAATTGTTTGTTTTCTTTACGTGTTGTCCCAACAAGTTACCGATAATTTCGTTAGTGGTACGTTCCCCGCTCACCCCCCCTGGGCCACCAAGCCAAAAAATATTTACAGAAAAATAAAGAGCAATATTTTTTGTTGTTCGTAATGTGTTTCTTTTGACAATCGCAGTAGGAAAGTGGCGTACGGAATCGGATCTAATATTATAAACTACGTCATGGTGAGATAATGTTGTACTATTGCTAGATAAAGTTTTACATCGTTGTTCTTAACAATATAGAAATTCCCTGTTTTGCGGGATTGATAAATCAATGAAGCACGCCATAACCATCACGTTTTTGCAGCCCGATTATTATTAACTACCAAAGATATTGTCCAGATATACAAAGAAAATGCATTCACATGGAGTCTAAAACAACGTGAAGAACAAGTTCTCACAACCAATTTGCTAACATCGAATCTTATAAAAAGTGTTGCTGTAATTCACGATGCCGTCGTTTTTTTTCAAACTATTGACACCAATTTCGAAAGAGGGTTACTGGTTCAATCGCACTCTATTACTTAGTACTTAGTAAGTATTAAAGAACACAATAAGGCTATATTATATAAAGCTGTCGACCATTTTAAATTAAAGTATAATGGCACATATCGGCTAGTTCAACTGAAACTTGCTTGGATAAAATATAATGCATTTTTTATATAATATACATTATATAATCCGGAAAGCAACAACAAATTTTTCATAGATTTACTGCTTATTATAAATATGTACATTAAGTGTGTCATTGAAGAGAGATACAAACAAGTTCATCGAATCAAAGTTTTGTGATATCGGTACGCAGATTTGTAGCCACTACACATATCAACGAAAAGCACAATTTTTGTCATGATAGCTTCAACGAGTTGAGATCTACTCTCTCTCTCTCTCTCTCTCTCTTGAATGTCAGCTAGTAGATAGACCGCATTTTACATTATGCAATATCGTTCAGGACGATGATCACATCCGTCCATCAACACCATTGGAACTGTCGGAAACGCTGGTTAAGTTACACTTAGATTAAATCATAAAATAGAATTATTGTTACGGTTGAATTATCCCTGCAAAATAACACACGTGTTGTTTAAGCACGCCACTGTGTTCCATTCTCCTAATATTCTGTCGAAAAGATTTTCTCCCTTATCATTTCGCGATATATATTTATCTCATAAAAGTAAAGTTGTCAAAATCAATATTCTTTTATCTTTTTGCGCGAATTTTCTTGCGAAATGTATGCAGATAATTTTTTTAACAACGTATCTTGTTCGCTTTTGTATGTTTTAACGGATGCGAGCGTGATGTAAATAGCAAACAAATCTTTCCACCCCGACCCTTTTTTTGATTTCCGTATTTTCCACAATATTAAAATAATAAAAAGTGACTTTCAAAAGTAACACGAGAGTGTTTTGATTTCAAAGTATTGTCAATAATTTGATTCTTATAAATACACTTAAATACTTGGTATTGTATTGATTTATTGCAAATGTGTGAACATTTAAATATCATAAGCCGCATAAAAATTCGACAAAAAATATTAATATGTTATATATTTGTATTATATTATTTTTTCACTTTTAATGTAACTTTTTTACTATACCCGCTTTAAATGTGGAGCATATGGACTTTTAATGGAGGTATCTCAACAGAAATATTATAAAACTTCTCATTTTCGAAGAGAGTGGGGATAAAAAGACAGGGCTAGACAGGACAAACGATTAGCTAATCTCCCTCGGTACGCCCTGTTTTTAGGATAGGATAGGTGGGAGGGAATTTTGGACATTACAAACATCCATGCCTTTGAATAGAAATTTAAAATTCGACTAAAAAATCGATTTAGTAAACTCTCTGTACTGGGATTCAAGCCCGTGAGTAGCGTAGCTAATATTCTCATAGAAAGAAGGAATTATAATCTTCTTATAAGAAGATCTTATTGTAATAATGTTACATTTATTGTTCAATAATACGAAAATAATAGTTTCCATAATATAAACATTCATTAATAAATGTTAATATGTTGTTCGTATATGTGTGTCGGAAAAATGTGTATAAAAACGATAATACTTATCGTAAATGTTTTTAACATTATAATTAATATTATTACTAACGCTCAAAATAATGCAAAAATACGCGATTCATTTGTAACAGATTCAGTTAATAAATCAATTGAGAGCACTGAGGGAGTTCAAAATTGAAATTGTATATCTTCAGTGTGATATTGATCAAGTCGCCGTGAATAAATTTACTATGTAAATTTTGCAACAATTAAGAAATTTTTTATTAAACAAACAATGTATAATTTTGGGCCAACCTAGATAGCAAGTAAACAATCATTTTCTATCGTGAATTTTAATAAAAACTCTTAAATAAATGTTGACATTCTATTTTCACAATACTAAATAATGGATATATAAAAAAAATATTTTATAAGTTCATTATTAATTCTTCTTAAGAAAACACTTGAAGCTGATTCAAGTAACGTAAAATAAATCTTTTTTTTTTAAATAAAACACAATTCATTTGTACTACTTCCACATATGTATAATGATCAGGACCGGTTTCGCTCATCACGAGCATTATCAACTGAAAGCATGATCATTATATAATTTAAGACATCGACTGAGGGTGCTTGATGGAATTTCAATATTAAATTTGGATTATTGAGATTTTGTACACTTCCATGTATTTTGTCACTAACGAACCGGGTTTCGCCTTTCGGCATCTTCAGGCATTCGAGCACACGAATGGACTCGAAATGATCATTATAAATATGTGGAAGTAGTACAAATGAATTGTGTTTTATTTTTTTAAATATAATGAATTGACAGTTAACACCTTAAAAGTGATTAGTAAAATAAATCAAAATATAAAAGTGATCATTTCGGGAAACCGAACCCTTGACTACGCAATAAAATATGACGCCTTACCGTAGTGTCACCATTCCACTTACGCACGTTCCCTTTTATTACCTCGTGTAGGTGGGCAAGATTTTTTTCCAAGCTGATTAGAGAGTCAAAGGAAAACTTATTTGTCGTGAATGTTAAAAGAGATATGGCTCTAGTATGTTCGTCAGAATATATTACTTTTATTATGGCTGTATTTGCTTGATTGAAGAATTCGATAAAAAATAAATTGAATCACATTTAAATACACACTCTGTCTAATATTTGTTCACTGTCGTAACTTCGTCGATTTGGTACAGAAACGTTTCATAGACAATAGATAATAAATTATAATGAAACTGGCGACTGGTGTTGCCATCTGCCAAAATATCTATTAATATTTTTACTTTTTTGCTCGAAATGTTGTAACCCGAGTGCATAACATTGTTAACGGTTGTTGTGGATACCATATTGAATATTGTTGACGCTATAGGAATGGCTTAACCTTTTTCTTTTTATTGCTTTCAAAACCTAATATGATAATATATTTGTAATTATTTGAAATGCGTCAACACTAAATTAGTAATCAAATTCAACTCTTCACGTAAATTAAAAACATATAATATAAGGAAACGGTTAATACAGGATTGGCTATAATCCAATGTCTCAAAACCCAGTTAATAAAGGGTTATACACCTCAGTTTTTCGGCATGCAACCTTTAATTATGGCAATTCATTTCAAAAAGCTTCGGAAAGAAGATCTTAATTAATTTAACTTCATTTATGTAAATCCGTTGAGTAAATTCAGTAGTAATAAAATCTTTCTAGGCTAGTTCTTTGAAATATTTCTACCACACCAGGCTGAACGCTTGCATACCTGACCTAGGACCGTCGGTTACATATTACAAAAAAGGCTCATTTCTGAGTTTCTCAGAGTCATTTACTGCTTGTTCGCCACATCGTTAAAACATTTTGTTGTCTTGCTGCCGTCTTGTAAGGGTGGGGGTAAAGCGCTTCACTCTTTTCCAAACTGACGGCCGGTATATTTTTTTTGTTCACTATAGTGTTGCCACTTAAGTTTTGTTTTCGTATAACGTGTCTTAACTTGTAAACTGTATCTGAAAATAAACGAGACACGGAACTGTTGTTTTTTTTCTTGAGAATTGTACTGAAAAAGTGATCCTACCAGAAACATCCGTTTCAAAGGTTGTACAAGAAAATATTGAAAATATCACATACAGTCGTGAAATCGATTGACAAAATCAATATAAGATTTTTCGTTATTTTTGCTAAAGTTTGATTGTTTTGTCTAGAGAAGGGTTTCTCAATCTGTGGACGTAAATGTTCAAGATTTTTACGTACGTGTGTTGAAAATTAATCAATGTGGAATAAAAAAATAAATATTATTAATTAAAGTTAAGCGAATGCCATGGATATTTCACAATCAATTACCCCGTCACGTGAACTAAGCGAAATACGCCATTGACGGCAAGTAAGTCATTCACTTACATAGGCAGTAAAAAAATAAAAGCTGCGACTGAAATCAAAGTTCAATAATAAAGCTTCTTTCTGCGTCAGTGATTGGTGAAAAAACTCCACTTGAAGTTTGGTTCGCGAGAATGTTTGTTTTGTTTCCATTTCCAGCTAGAACATTTTCATTTACACCTTCTGGTATTTGCTCAAGGACCTTTTAACTGCTCTACCCTTTTTGTGAGCTTTTTCTTCAAACACCTTTCTTTTCCCCCACGTTTCCTGCAATCATTTCAGGGGCGATGAAAAGAATCACGAAAGAAAGGACTCTTTCAAAAAAGAAAGGGAACAACGTATAAAAGTCATAAAACGCATAACAGCGAAAATAACGGGTGTGCATGTACTGCGGTAAATTACATCTAAAAGGGTTGTGATACTATCAAGAAGGCTACTAAGGGTGAAATTTGATCAATACATCAAATTAACGGCCTTAAAAGAATTGATTTGATTATAACATATAAGGCTTCGTCAGTTTATTTGATTTTTTCGATATAATATAGAGTAGGAGAGGCCAGCGTGCTTAATGTAGCAGTCAAGTTTTTCATTTAAAAAGTAGCAAATCTTTTTTAAAATACACGAATGTAATTTTTTTTTAAATTTAAATAAAATTTTAATCGCACGTTTTAATGAAATAAATGCCATCGACGAAAGTGATAATAAATAACTAAAAATATATATGAGAAGTTTAAGTATTTCTACCTTTACCCTTTGCTCCTTGAACATAGAAATAAATATTTTGCCGTGGTGGTATTTTGCCGAACTAAATATTGCTTTGCTGCCATTACGTTCAAAATATGTTCAAATAAATACTGCCATAGATTAAGTTGGAAGATATTTACCCTGTTATATTTAATGGGATTTATTTTGACGTGGTAATTTTTGTGCCGTCAGGAAGCAAAGGTTTAAAGTAAATATAAATGATCAGAAGGAAGAAAATAAATTCTACGAATCGGTATTTTTTTTTGATGAATATTGAGATGGAATAAAACCGGTTAGAGTGAAAACGTTTAACATAAAAACTGGTTTAGATGAAGAAATACTCTGTTACCGACAACTGCAATGATATTGCATACCGTTATTTCCATTGCAAAATTGTATATTATCTGCAGACTATGCGTGTTGCAAAAATAGCCCTTAGGTGCATGCAGAACAACACAACTGATAAAAAATGTCGTTAAGTATATATGTATTTAATATTAATAACGTGTTTTTTTATATTTGTTTTTAACTCGTTTGGCTTTTTAGCTAGTGTTTTTATGTTCCTCTGAAAAATTAAGATTTTGCAACGGAAACGACGATAAGTTTCTTTATTACATTTTGTATACTTGTATAAGTTTTGTCACTACCCACCGATTTTTACCTTTCATTATCTTCAGGCATTCAAGTGCATGGATGACCTCGAACTTTCAGTTCTAATTTGTTATTGAAATTCCACTCAGCACGCTCATTTCATATCTCAAACGGTTTTCTAATTATTGAGTAATGACTTAATGGAATTATTTGTGCTTTGTAAATATCCAACTCAAACAAAACGTTCAAATAGAAGTAGGTGATTTGAATTGCAAAATTTTTAGATATTTAACTTGAGTTTAATCTTGCTGAAACGAAAGAAACCCAAACGATGAAACTACCAAAGATGAATTGCATTAACAGTGATCGGAAATACAGACTGCGAAAGTAGTTCTTATGTTTTATATGTTATTTCCTCGTTTTAAAACAAATTTTATTTTAAGCGATTAACTTAATATTAAGTCATTATTTATACCTAAGAAGAACGATACATTATCGAGTCAAAAACTGTCTTACGGGTGGGTGAAATGATTCAGAATGACATATATGGATGAAAAAAAAATGTAAAATATGTTTTTACAAACATTCATGTTTAGAAATAGTGTTTTTTACTAGTATTATTGCAGAGATTAATTTTAAGAATGAAGCGGTAGCTAAACTATCTGCAAGTATATACGGACTTGTTCGTTTGATGGCGAGTGACAGAGTATTGATGTATATGTTTATCGTAGGTAGCACCGTGTCTATGCTCCCTTTCAATGCTGGAAGTTCGCCTGTGTTGCTATTCGTATTAATTAGTCTCCCACAGTTCATAAAATCTAGCTAACTAAAATTTGAAAAACATCTTAATTGATTAAAGCATTCCCTTTTAAACTATTTAACTAACATTTTTTCATCCATAGATTCTCTGAGCCATTTCACTCACCCTTAAGTACGAACGTTGTAATGTCATTCATAATAATACTAGTCTGTAATAAAAAATAAAGCCACATTAAAATCGATCATCTGAGCAGAATATTATTAGTTTTAAATAATTATTTAACCAAAATATCAAAATGGAACAATTTAAAATAAATTATCGAACTACTTAAAAATAATGAAATATTAAATATGTTATTAACAGTAACACTAAACAGCCATAATACATAGGGAATGAAGATTGGCCAGGAAAATCCAAACTATATCTGAAAAACAAATTTAAGGAGACCAGAATCAATTCTTACATTTATTAAATGTATTGATTTAATAATATATATAAGATAATATGCATAGATTAATGAAACGGATATAAAAGTGGGGAATATGCGAAAATAGTTTGTTCATTCAATAAATTTGAATTAGGCAAGAATTTATATCTATTGATTTCTAATATTTCTTGTTTATCTAATTTTAGAGATTTGTTGCGTAAGTGTAGGATTTAAAATTTTTTTTTTAAATAAAATTCATGACATGTAGTTTGTAAACTATTGTATTATTGTTGAAAGGGATTTAGTCTCACGATAAAATAAATACAAAAATAGTTGAGACGAAAATTTCTTCAAAGTGAAATAAACAATTGTTATGTGACCGGGTCGTACGTTTTTATTTTCACATTCAGTCGTAGATTATAATATTATATAAATGTATTATTACCCGAGTGCGGTCCTGAATCACAAAGCAGTCTGTCTCTTTGATAATTGAGACAGAACATAATCATATTCGACGATGAAAACTATTTTCTTTTGTTTTATTCTTTGAACCTATGTTCTCCAGTTCTAAAAGTAATTCTTTACCTTAACTGACTACTTAAAAATGAATTACGTTTATAAATATCATGCTACAACAAATTGGTACGAACATAATCGAGTGAGGATAAAATGGTACATGCGAGATGTTTCAATACAAGTTGTCATAAAGTAATATTGTTTTTAAAATGTGGATTGATTTTTTTGCGAAACTCAGTGCGAAGTTTCAATATCATATTATTTGTCTATAAAATAAAATTTTCAAAATAAAATAATATTTTTTATTTATTAATATAATATTTAAAATAATATTTTTTATCTATTTGTAAATGAAAATTACAACACATGCCGTTACAGCTGAAGCCGATGCGCCATCCATTTCGCATATTACAAAAATAATAAAAACAGGACAGAGATAGAAAGAAAATACTTTAAAATTCAAATAACAAAAATATCTAAAAAACAATACACAGAGTAGGTATGTTACTGAAAACGTCCACCTCTCTAGGGAATGCAATGATCAGCCGAACGGGATTTAAGCCCGTGAGCACCGTAACTTAAGACAGCAACGTTGCCCACTCGGTTAAAAGTCGCGAATGGAATTACATTTAATTAAACCATTTTTTATCCTTTAGAGGAGTGAGTTTTTTTCATGAAAATTGTGTGATTTTTCAACTTAATTACAATGGGAGGAATGATTAAAAAATAACTAAAAAATATTAAATTTGGATTATTGAGATTTTGTACACTTCCATGTATTTTGTCACTAACGACCCGGGTTTCCCCTTTCGGCATCTTCAGGCATTCGAGCACACGAATGGACTCGAACTTACAGACAGTAAACAGTGTCTAACGTTTATATAGAAGATACAAATACGACAAATATTATTTACGAGGTAAGATATTATACGTCTGAGAGCCACAAAATTTCGAGAATCGCCTTAATCCTTATTTTGTAAACACCACATTTACAGAGTATAATTGTAAAATCACTGGTAATTCCATAAGGAGTTGGAAAACAGCAATTCGCCACTCTGTAAATGTGGTATTTACAAAATAAGGATTAAGGCGATTCTCGAAATTTTAACTCAGGTATCAGTGTGGCACTCAGACGTATAATATCTTACCTCGTAAATAATATTTGTCGTATTTGTATCTTCTATATAAACGTTAGACACTGTTTACTGTCTGTCAGTTCGAGTCCATTCGTGTGCTCGAATGCCTGAAGATGCCGAAAGGCGAAACCCGGGTCGTTAGTGACAAAATACATGGAAGTGTACAAAATCTCAATAATCCAAATTTGATATTGAAATTCCATCAAGCACCCTTAGTCGATGTCTTAAATTATATAAAAAATATTAGTTACAATTTACAAGTTTTATGCCTTAAAAACGGTTCGCTTAATCCAGTAGTCGCACACCATAAAGATTCACAAAAATGTTCAAATATTACTATTAAGATACTGACAAAAGTACGTCCATACTCCTAGAGAGGTTAAGTGTGATTATTTTTTTATCATGTTCGCTACCAATGAGGATCAAACAACCTGCTATGGTTGAATTCCAGCAGAAGTATTTCAACGAGAACTGCTTTTTACTCAGCTAGCTGCTCAACCTCTCTTTTAGAAAAAAGTAATAAGATATAAAGATAGGACTATACCAGTAGTAGTGGCTAGCTTATCTCTCTTCTTACGCCCCGTTTTCAAATATTCATGCCTTTGAGCGGATATTTATAAACCAATTTATTGATCAAACTGTCCGAATATGTGAGATCGGTAACCGAAGTCAATGACTTTAATTAATGAGCCATGGGCACGATGTGTCCTTATACCCGATAAAAAATAATAATTCAAATGTACGAGCTTTTGATTGGAAGAAAAAGAAAATCGCAAAGCATTACCATTGAGTCGCAGCTATCGGAAATATTGATTAAAGAGTTAATTGAATATTTTTATTTTTTGGGTCACTGCTTGCGATAAAGTCTGTGGCAAAGTGGTAGTTAAACTAGTAGATCAATGTCATAAAAAGCGTTTGCGGTGGAGTGTGGTATTGGCGAGAGATGTTTGGAAACAGGTGGTCTCACAGGCCCTTTACGATGAAGAGAAGAAGATGGCGAAAGAACTTCCCAGAGTAGCGTGTGGTCGCCAGAGGCTGTTTACAGAGCCGAACTTATGATACACATGATCATAGGCATATTTATATTTCCTGAAAGTAACTTAGTAGACGGTTTTTGAAAGGTAACGTTCTAGAATTTAAAGCATAAATACAACGATTTTTTGTTGAAATTTATTGCAAATTGTAAAATGTAAATTTAAATTTCTATTCCTTTTATTTCAAAGAACTGAACTTAGTTTTTTATTAAGTAAATATTAATTTTACATCTGGTGTGCAACATTTGTCTCATTAAATTGTTATCTATTAGATAATCACTTATTTCTTTTGTCCAAATTCCATTTTTATTATCAAATAGTATTTTACGTGCGGGCTGCCGTTAATTTTGAATTTATTATGTGGCCCTTAAAGTTAAAAGTTTTCTCTGGCCCGCTCTGAAGTTGTCGTACTAATCCAGTTTGGTGATCAAGAGCTGGAATTCTCAAAAGGGCATATGTGTACATTGTCTTCCATAGTATAAAGGAGAGAGAAGAAAGAAAGTGAAACACTGACAACGCATCCTCTTCTAACTTCATTATTTTATTCTTACCTTATTTGAATGAAAGCTTGAAAGACTAGCTTACAATTAGTAAAAGTTAAATATTATGTGCTTACTGATTCATCCTATCCGATTCTGAATATGGGGCGCTGAGGGAATAAATTCCTTACCACCAGTTCCAAGCCCCATATTTCTATGTTTACCTGTGTTGAAAAAAAGCTTTAAATTTTGACAAAAAAAGCTTTAAAGTGTGTGTGTAAACAGCCCTTGTCAAACAAATTTGATTAAAGTTCACCATGAAGAGTTATTCCACATTAGGTAAAAAATAATTAATATTTAAAGGTTCTTTTCTTACTAAAAATATTACTTACAATTTAAAAACTAATACAAATATTCAATATTCTTGATATCACTTTGTAGAAATTCATTCGAATATATTTCAGTAATTTTGTAACGTAAAAACTAATTTTAAAAGCGAAATTGACTGAGAGTATTTTCGGTGTTTCCATGAATGTCAATATATCGACTGTAGGGTATTATTACTAGGGTCAAGTAGAGTCAATAGCTTAAGTGGGTGCATATTAATTGGGTTCATATCTTAATTCGATTCTGTGCTCAATCCAAAGCCGAGAAGAAACGCCAAGATCACTGGGCGAGGGAGAAATCCAAAACTTTGCTAATATATCAGCCGAAAACTTTTCAACAACTTTGTTTATTGTGTTTTCTTTATTTTTATTGCCCGCGCCTACCTACTCTCACGTGCCCACACTGTGTCAATGTCTCCATCGCCCCACTATTAAAACACCCCCGTGACTAATGCGTTAGTTGTATATTATGTTAATAAATAAAGGAAACAATATTTAGATAAAATAAACTTTAAGTGGATTTGTTGAATTGGAGGGAAATCAAACGTATCAATTTTTCAACTATATCTACGCCGAATCTGTAGCATATGGGCTCCTGATTGAGCATCTTAATAGAATTTGAAGTCCAAATTATTCCAATTCAATTTAAGAAAACGACTGAGAATGAGAGAGAGATGAACAGAGGTGGCATCTTCGGGCATTCGAATGAACGAATACTTGAAGATACCGAAAGGCGGAACCCAAGACGTTAGTGACGAAATATGCGAAAATGTACAAAATTGAACAATTCAAATTTTATTCTCATTGAATCTATAAACCTCGCAAGATGCAAGGCAGAAAACCATGCAAGGAATAATAGTTAGTTAATCGCTCTTGTGGTTTTCTGAATCCAGAAGAGCACGAAACAGAACACTGAGAGAGTCGACGGCTTCAGGTACTTGAAGATTCACATCACGGGAGATGGCCATCCTATTAAGGAGAAACTTTTAATTCAATGCGGAAAGTCTGGAACTCACGGTTGTACTCGGTCAGAATCAAGTGTCATCTATTCAACGCATGCATTATGACAGTGCTGCTTTACGGTTGCGAGTCATAGTACGGTTGGTAACCGTAATCTGTGCTTCAAACATAAATTCTTGCGGTGAATACTAGAGATACGTGTTTTGACTTTTTCAGGAATTTGGAGGTATGAGAGCGGACGGACCAGCTCTTTATTACACAGGCCTCGATTTTGTAACAATACATTTGAGTACTACAAGAAAAAAAACATTTTAAAAAACTTGTGTCTTTTGGAAACAATGGAATAAAACTCAATTAAGTTAAATAACATTAATTTCAATTAACAGAGGCAATGATAATACGATAAATGAGAATTGAATAAATTTTCAAAGAAACATTTATCATGTGATATTATCAAAAAAAATGTATGATTCTCGTTGAACATGATGTGAATTATTAAATTCTTTGATTCGATATCAGAGCTGAGCGAAAAGTTTTCTGTTTGAGTTTTTAGCTACGCTTCATTCATGTTAAAAGCTTCATACGCAGAACCGTCGTAGAGTTGGCGTAGAGCTTAAAATGGAATCCAATATCTCGCTCGACGTAACTATGTATACTATATAATCTGAGCTTCTAGCCGTATTTACTAGTAACGAACGCAATTTAAAGGCTATAAAAATGACGTCACTAATCGTTCTCTTAGAACTAAACCGTTCTAACCCATTTTATAATAATATTGTTTCTATATTTTAAAAATAAAAAAAGCGTTTGTACTACTTCCACATGTTTATAGTGATCAGGACCGGTTAATATAATGCCTTTCCCCAAGAATTTATAGTTAACACGTTAAGAGTGACTATTTCCATATATTAATATTGGTACCAACTTTTTTGAAGTACTACTGGAAATGATTTTTATCTTCCATAATTGAATCAAATTATTATGAATTATTTTCTGTAATCATTTTTTACATGTAAAAAAGCTGTCACTCATTGAGAAGACAAAAATCTTTAATTTAAATATAGTTTCATATATAGAATGTACACTGACAGAACGCATTAAGTCAGTTTTTGATGATTTTCTGTTTTAAATGTCAAAACGTATAGAATTTAACGCTCTACCTACCGGAAGAACGTATACAGTCATAGTAAATAAATAATGGCTTTGAAAAAAACTGTATTAAGTAATATTTTTTTTATTATATTCTGGCAAAAAGCATGATATAGATATAGCGCATCGATATAAAATCTTATTATTTGTACGCCAAAAAGATTATTTACGTAAAAGAAACCTTTTTGAAAACAAACAATAATTGTATAATACTTCGGAAAGAGTTTAAATGCGATTATCTCAAAACTTGTTTTTATGACTTAATGCCTTCTGTCAGTGTAACCTCGATATTATAGTTTCAGTTGTGTAGTCAAAAGGTCACCACTCTTGTGCATTTTTTCTACACGGATTCAAATTCTCGAACAGACACATTCAGACTATTATTTGGCAAACAACTCCTGGATTTGTGGTCCAAGTAATGACTGTATGTAATGTTTATATCTGTCCAGTCTATCTTATCCTTAAAACGAGAGAACAGATAAAGTTATTCCTTTCCTAGCATCATTCTTTTATCCTTACTTTCTCCGATAAAGAGATGTTGAGTGACTAAGTAACAATTACTTCTCGTAAAACAACCTCTATGAAGATAATTCATTTCTATTAAAATTATTAAAGATTTTTGAATACTTTAAAAGCAATCAATTATTAGTAAATAACATAATAAGAGTGCTCGTTCTTCTCGATTAAATTTAATTACTATAGTATTTAACTGTTGATTAGATTTTTTATTGTTTGAACGTTCCAAACATCTAACCCTCCCAGCCTTTATTTCTCAAATGTAATTAAATAAATAAAAAAAGAACCAACGTCTAGTTCGTCTAGGTTATAGTTAAAATTACGATAAATTTCGTCTAAAGTGGTTTCTAAAAGACGTGAAACGTGTATCTCACATAGTTACAAAAATAATGGAATAATTCATATTTTAAAAAGATAGCACAATTTTTTTGTACTACTTTCACTTGTATATAATTGTTTCTCTTGAAGCATTTCTCTTTTCTTCTTCGGGGACGAGTTTATAATCTTGAAATTCTCATGACTATTAACTTACATGCTCCCAATTTTTATCTACGTAGCCGAAACCATATTACTTAAAACTTGTTCTTCGCGTCGGTCATTCGAGTCACCAGTTGCAAGACCCGTTCGGATGATCAATGCACTGCCTAGAGACCTGGATATTTTCAGCACTTAACTCTGGGTATTTTCAGCACTAAGCTCTGGGTATTGTTCACTAAATATTTATTCCTTTTAAATTGATAATGTCTTGTTTTTTTGTATTTAATAATTTAAAAAAAATGTATTTATTTTCATTATTGTTTTTATTAGTATTATTGTTTTCAATAATTATTATTATTGTTACTGTTGTTATGTTTGTGAAATGCATGGCGCATTGGCGTCAGCTGTAATGTCATGCATTTAAATTGTTTAAATTTATAATAAATAAATAAATAAAATACTGATTAGAACGAGTTTCACTCATCACAAGCATTATCAACTTTAATAATTAAGTTGAAAAAGAGATTTTGATTAAGGGTTTTAACTAAGAAATGAAAGTAAGTTGATTTTTACTTTTAAGGTTTTAACTGTCAATTCTTGGTGGAAAGGCATTACATTTAAAAAATAAAACAAAGTTTGTTTGTACTGCTTTTACATGTATATAAATGATAAGGACCGGTTTTGTTCATCCCGAGCAAGTTAGTTGATTTTTTTACAATAAAGCTCAGTTCGAGTCCATTCGTGTGCTCGAATGCCTGAAGATGCCGAAAGGCGAAACCCGGGTCGTTAGTGACAAAATACATGGAAGTGTACAAAATCTCAATAATCCAAATTTAATATTGAAATTCCATCAAGCACCCTCAGTCGATGTCTTAAATTAAATCAAATCAAAATCATTTTTACTTTTATTCAAAAATAAAAGTAAACTAGAACGTTTTAGTTGTAGTCAAAACAAAATGTCACCCTCTCATTTTGGATATTGTATTTATGTGTGTGCGTATGGTGTATTCATTATAACCCGCTTTGTCACACTGTTCTCATTACGTAGAGCTTTGTGCTCTTCGCTAACATCACGTTCTTATAATTACTTTTAACATATATGTCACATACACTTTTCCACCAAGATGGATCACGAAATTTGTGTAATGTGAAAAGATTTCCTTTAGCAACAGAATATTTTGTAAAACTTTATAATGAAAATGTCACGTTGCACATTTTTCTCATTAACCTTATAAAAAACTAAATTGAAAGTGTAATTTTTCCACACACTGTCACTCTGAAGAATGTATCTTAAACTTGTGAACCGCTGAATTGTAATATAAAATTAAAATTGATAAATTTGTTATTCCACTTAATTTATTACTAAAGTGACGCGTTTCGCCTCTTTAAGAAGCATCTTAAGACTAAACATATAAATAAATAACCTTGCAATATGGTTAGTCTGACGATTAGTGTGAAAATGCTTCTTAAAGAGGCAAAACGCGTCACGTTAGTGATAAAACAAGTGGAATAACAAAGTAATCAATTTTAATTTCATATTAAAAACGAATTTTCACAAAGTTTCCGTCGAATCCATAGAAAATACGCTGAATTTTAGACTGACACCAAGATTACTTATCAGATCCGTTGGTCGATTTACCGCTTTAAGATTGTGTGTTTGTGTAACAGCTAGTTGTTATTCAAATGCCTACTGATTGAAGTATTATATTTTAAAAATAAAACACAATTTCTTTTTTTTATACTTACACATTTGTTTAATTATCAAAACCGGTTTCATTCATCGTGAACTATTAGTTGATAAAATATAAATCATAACAAAGTCATTTATTTAAAATTGAGTGTTAATAATTACAAAGTATATTAAACAATTTGTTCATGAACTATGACAAGAATTTACAGATAATCATAAAAATTATACCTTCACGAAATTAAATAGTAAGCATACTATTAAAATGGTAAAGACTTCTTAAAAATCAATATTAGCAGCCCGTGTGTTCTAAATTAGACATGAATTTGGTCTCGAGTAAAATTGTTTTATATTTATTTTCCTATTAGCTCAAATGAACCGAAGAAAGGTAAATAAAGATAATGATAATTCAAACAGGATTTCAGGATCAGTAGGTAGATAGTTATTCTGAATATACATAATTTAAGAAGAAGATAAAATATATATAAAATAAAAGATAATTTGTGTATGTATTTTTCTTTTACTAGACGCTTTTTAGATTAACGGAATAATATAACAAAATCGTCTCCAGACTTGAATTCTTGTAATTCTGTGATTATTTAGGATTATCTCGGACTAAAAAGCATATCAAAGGATGACGTCATTAGTTGGTTATTGCAAAATGTTAATATTATTTTTTTTGTTTTATTTCTTATCTAATGGTATTACGCATTGGCGTCACCTGTAATTCCATGTATTGTAATTTTCATTTACAAATATGGTGGAGTAGAGCATGTATGGTAAATGAAAGTATAATTTTCAAGTTGCAGCTCCAATTCCAGTGAAGACAGATTCATACATAAATCAATTCACGGATTGTGTTCGAAGGCATAGATGTCTGTGGTGTCTAAAATCCCTCCCGCCCATTTGATTCTAAAACCTATGCCCAGGAAGAGCGATAATCTAACCATTAGTTCTATCTTAACACTATCTTTCAATACTTACTCTCTACGAAAAAAAGAAAGTTGAGAGATACGCTGAGTAACAAGCAGATTTCGTAGAGAAAATTCTTTTGAGATACGCTCCGTAAGGAGTCCATATTGTCCAAGAAGTTCGAGGTTATACCCTTATGATGGAGAGAGTTCACCAGAAATTTTTGTCTCGTTTTTGAAAAAATTCATGCTAGCATTTAATATTTTGAACGCTAGAAGAGAAATGTATCTAACCAATGGTTAGTAACCACATATTTCATTCGGCTGATACGATGCCAATCATTATGTTCTTAACATTTTTCTGAGGAATCCTGGACATGAATTTGACATTTGTTCTTCGAAAGCTTAGAATCAGCCTGCCAATGGGAATGCCACTCAGGATAGACGTAAACAATGTTAAACGGTTCTCATCCAAGTGTTGAAATATTTTGCGTGGATGTGAGTGAGTTCAGACGATAACTATTTTTTGTGCATTAAAGTAGATTTCGGCTCCGTGGTGCAGTGGTTACGGATGTCTCGGTTTCAAGTACCCATTTTATAAATTAATCTGTGAATTTCTGTTCGTAGGCATGAATGTTTGTGATGTCTAATATTCCATCCCACCCATCCGATCCTTAAAAACGGGGCACGGTGAGAGCGATTAGGTAAACGCTACTTTTGTCTTACTCCTATCTTTCTATGAGCACTCTCTTTGAAAAAAGGAAGTTTGAGCAATTGATTAGTATATTTTTGTAGAAAAACGTCTGTTGAGATACCTTCATTAGGAGGATATATCGTCGCCATTCTGAAAGAAAACACTAATGACATATTGAGTTAGTTATACCAAAATATTCCTTATTTCAAATTCAACAGAATGACAGAAAACACACTTATTTTATAAATTATAACTTTTACTTAAAAACAGTTTTATACAAACAAACAAAATGAAAAACGTACTATAATTTCCAAAATAGTATTTTCCAGTTAATGTCTTCTTCCAGAACAACGACGATATGCTCAACATTGGGAGCAGAGACTTACTTGGTTGACTTCTTGATAAATTCCAATATTAATTATGTTTACTTTGCTTTTCACATTGCAAAAGCAATAAACTTATAACTATGTTTGTAATGAGTAAACATTTATAAAATAAATAAGTTGCATACACGGTTCCATAATTTCCAATAAATTATTTACCTACATTGAGTAAACAATAACCCAACAGTTATTGTATCGTTTACTTATGTTAGGTACAAATATTTTCGGGTAACCAATTTACCTATAGACATAAAAAACATCCGTACGTATCCTATAACCATAGTAAATGTCATACTTAACTAATTGAATTGTTTCTAGATTTCGGTAAATTGATTTAATTTAAAGCAATGTGGGATGGAAATTTGGCAGAAGAGAAAATGAGATCGCGCAGGCGCTCCGCGAGAAACATCCCCGAGCGTCGCCGCTTCCTCCCCTCTTAAATTTCGCCGCTGACAGTCAGTTTGTCCGCGATTTCCCAAAGGGTGACTCGCTCGACACTTGGCCGCTGTTCAGTTACTCCCTAGCACGTGGTATCAAATGCTGCACAATTCGTGTAGGAAACAAATATATATATCATACGCAAAGTGATGTGTACTCTTTCCTGCGATAGTAACGTGAAAGTTGTTGTTGCTGTTTAGCGAGTTATCAGGTTTTAAATTCAGTTCGAACTGATAATAAACAACTTTAAATACATATATGAACAGTAGAGTGAAAACTGACTTAAGTTAAAGTGCTAGTGAAATATGAACAGGATTATTGTTATTAAATTAACATTCTTGAGACAATTTAATGGTAAAAAAACATAGTTTTTATTATTTGTAACAAACCTTGAAATAAATACAATTTCATACCCTTTAAAATGAAGTTGGATAAGGTGCTATTTTAACGGTAAATTATTTATTTTAATATCAAGCATAAATAAGCTTATTTAATAAACATACAATATTACTTAAGCAGTAGTATAAAAGAGTGGCGAAATATTATATTATATTTCAAAAAAAATATATGAAGCAAGCGTTTAATTAAACAAATAGATATGCGAATTAATTAAGCGAATTTTTATGTTCTATCATTATAATTATTAAAAAATAAAACACATATTTAAAACTACGGTTAATTATTTCTGGTATGAGCATTATCTTATACTTGAAATAATATATATAACACTGTTTAAAATAATATTAGTTAACGTATAATAGTAACAATATATTTAAAATTATTATTTTATCCTGCATTATAAATACTTTTTATGTCAGTTTTATTTCAGTCAAATAAAGTAGTCGTTTTATATATCGAATACCAGAAAATCTTAAACAATACTTTTCTATCCATTTAATTTTTCTTAGATTCTTATTCCTAAGAATTTATTTTATATTAATTAACGAATGATATTTGTTATGCATGTAATTTTAATATAGTTGTAACAAAAATATACGATAACCATGCATTGGTCAGTCGATTAAAAGAAATATTAATTTTATTCCACATAAGAATATAATTATATATATCCAAGTACACATAAATCGTAATCAAAATATTTAAAGCGGAAAATATTTATTATTTTTTTATCAATAAAAATACAGCTTGCCTTTTAAAAAAAAACATTGATACGATTCTCCAACATGAGCTGAATTTTTACGGGGTGTCGATCATTTGGGTCATATAATAAAACTATGGAAATTTTTTTCATAAAACTTTAAATTCAAGAAGCGCTTAGATATAAATTCTTCTATTACGCCACGAATTCCCCGCATTGTTTTTCTCTTCGCAAAAAATATGTAAGATCAATTTTGCTGGTTCATCTTAAATAGTCTTATATGCTGCAAGACAGCACAATTTCCACCGTCACACCGCAACTTTGCATATAGTTGTTTTTGCAGAATTTGAATATTTCCCTGCGAAGCTTTGATAAAAATAAAAAGATTACTTTGGGGATCAGTGGTTTAAGTAATTTGGATTTTTTCGGAAAGCTAATTTATTCAATACGACGAAGAGTGGTGACCTGAAAAGATAGAATGAAAGTAGTGGATGTTTTATAAATAATTGTCATTTTTTATTTAATTACTATGTAAATAAATAATTTAAGAGGTGAGAAAAACGTTTCAGATTGTGATTGATGAAATTTAACTAACTAGCATATAGTAGTGATGGGTATGTAGTTCATGCAGTTAAATTCGGCTACGGTGCTCACGAGTTTGAATCGCTGAAAGGAAAATTTCACTAAACTGATTTTTAAATCGATCTATCTAGTTGTGTTTTAAGTCTTAAATATTAAAATCGAAGGCATGGGTGTCTGTGATGTCTAAATTCTTTCCCACCCATCCGATCCTTGCATCGGGCGTAAGGAGTGTGATTATCTAGCCTCTTGTCTTGTCCTAAACGTATCCTTCTATCTCTATTGTCTCCGATAAAATAGAGGTTGAACTAGTAAGTGAAAAACAATTCTTATAGAACACACCCTGGTAAGATAAGCTAAGTCTATATGCTCCACAGTGCGAGTGGAAATGGTTACTGAGGCATATTATTAGCTTTTAAAAACTAGTTAATCTTAACTCTATTTTATTATTTAAAAATAGTTGACGCACAATCTGAAACTCACCGCTAATACGCTGACTATTATAAAAGTTTTTGTTTGAGAAAAACTCAAATAAAACATTGTAAAATATTTTTATCTTGCTGAACAGTTATATGAGTACTAATATTATGGCACATTGACTAGGGATTGCAGTACCGGTATTACCAAAACCGGGATTCCGCTAATAGGCACTGTGTTTTCAATATCAAAATACCGGGCTAAATGTGTAAAGTACCGGTATTAGAAAATATAAAAGCACAACTATTTATAAATATACAAATGAATGTTTTTTTGTCCCGTATCCGTTCCTATAGCATATCATTCATCCGATTGCAATGAAGCTTTGGTGAATTGTTGTGCAAGCACCCGTAAAGGTTTCTGAAAAGAAAATTAAAAAAAAAATATTTTGTATCCAAAAACACTTCAATAAACAAAATTAAAACACAATTTTTTTCTTTGAGTGGCATTGCAACGCATGCTGGGTACTTGTTTGTTACTAATAGTTGAAAACTGTTCACCGAATAAGCATTGAATTTGAGAAGGCATTTTATATAACTGGATTTATTTGCACGAAAATCTGATTAAGATTAACATATTCCAACAGCGATGATATAGGCTTTATAAAGTAATATTTTAATTAAAAAAATAATAAATTCGAGGTATTTACGAAAACGAGCCTTTTATGCTTACAACATACATAATAAAAATATAATAAGTGTGTTTTATATATGAAGTATCCAATATAGTTTGTTTTGGACTTATCTTTATAATGATCAAGAACCGCTTATTGCGAGCATTACCGACTGATGATTATTATTCAATGCTCGTGATGGGCGAAACTGCTCCTGATCTTTATAAAAGTGTGAAAGAACAAAACAAATTGTCTTTTATTTTTAAAATATAATGCCTTTTCACTAAAAATTAACACCTTAAAAGAGATTAAATATCAAAATACCGGAATTGTCATTTTTTTAAAAACCACGTCCACTTCCAATATAGAGCATATGGTTTCCTAATGGAGGTATCTCAACATTTTTTTTTTCACGAGAACTGCTTGTTATCTTTTTGTCCTTTTCGAAGATATAAGAATATGACTACGAGAAGACTAATGAATAACTTATCGCTCTCGTTACACCCTGTTTTAGACAATACAAACGTTCATGCATTCAAACAGAAATGTATAAATCGATTGAAAATCAGTTTATGAAACTATCCGTAGTAGAATTTGAGTCTGTGAGATTCGTAACTGAAGCCAACGACGTTGCCAACTGCACTACGGACCCGATAAATCCATTTAGCCGTATTTAATAATTTTTCGCTCACTTCAACCTAGTTTTGGAATACCGGTATTTAATATCAAATAACGAATAACGGATATTGATGTCTACATCCGGTATTATAAGCACTAGGCATAACTAACGACTATGGTAAAATGTGTGAATAATTCAATTTTTAATTCAATAATAAATCGTTTTGAGAAGATTATTTGAAATGCGGTAAGGCGGCACCTGGGTCATAAATAACAGAAACCATTAATGTTCGCGGATTATAAAAACAGTTGGAATTTTTTCTTAAAACAAACATTTAATTATTCCATATAATAAATATGCAGGTTTTTTTTAAATTGTGGCTAGTCATTATTTTTTCATTGACTCACACATTTTGAAGCTTGTATAATATTAAACATATATTATTTCGTGTATATAAAATGCTAACTAAAAATGAGATTATTATTCAAGAATTATGAAATCACTTTGTTTGGTTTTCTTAAAGTTAATATAATAATATAAAATATCTCTGTAAAATGTTTTTTTTATACCATGTTCACTCTCAATCTGGAGCATATTTTGTATTTATAAAGGTATCTTAACATAAGTTTTTCTACGCTGTTAAGACAGTGAGTATGGAGGCGAACCTATGACACTGACCCACGAAAGCTTTTCAAATGATCCACGCGTTGATTTTTATAAACTTATTTTTTATATCATAAAAGAGAGAACAGATGATCAAAGTTGAGGGTAGTTTTTAACCATCCTCCCCTCTCCCTTTACAAATGACGCCACTGACTTGGTGACACACGAGCTAGTACTAAAAAAAATAATGAATAAAATTTGACCAATTTCTCAAAAAGGTTCGCTATCACTGGGCTAGGACAAGACTAGTACTTAGCAAATCGCTCTCGCTTCGTTCCGTTTTTAGAATCGTAATGGATGGAGAAGAATTTTCAGACATCATATACATTTATGCCTAAGAGCAGAAATCCATAAATCGATTGAAAAATCATTTTATAAAACTGTCCGTACTGAGATTCGAATCCGTGAGATTCGTAACCGAAGCTAACTACATGACTACTGCACCGCAGTCCCGAATAAATGATTATATATTATGTACAAACAAATGATTTTTAGCCTACTAAATATATATGTACGTTTCAAATGTGAATTATATTGGCTCTTAATCGAGCATCTCAACCAAAATTGTTTTTACGCGAGTTGGTTATTATTCAACTACTCAAACTCTATTTTTTCTCTTCCCGAGAATAAAGATAGAAGAATGGAACTAAAAGTAAGCTAATCGGCCACGTTACACCCAGTTTGTGATTGGACGTGTGCGAGGGAATGTAAAAATACATGCTATTAAGTACAAATTCATATTGTAACAATTGATGAAATTTTATTTTATACACACCAGTTAAAGTGGAATAGCGATATGCGAGTATCACTTAAAAAGTATTAACTATCAATTCTTGGAATGGGAATGCATTATAATTCGACTGTGTTTTGGCCAATTGACGTAGCTCTCAAAATTGAAATTGTTCAGGAGCGAGTAAAAAGTGTTTTTATCGAAAACCATTATATGGCGAGTTGCGTTATGAATCTTTGAAACGCACTCCTGTAAATTTTCGATACGGGATTATACGTAGGGAGTGTTGATAAAATAGTGGCTGACATAATGTGGCCAGGTCAGAATTTTTAAACCTAAAATCAATGTAAAATGATGTGTCCCTTCCAAAAAGTGGTCAATTTATTTTTCTAATTTACATCATTTGGCCGAAACTTGCTCTATAGTCTTTAAAATGAGATTCAATCATCAATTCGTTTTTGCATTTTTTGAAGGTTTCTATTCGTCCTTTGCTAGTTTGCTGTTTATTTATAATTATTGACATGCAAATAAAATCAGCTTTACAGGTGCTTTCAATCAGCAATGATAATTTCAGAGACGAGGTTTTAATTATATTTTTTAAATTATTATCGACAAATATTTTTGTTTTTAAATTTGATCCTATTGTTCGTCGAAAAACAATGGTTTTGAGTGACAGGCCTGGTTGGAAAATTTCTTTACGGTTAAAAAAAAAGCATTTATCAATATAGCCAGTCTTTGATCGCTTACGACGAAAACAGGAAAATATTTCGGTTGCTTTTAAAGTCCGACATTTATTTACATTGCATCAAGCGGCATCGTGCTGAATTATCTCTTTTTGATAATTATACACCAAGACATAATATGAATTTGTTCGAGAACAACAAAAAAATAGTACATTTTGTTGACATTTTTTTCTAAGCAAATGGAGTACAAATTTAATAGTGTTTTTCTTCAATTTTCATCCAAAGCAGAGGTTTTAAAATTATTTCATTAAATACCATATTTATAATGGGTGGAATTATGATTGTAAGTCCAAAAAAGATTTTTAAGAAGAGAAAAAATAATGTCAATTTTTCAAGAATAATGATTATACTCTTCAGAAGGTTATCGTTTCTACTGTTATAATTAACAGTGTATATAATATAACAAAATGTCATTAAAACAAAAATTAGTGGACATGTATTTCGAAGACGATAAAAGTATTTATTTAATGATCAAACTTGTACTATTAGCACCGTAAAATAATAATAATTACATCCAATTTATTTCAGGTATAAGTGTCAATGGACGCATAAATTTATTACTATTTGTAGAGCGTCTGTTACTGTTGCTATTAGTCCTACCGAAGTGTTCTCACATTTGGAATGTTTTTTCTTACTTATCCTAAAATTACCAAACATGGAGTTATACTCATAAGTCCGCCTTTAATAGATATATTGTTTCTATACACAAAAAAATATTTGAGGGTTCAAATCGTCCAATATTTCAAGCGCGTTACTTAGATTATTTTTCTATAATGAAAAAAAAACCGTTATTGTGCTAGATAATTGCTTCTGAGACACTCTTACCAAACAGTTGATAGCACTTAACGTAGCAATATTACTGTATAATTACGTTCAATATGACAGTATGTAAAAACGTTGCTTGGGATGGTATACTAAATGGTTAGTAATTTTGGGATATTATACATAATTATCATTAGCTTATCTAAAAAAGGGATTTTTGGTAAATGAATTACAACCGTTCATGTTTAAATAATTTGACCAAATGCTCTAGAAAGCGGACGGATTTTTAAAAGAGAATATACATTTTAATCTTCGTATAGAAAATTTGCCTTCTTTATACCCAGCCATTGTTTTCAAATGTGGTATAGCTTAACGAGTACCCAAAGCGTTAGCACTGTGCCACAGCGGTTGTGTTCAAATGAGTCATTGAACGAATGTTTCTTACAGGTCATGGAGAATTCCATGCATTTATTTTGCTGGTCATGTTCGTTTTAGCGCCAGATTATACTTATGAGCATGCCCAGTAGGACGTTAATCATGTTTTATGAGATTGCCCTGAGGTGAACTCCAAACGACCAGGGGGCCAATTCTTTAAAGCGGACATTGAAGCCGCATGCGAGACTTTTAGGTTTAAGGTGCACACGTATTTTTTGCAGGAAGTTGATAGTTTATTACATGGAAATTTATTTTTAAAAATAATGACAAGGACCTTTACGAACCACGTAATCAATGTTTTACTTTGTAAGCGAGTGAAACAAAAATATTACTTGGGGGTTTTTTAAAGCCATATCCACGCTTTCAATTTGAAACATATGAGCTTACTATTGGGGCGTGTTTCAACAGAATTGTTCTACTAAAACTGCGTAATACTTAATATTTTCCATGGATTCACGGGTAACTTTGAGCAAATTATTTTTTAATATAAAACTAAAATTGATAACTCTTTAAGAAGCATTTTCAGACTTTGACGCTTGATACTCTGTTGTTAAAGCTCTCTTTCCTTTTCAAAAAGAGTAAGGTTAGAAAGATAAGGTTAGGGCAGGACTAGAAGTTGGCTAATCACTTCCGCTACGCCATGTTTTTATGATCGGATAGGTGAGGGAGACTTTTGTCATTACATGTATAAAACAAGAACTGTGGATGATTATTGCTTTGTTTTTTTGTGATCATAAAACAGGCTTCCATTCTAGATTTAAATACTTTGTCATTTTAAAATACAGAAGGTAATGTTTTCTATATGTATATAATATATATGTATTTTGAACCATTATGTTTATCGCATATATATCTGAATTGACAGATTTAGATATCTTTCATATGTTTTGCATTTCCAATTTCAAGCTGTCGGTTTTCTATCAAAGTTCAGAAAAACATGTTTTTATGAAATAATAACAATATTTTACTCCAACGCGTATATGTTTGATACTTTCACATTACTCGAAAAAATGGAATATTGATTATATATAATAATAGTTATATTATTTAATTTGTTACGATACCATGTTATAATACCTATATGGTCTAGTGGTAAAAGCTTTACCCTAGCGATCAGGTGGATCTGAGTTGAGACCTTGTACATTTGTTGTGTTTGTGATGTCTTTCATGTTTGTGATCATGGCTGTAATGCCAGATATATTTTTTGTATTATCGAAACTTGTTACGTATAATCACGTGGGTGTCAGATACTTGATTATACGTCTTTTGAATTTTTGTTGTCGTCGCACTCGGTTTTATAGGTAAACATCACAAATCATTGGGAAAATTACCTACTTCACCGTTTTTTCGTAAAGTATAAACACGTAACTAGCCACTTATACGAAAGTTTTTACCTAAAATTCGAAAGTCCAATGTCGTAATTGTGATATTTCAAAAATTTTAAACTTCATATAAAATAAAAAAAAACTAGATTTAAAATAATAGCACTGTCCCTAATTTCGAAGAAGATAAATGCAGTCGTTACTTTGCTACTGCGTTTTGAAACTATGAGACGCTCTCCTGTAAAATGTAGTGATAGGCAGTGTCGTTATAATGACAATTTTAAATCTTCCTGTTGTCTAGTGATAGATCTCTAATTAACAATTAAATGACTGAGAAAAGTAAATATCAACTGTGATGATTTTTAAATATTACATTCGAAATCTTGGGCTTGGTTGTTTGATATATATTTTCCGAGAGTTATACTAAATTTCCGAACCTGTAGCTGAGTGGTAAACGTCGTTGTCCAAAGTTTGGTTTCGCTGATTCAAATCGCAGTAAAGACATTTTCGTAAATTGATTTTTCAGCCGATTCATGGATTTATATTCGAAGACGTGGATTTTTGTGTTGTTTCAATGCTTTTCCGTCATTTTATCATCTTTAAATAAAAGAGTGTTATAAGTTAAAAATTTGACCTTTCCTGGCCATACTTATTGTCAATTTTATTTATTAAGTTTTATTAATACGTATTTTATATATTTTAGGTAAATAATTATTTTTCTAAAAAAAACAGCCTACTTAAAATAATATGAAGTGTAATCCATTCAATAATTGATAAATACAATAAAATAAGGGTGAATAAAGTGTGTTTAAAGAAAATTTCGTAAATCGACCGGGACAGTAAAGTCTGGTGTGAGGACAGTAATGAGGATCTGATGGAGAGAGGGTTCAGTTGGGCTGCCCTCTGGGCTGCAGTTCTCGGCGCTATAGCCCTGGCCACTACAATAACAGGTAACGTGAAACTATTTTTTTTTGTTTATATTGCTTGGTTGAAATCTATCATTAATATCCTTGTTACAAAAATGAATTTAAAAAATATGTTCAACACATATTTTCGTCACTATTACTGTTTCTCGCTTCATCACTATTACTGTCAGTTCGAGTTTGTTTGTGTGCTCGAACGCCTGAAGATGTCGGAAGGCGAAAACCGGGTCGTTAGTGACGAAATACATAGAAATGTACAAAATTTCAACAATTTAAATTATATTGATTGTACTATTTTGATATAATTTACGACGTCAACTGAGGGTGCTTGTTGGAATTAGATTTGTTGAGATTTTGTAAATTTTCATGTATTTCGTCACTAACGACCCGGGATTCGTCTTTCGGCATTTTCAGGCATTCGAGCACACGAATAGACTCGAGCTGACATGGAAATGTACAAAACCTCAACAATTCAACTTAGCTATTTTGATTTCATGTCACGGTGTTTTGGCCAATTGATGTAATCCTCAAAATTGAAATTGTTCAGTAAAAACTGTTTTTATCGAAAATTTATTATTATTATGGTGAGTTGTGTTATGAATATTTGAAATGCACTTCTGTTAATTCTCATGTTTGCAAATACGGGATTATACGTAGGGAGTATTGATATAATAGTGGCTTTCATCAAGTGGCCGGGTCAGAATTTTTAAACCCAAAACCAATGTAAAATGATGTTTCCCTTCCAAAAAGTGGTCAATTTATTTTTGTAGTTTACATCATTTGACCGAGACCTGCTCTGTCATTTTTAAAATGAGATCGAATCATTAACTTATTTTCGTATTTTTTGAGGGTCAATTATATCAATTGGTCAAAACACCATCGATGTTAAAATCAGGATCACGTTTTGACATATCGACTCGCTTATATAAAAGTATCCTAAAATATCTCCAACACGTTTTTCTTATATTTTTGGGAAATGGATTATGCTTGATTCATATTTAAAATAATAAGGGAAAAAATTCAACACTACGGCGGATGCTCAGTTAACCGATACTTAATATCACTAAAGCTGAGTTGATGAGCAAGCGACAACACTATTTTATATTTTTTTAAAGCAAAATAGTGCATATTTAAAATATCAGCACCGTGCCACTCTGTATCGGAACAAGAGTGTAAGGAATACAGAAATTAGCTTTCTTGATCGCTATGCGTTATAACGATAGCGAACGAGAATAATTGGCTATCCAATTTTACAAAACAGTAACTGCTTTTTTTTTTCTACAATGAACTTCCGTTCCTTTGCAATGCTTTTGTTAATAGATAACAATACATATTCTGGTATGAAGCTGTGTCTTAAATCAGTGCACACATAAGAGAACTCAACGTTGCATATTCGTTACCTTACTTTGAAATGGTTCTAACTGACATTTTGGCCTAAAATGACCTTTTAATTGGACAATATTGTATTAGCCACATTCTACCATATACGTTGATTTCAGAGTCATATACTGTTCATAGAGCAAGTTAGCAGTATTCCGGAGTTCCATCCACCCAATTATTTATCATAAATATGCTATATAAGGTTCGATGAATCGATAGAATTACTTATTATCATCTCACAGAAAAAAATTACACATTGCAGTTTCTTTGAAAATGTGTTAAGGTCATGTTGAACATTCATCGATCGATGGTTAGTGTGTTTTACCCTTTACTTCTATTGTTCTATCGATGTGGTCATTGACGAAAGTTAGTTGAGTTCGTTCAATCATTCAAAGTATTCATGTATTATTATTCTATTGTTAGCTTATATGTTTCAGCAAGACATGATAACATATAATATTAACAAATATCTCAAAAATCAGAGCATTTTGTTTGATAAAATTGAAATAGTCGAAAAAAACCTTTTTAAACAAATTATAAATGTCAGATCTAATTAAAGTTGTAGATACTCATTATTTCCTAATATGTAGGCTTTAGTTAACATAAATTATATAAAAAGCACGTAAAATATTTATATATATAAATTTATAATTACTCACTATTTAAAAATACAGCTTTTAATTACAAAGTACAAAATACGATCAGTCAAAACTTCAAACGTTCGTATCTCAAAACATGGTCAAGTGCAATAAGAACCTTTTCAAAGTAAGGTAACGTATTGTCAAATTCATGTTGGTGGAACGTAGGACATGTATGAACATGTTTCATAATCATCGTGAAGATTTTTTGTAAGAACACTTAGCTACACAAGCTTTCAAAATTGTACAACCGACATAGCGGATGGTAGCGGAACAGCCATCTGGTACTCTGTATTAACGTTACCATTTTTTTACCATGTCCGCTTCCAGTGTCCAGTCCGTACGGGCTCCTAATGGAGGTATCCCAACATAAGTTGTCTCCACTGCTATTACTCAGTTGCTCGACCTCTCTTTTTCGAAGAGAGTAAAGATAGAAGGATGGGGATAGGTCAGGATTAGTAGTTAACTAATCGTCCTCGCTATGTCCAATTTTTAGGATTGGATGGGTGGGAAGAGATTTTAGACATTATAAATATTCATGACTTCGAAAAGAAATCCATAAATCGATTGAAAAATTAATTTATAAAACCATCCGAACCGGAACTTGAACCCGAGACATCCGCAACCATAGCCAACGACGTTAACCACTGCACCACGGAGCTTACAAAATATTTATTATAATTTTAATTTGACCCGTTGAAATTGTCTACATTTTCATACGTTTTGTCATGAACGAACCGGGTTTATTTTAACATATTCAGGCATTCGTGTACCCGGATAAACTGACATAACTGAACGGTTTCAACTCAGTTGAAAATGCTCCCTCCTAACCCAAAACCAGTCTAGATCACAGTATAAAATATCCAGTAAGCTTTAAACAATATCTTATATATTCACGAATAGTAAAAATGCATATTCTTTTATTATCGTGACATTTACAATAAAGCATGCATTTGTTCTAGAATAAATTTTAAATAATAAATTAAACGTAATAAAAGCTTCAAAGCTCCTTTTTGCGAGAATTATTTCAGAAATAAATGTAGCTAATATTTCAATCGCGGGCTGATCCAATAAAGTCAAGAATATTAAGTCGACAGCTGTTGTGGGGGTGGCTTGCGACGCAATTTGTCGAAAACCAAAAAATGAACACACAAAATCTGACGCCATAAATCTATCAAGACGATTATTTATATCAACTGGGTTTCTTGCTTGCAATTTAGTCTGCCACTTTCAGCACTACATAATTACGTAACTTAGTGTTTTAGGAAATTACATTTATAATCTATTATTTAGCGCGCTGTTTATTCGCATCGTTTAAGGCGCACCTTTTTTTAATTCATGTAAAGAAAAAAACAAGCCAATCATCGTCTTATACAGCCGTCATAGGTAAAAATAAAGTAATAATCGTCGATTACGTTTTTTTATCTTAACTAATTTGTATTTTTATAATTACACAAAGCGAAGACAAATATAATTACTCAACAGTATAATCACTTCTATTAATGATATGCTTTATTGAAGTGTACGAACTTTTTCTCCATTTTACAAAAGTGTGAGTAAGCCATTATCTATACTATAAAGCAGAAAATACATGTATAAATCTGTCCGTCTGTGAAGAACTCCTCCAAAATGGTTAACAGTTGATTAAAAAATGACATTTATTTTAGTTATACAAAGATTTGCAAGTATTTGATTATCTGATTTTTCGATGTTGAATGAATAAATTTAATATGTCAAATATTTTTCAGAGTAAAAGATGACTTATAGCGGTCATTTCTAATATATTTATTATGTAGCAAAAAGAACATGTATGAATGTTTTTGTTAAGAACTCTTCCCAAATGGTGAAAAGTAGCGACGTGAAATCTCCACATGTCATTCTGGCTACCATTTCTAGGTCAACTGTACTGTATTCAACTTTTATTATTAATTAAGGTCTATATTTTGTGGGTGAGGTACGGCCCAAGGTGATGTTTTCAACAGTCAAATTCCAACTTTCAACATTAGCCAGCACAAAACACCTTCGTGTTAGCGTCCTCTATCTCGGGCGAAGCTTGACGGGTCTGTGGTGCAGCGGTCAAAGTCCTTGGCTACGATTACGGATGTCTCGGGTTAAAGTCCCAATACGGACAGTTTCATAAATTGATTTTTCAATCGGTTTATGGATTTTCGCATGGCTGTTTGTGATGTTCGGAATTTCATCCGACCCATCCGATCCTGAAAACGGGTTGTAGCGAGAGCGATTAGCTAACTTTTCATAGCCCTATCCTTCTATTCATAATCTATTCGAAAAAAACAGGTTGAGCAACTGAGTAAAAAACAGTTCTCGTAGAAAATAGTTCTGCTAAGAGACCTCCGTTAGAAATTCACTTGCTCCATATCGGAAGCTGATACGGTGAAAACAATCTCGGACGATGCTGAGTAATAATTACTAGTTGTACAAAAAATATTAATTATGTATTATAATCTTCATAAATCAGATTTATATCGGAGCTGTTTTGCTGAATTTATGGATGTAAATTCATTTTAATTGTCATTTTGATATATTGAAAGTGCCGAACATTATTACCGTCATTATTTATATTATTAAAAAATTAATTAAATTTATATTAAATGTAAAAAATATTTACGTTAAAGTTTTTTTAAAACGGCATATTTTAGTATGGGTGATATACCCAAAACTACATAAAAAAATGCATGAGAATTCTTCTTATTAGCCACCAATCTCAATTTTAGAGTGTTGATATTTTTGATTTAACTCTTATGCCCTTGCAATTAAAGCAAGTCGTTTGTAGAATTTAATTGCGTGGGGATTTCAGATAAACCGATAATAAAATTGAAAGTATCAATAAACGAAATTCAATGAATTTTGATACATCAGTTCAAAGATTAATTACCTATTATATAAGACTCAACTGATACTTTGTTTGAACAGACAAATATTGCTCGTACAGAATCATTTGAACTTTCCAAATGATAAAATTTATGATGGTTATCAAGCAGATAATATTGTTGTAACATAATAATTCACCGAAAGATAATCAAGTATAACTTTACAACACAGTAATTAATATACATTACATTTGATTCCTAATATTCTGCGGTGTGCATGTTACAAAGCAAAATAATTTTCTTCGTATCAGGGCGTACATTATAATTGATTTCCATGGGCGGTAATAATTGATTCCGATTTCCCTCAGCGAACATTTCGAAACAAACCAAACTAAACTTGCTCTATGGCAACTTCTCATAATCAATGCTATTTATCATGCGATTTCTCACACTGGAACTTAAATATGAGTTATTAATGGGAAAATTTAGCAACTGTTAATTTCGAATTAATGCCAACATGGAATAATTCGAAATCTTCAATCAATTGTGCGCTAAGCTCTAGAAGATTCTAATTATGCTTGTAAATATATGATCAATTTCTTATACACCCCAGAATATTTAGTTTTACAATTGAGTCAGACCTTATTTTACTTTGAATACACAATATTTTGTAGTGTAATATTTATTCGACGTTTTGATTTGTAAGATTTTTAGATTGATGTTGTTTTGACCAATTGATGTAACCATAAAAAGTAGTTGTGGTTGCTCATCAACTCAGTTTAAGTGATAATAAGTATCGGTTTACTGAGACTCCACCATAGCGGTAGTGTTGAATCTTTTAATGGTTGGATCTCATTTTAAAGATGACAGAGCAGGTGTCGGTCAAATGATGTAAATTAGAAAAATAAATTGACCACTTTTTGGAAGGGTAAAATTATTTTACATTGGTTTAAAGTTTATAATTCTGACCCAGCCACTTGATGTAAGCCACTATTATATCAAGACTCCCTTCGCATTATCCCGTATTTGAAAACATGAGAATTACAGAAGTGCATTTCAAAGATTCATAACGCAACTCACCATATAATCACTTTTAATGTGTTAACTGTCAATTCTTGGTAGAAAGACATTATATTTTAAAAAATAAAACACAATTCAAATGATTTGTGTTTTATTTTTTTAAATATCACCGTATAATGTTTTCGATAAAAACAGTTTTTACTTTCTCCTGAACAATTTTAATTTCGAGGGTTACATCAATTGGCCAAAACACCGTCAATATTTAATATTGTTTAGGCGGCTTTGTTCCTATTTATTTTCAATATTCAATATTGCTATGAAAAATGGCTTCAGCTGTATTTATTTTTGTTTCAAGAAAAAAAAATGATACACATTTTTGTATGAATTTGAAATAAATTATTTCATACGGAATTTTTTGATATAAATAAGTAAAAAACAAGAAACGTATATATGCGTTAAATTAACTGTAGTCCATATAGGTTGAAGTGTATTCAACGTTATGCTGAACACAACTCGTTAAAGCTTTACACCCTCTTAGGAATAATTCCAGGAAGATTTTTTAAAATGTTTTGGTTGCATGCGCTAAAGTGTGGCGAAATATAAAGATGTTTCATAGATAATAAAAGAACTTTTACAATTATCATCTACATCAGTGCTCCACAACCTTTTCTCACTCATGGCACACCTTAGCAATCATTAAAATCTTGCGGCACACCACAAGCCAAAATATGTAAATTTCATTAAAAAACCTTTATAATTATTTTTATTAGATGAATTAGCTTATATATTTTTAACACAAGTCAATTAAACACTTTTAAAATGAATATTATTTTGATACATTCGTTCATTGTTTGTAATAATTTCACTGGAATTTTTTTTTCCGTAATATAATATGCAGCTATGTGTAATTTCTACATTGGAATTTCTTTGTTTTACACACGAGACACACGCAATTTTATTCCTAATCATTGCAGTTGCACTATCGTTGCAAACACTAATACAATTTTTGCATTAAATACCAAAATAGTATAATATTTATTTCAACGAGAATAATTTAAACTGAAATTTTAACCACCGAATGGCTTAAATTTTTTCTTATAATATGAAAAAACTTTATTTTTTCTCATTATGGACACAGTGCCGTGGTACACCTGGGATCATCTCGTGGCACACCATTGTGTTGTGGCACACCGGTTGCAGAGCACTGATCTAGATAATTCTACCAAGTCGGTCCGACTGGATCAATAGTTTCAACCAATAGTCTCTTCATTGTTTATATCAAGATATACCAGAAAGATTTAATAAAATATCTTTGTATTTACTTATAAATTAAAGAAACATTTGAATTAACGTATGGCTAAAAGACTAGCTGCAATCAGGCAACAAAAATAATGACAGATATTCACAATATCTATTTTAAGATATCGAATGAGTGTGGTTGATGGAATTTGAATTGTTTTAATTTCGTACATTTCAATATATTTCGTTAGCAACACCTCGGATTTCGCCTTTTGGTGTCTTCCTGCATTCAAGTGTATAAATGAACTCGAACTGACAGTTTGTAAAAAGTTTATATATATGACAAATTAATAAAAAAATACCATTACAAAGTATAGGAACTACATTGGTAGTTCAATTAATTTTAATACTGATTTGATAATTTTAACCGTAATTGGGAAAATAGTCCCATCAAAATTACAGACTCATAGGACTTAGCAACTGCAGGGAGCCAACAATCAGTCATCAAAATGCAATTTGGAAAAAATATAATATAGAGATACCTACTGATTTTAAATTGGTAGGTTTTATTAGGCTGAATATAAGATGACTTATTATAATGGGACATTCATATTTATATGCTTTGAGAAGACCCCGGATCGAAGAGAGGCGAGCGGCTGGTTATCCGGAGTCCTGGAAGGGCTGATCTCAGACAAACACCATTTCAGATCCGGTTTAAAAACTTATTTATTATCCATTCAAGATGCAGTGGTTTAACATTACACAAATATATAAATCTAACACATAAAATTGATTCTACATTTACATTTACTTAGCAACTGAATTTACTTTAAGTTTTAATACAAATGACACAACGAATTTAAATTAAATCCAATGCAAATCAAAACACAAAAACAACAAACAGTTCACATCGTCACATCAACTTCGTCGCGACGAGACCTCGTCCGTCCGACTCGGCAGCTCGTCATCGACTGTCTACAAAAATTCAAAAAAACTCCGTGCAAAGTTGGAGCTACCCTTTTCCGTAAAAATGGACTCGTCCAGCGGCCGAAGCCCGGGGGCTTCTTAAATGCCTGACAACAAGAAAGAGCGTATTCTGCGAATTATTGCTGTTTGCCGCAGGCCGATTTCAGTTCGGGACACTAATGACACTTATACTTAAGAAAAACCAGGGTGTGTCAGCTTGAAGATGCAGAAAGGCGAATCTCGGGTTATTGGTGACAAAATAGTGGAAATGTACATAACTTTAACGATTCAAACACGTTAGTAACTGACATTTACTCAAAATTAAAGTATTCTGTTCTTTAATATCAAGTATTCTGTCCTTTAATAACTTTAAGGAAGGCCGTTGTTCTACATGAATTACGAAGAGAAAACATTTTTTAAAAGAAATATATTATTTTGACACTAAGTGAATGTGAAATTATTGATCTTAAAGAGAATAAAACATGTCTTTAGTATAAAAAATATGCCGTTTTGACAATATACGCGATAAAATAATATTCATATATTCTCATTGTGTTCGACAAAGGACTCCGACGGTCTTTTTATCTCTCTTTCTTAAAGTCAACACGATATAAATAAAACCTGTATTCAAAAGAGTACAAAATCTTTATTGTTATTAAAGCTGAAGCTGTTTTTTTAGTAGTTATGGTATTTTTTAGCAGAAGTTGGCTGACATATTTTCTTATTGATAATTTATTCAGTCAAATGTCTTTGGCAGACGCATTAATTATGTAACGCTTACAAAAGATAAGATAAATAAATATACTTTCCCGCTAAACTACAAACAAGAAAAATTCCTTACTGTAGAGATATTCAAAAAAGTTTAAAAATAGCTTTCAACTTCGCCGCGAAGAACGAAAAAAAAAGAATGTTTTTTTTTCAGAAGAACGGGCTCACAAAGAAAAAATAAAATACAAACATACATTTTTGTTTGAGTAATATTTCATGTGAGGGAGAAAAGTTGCCAGAAATTCTTCCGGTAAGCCTCGGTAAATTGCTACAAAGAAGAGATACACTTTTTATTACGAAAATATCTATTCTCGATACTATTATGTGATATGAATACCCTACTTTAAATAATATTTCCATTATAAGAAAGCTACTTTTTGAAAAAGGTTTCCGACAAATGAAACTTCCATTAAACAAAAATGAATTCTCAATTTTTCTCGCGTAAATAAAACTATTGAAGCATTTACTGTGGTTCAGAATCTTTGTTCTTCGTGTTTTATATTCATTTGATAGCATCAGTTTTGTCTTCTAAGACGGGTTTAGATCTTTATCATTTATACATAGCTCGTGTTGTCAATACCAGTCAACTGCTAAGCATGTCTACAGCTGTGGGGTTTTCCCATCTGTTTTTTCTCAGGCACATATCTGTCATGCTTATCTTTGTAAGAGCTAAGTGGTGGCTGCGTATTCTGGGTTTCGACAACCTGGGAATTTTAAAAGACTTTTTGCCGTTGTGGATCTTGCTAGCCCTGAGACCTTAAAAAAGTTTTCTCTTAACATTCTAAGTTCGTGTTCGATTCGGTGGTTACTTTGTGGATACGTAAATGTATTTTCAATACAGATTTATTTTGAACTAAAAGTGTTTTATTAAAAACTGGTTTCAGTACGTCCAGCGTAATTTTTGCGATTATAATGAAAGAAAGGTGAGAATGGAGGTGTACTGGGTAATAGCCAATTGCTATAAGCCTAGTTTATAAGATGCGTAAAAATAGAATATTACAATAGTTTTATGCACTTATAATATAAGACATATTTACATATAATTAAAAAAGAAACATCTTGGCTATTCAACACTTCAAGCAACTTCAGCTAATGGCATCCAAATGCAGGTATCTCAACATATTTTTTCCACGAAAACTACTTGTTACTCGGTTGCTTAATATCTCTTTTTTGTCGAAGACGGTAGGGATAGAAGGATAGAGCTAGGACAGAACTATTGGTTAGTTGACCGCTCTCGCTACGCCTCGTTGTCAGGACCGCTGGGAGGGATCATCACAGACATAAATGCATGTATTCGAACAAAAATTCATAAATCAATTGAAAAATCAATTTACGAATCTTTTCAAACTAGAATTCGTACACGTGAGGTCGGTAACCGAAGCCGACGTGAACCACTGCACCACCGCACCAACTCGGATCAAATATAAAATAGTTACATAAAATATTATATACTTGTTCATTAGCCTCTCCAATATATATATATAATAATACAAATAATATTTAATTGATATTTTCTTAATATGATAACTCTCCTTAAAAAAGAAGACTAGAGCGTAAAAAACAACAATAAAACATATCAAAGAATAAAGTTTTGCGAGAATTATATTATACAGTTGAAAGCTGTTTTGTCATCATGTCATTGTCAAAATTAGCTCAGACGATAATTGTTAAATTTACATTTCAATTTACATGACCGAATAGCTACGAAATTAGCTACAATTATGTTAGGTGACATAGTTTATTTAGATTCACACTCGTAAGATTGGAAACAGACATGGTTGTAACATTTGTGATCATCATAACCTTAAAATATAATATCGTCGTCTCTGGACAGTTATTCACCACCTTGTTTAAATTAGACTACATTCAAGGTTGAGCATACAGAGATCCATATATGCGCCAGGGTAGAAAACACCGCCTCAATCAGCGTCCCCAGAGAAACATAACGTGACCTTTGCGGGTAGTGCTACGAGATAGTACCACGTCGTAGCACCGTAGATGATAATCGTCGGCGACGTAGGCCTGCGTAGACTTTTCAAATCTTTTTGAGCACAAAGCTGCTAAGGTTTTTCGTGTAGATATCTTATCACATGCTACGAAAAAGCTGATACACGAATTCGTTGTTAAGCATGGAATCTGTATTACGTGATTTACTGCCGCGTCTAAGAGATTTGCCGGAATTTATCTTAATAAAGTCATGTCATGGTTAATGTTTTTTTTTGGAGAATTTGGTTTTTATTTTATGTGACACATTAAGATATAAAAGTGTTTGTTTATCATTGTTTCCATTGTTAGAAGTTATATTATTCTAACCGAATGGCCAATGCACTTTGTTTTCCGTCTTATTCACATGCAGTGTCCACTGGCTTGAATCCTCGTACTTACAATATTAAGCAACTTCTTCAATTGGTATATGGGTTTTTTTTAAAGGCTTGAATGTCTGTGATATTTGAATTAACTCTCACTCATTTCATCTTAGATGAAACGAGAATACTTATAATCTTACAGCCTCCGAAAGAAAAACGTTGAGTGATTAAATAACAACCAGTCGTCTTGAAATATTCTGTTAAGATGGTTCATTCAGAGTTAACATCTAGAAACGAAAATTGTAAAAAATGTGAATACGCGAATATATTAAATTAAATTAATTTATATTATTAAAGATACGGTCAATCTGGGTAACTTTAGCCCAATTCTGAGGGATTTTGTATTTTTATGGTTCACCATTACATTTACGTGTGGTGTTATAATACATAAAAATCTACTAATGTCTTAAGATGAAATTCCATTATCATAAATAGAATTATTGTTGTAAATTCTATATAGATAAAACAAAGTGAGCAAGATTTTCATCCAAATCGGATAATTTTGACCCACGATACAAATAATCACTGTAATTACTATAAATTCAGTGATTTTAAAGTCTTGGCAACTTTAGTATATTCTGTACATAATTAAGATAAGACAAAATATAAAACATTTGTTTAACAGATAATTTATACAAATTGAACTTATGGCTAATCCAATTTATTTCAAGAAAAGTTTTTAAATTGTGTTTTATCATTCCAAGCTGACAGCTAACAAATTAAAAAATAAAACAAATTATGTTGCACATATTTTACCACTAAGAGCTACTCAATACATTTGCTTAACTAAAAAATATTCATATGGCATTGGTTTTATCATGGTATTATAACAGCACCTTTTTACGTGTAGTGGGCCAATGTTAGACCGATTGGCAAAATTACCCAAATTGATGGTATATATATTATGTCTATTTATATTGTATATTAGAAAACTTAAGCAAAAGAAACTCAAGAAGTTGATTCTAAATCTGCAATTAAAACTTATTAATTACAGCCTCGGACGCTTAGGCCTGCTAATGGACGACCCAGCAACGAAAAGGACATGATACTCTCCAACAACTACTCTATGAACATAGGCGCATACAATGTGCGTACTATGCGTACCCCAGGAAAGGACCTACACGCCACTCGCATCATGCAAACCTATAAGCTTGATGTTTTAGGGCTGAGCGAGGTGCGTTGGAAAGGCGCCGGGAAAAAGTTGTTGGAGGGCGGATTCACAGTTTTATACTCAGGTCAGGAGCAATACCATCGCCAAGGGGTGGCAGTATTGATGTCGGGGAGGGCAGCCCGCTGCCTTGTCAAATGGGAACCCATCTCAGAACGACTAATACGAGCCACCTTCAGGACGACTGATAGCTCGGTAACTGTCCTTCAGTGCTATGCGCCTACCGAGGAAGCCGACACACAGGCAAAGGATACTTTCTATGACTCTCTCCACGCGGCCATCTCCACAATCCCCCGTAGAGACCGCGTGATAGTAATGGGGGACCTCAATGCGAGAGTGGGAACGGATCCTTTGCTTGGCCCCACGGTGATGGGAAGGCATGGCCTCGGTGAAGCCAACGACAACGGTGAGAGACTCATCGAGTTTGCAACTATGAATGAGCTCGCCGTTGGCGGTACAATCTTCCCCCACAGAGACATCCACAAATACCAGATGGTTGCACAAAAGCACAAATTGACCACTTTCTCTACAGCGCGACTCACCGAAGGGAACTTCTCGATGTTCGAACCTATAGGGGTGCCGACATATACAGCGATCATGAGCTGCTTGTCGGCAAAATCCGTCTCAGACTCAGACGTACAGTACGGCCCCGACTCGAAAGAGGATCGACATCGAGAGACTGCAATTTCTCGAACTCGGCTGAATTTCGACATCGCTGTGAGAAAGAACGTCACCAACTGTGTGCATGACGGGGAAAACCCCCGACGCGACACCATTGAATCGGAATGGTACAGCATCAAAGATGCAGTTGCGTTAGCCGCTCATGAGGTGCTAGGAGTCAGAAGGAGTGGGCAGCCAAAGTGGATGTCCGACGACACGTGGGGGAAAATTGAAGAAAGAGCGAGGTTTAAAGCACTGAGGGACAGTGAGACAGACCCAGACCGGATCGAGGACCGCCGGATAGACTATCGGTACCAAGATAAGATAGTAAAAAATCTGTGCGACTCGATAAACGCCGATTCATGGACAACCAGATTGAAGCAGCAGAGACGGCAGCGCGCAGAAATGATACAAGAAAACTATTTAGAATCACGCGCGAAATTTGCGGTAGACGACCACCGACCCCCGGGCCCATCCGTAGTCCCAGCGGGGCAATAGAGTCAAGCACGGAGCGTGTTAGAAAGATTTGGAGAGATCATTTCTGCGGGTTGCTAAACCGTTCTCCTCCCTCGAACCCCTTTGACATACCCAGCGAAGCCACACTTGTAGATATCCCCGAGCGCCAAACATTCCCGACCATGCACCGACGCACGCTGAGATCACCTCGCTGCAGCGGTTAAAGAATGGGAAGGCGCCGGGCGTGGACGGTATACACCCAGAGTTTCTCAAGTACGGCCTGGAGGCACTCTTGCAACCCTTGCACCTACTTCTCAGTAAGGTGTGGGAGCAGGAGCGTTGTCCGAGGGACTGGGTAAACGGTGAGGTCATCACCATTCACAAAAAAGGTGACCCACTCTGCTGCGACAATTACCGGGGCATAACGCTGCTCAGCGTGCCTGGCAAGGTTTTGGCGCAGATAGTCTTGGCGAGAATAAGGATTCCAATAATGTGTATCCTCAGGAAAACCAGGCCGGTTTCTTACCTGGCCGATCCTGTGCGGACCAGATTCATAATCTCAGATGCCTTCTCCAGCAAAGCAACGAATTCAACAGCTCGCTGGCATGTTGCTTCGTTGATTACGAGAAGGCCTTTGATAGTCCGCACCGGCCTTCCCTATGGGACATATTAAAACTGTACGGAATCCCAACCAAGATTGTCGCCATCATCAAATGCATGCACGAGGGCAGTGAATGCTGTGTCAGAATCGGCGACGTAACGACAGAATGGTTTGGGGTCTCAACCGGTGTCAGACAGGGCTGTGTTCTGGCGCCGTTCCTCTTTATAATAATCTTCGACTTCATCCTGAGGAAGTCAATTCCACCCGACCGAGGTTTAACCGTTGCCTCCAATCTGAGGCTATGCGACCTCGAGTATGCTGACGACGCTGTAATATTTGATAAATCTGTCGAGGGTATTCAGGAAACAATGGACAGGCTGCAGAGCAACTCGTATCGCATTGGTCTCAAAGTCAATGCGAGTAAAACCAATGTGCTCTGCAACAGTTTCTGTCCAGACCCAGACTACCCTCTGACGAGCGCGGGCAAGACATCGAGAGAGTCGACGGCTTTAGGTACTTGGGGGTACACATCACGGGAGATGGCAATCCGCGTAAAGAGCTCGCAATCCGATTAGGGATAGCTGGAGCAACTTTTAACTCAATGCGGAAAGTCTGGGACTCACGGTTGTACTCGGTCAGAACTAAGTGCCACTTATTCAACGCATGCATCCTGACAGTGTTGCTTTACGGTTGCGAGTCATGGCACCTCACCAAGGCACAGGGTAACCGTATACTGTGCTTTGAAAACAGATGTTTGCGGCGAATACTAGGGGTACGGTGGTTTGATTTTGTCAGGAACTCGGAGGTAAGAGAGCGGACGGACCAGCCTCTTATTACGTCCAAAATAAAAAAGCGACGATGGACCTGGCTAGGACACGTGCTGCGGATGCCCCAGGGGAGCCTGAATCCTGCCTGTCTCTTCTACCAACCAGGTGGATTCCGTCGCCCTGGAAGGCCGTTGATGACCATCCATAGGATGTATTCGGCGGAGCTACGGGACGCTGGGATGACCTGGGAGGAGGCGAGGAGGCTGGCGGGAGACAGAGTAGCTTGGAGGAACCGCGTGATGGCCATATGCTCCGAATAGGGAGCGGATATGGTTAAAAAAAAAAAAAAAAAAATTACAGTAGCAGTGAGATTATCCGGCCGGACGCTGGTTATCCGGAAATCCGATTTTCCTTACATGAGTTGTGTAGCGTTATGGCGTGAAATGCTATAGCATTGAATGTTTATACTATATGAAATAATCTTGGTTCTATTTTATCCAGATAATCGGACAACCAAAAAACATTCAAAGTTTTTTAAGAATTTATATTTAACAAGTATAGTAAAATTATAATCGTTTTAAAATATTTATTCATTCATCAATTTTTTATGTCTAAAATGGTCGTCACTAATTTGGTTGTCCTTAAATTTGTGAAATTAATAGTTTTAAATGTTTTTATAGCAGTTCTACTGGAATTATGTTTGATATTTCATATCTTTTTCAGCATTACGTCATTGAAAGATCGAAGTACATTGCTATTTCGGACCTTTTTTCGTTCGTTTTAACTCCATAATATTGGGCCTGTATTTATTGGGTCAGTAATTAATCAAAAAGGTCAGTAATTCATTCGATAAATGGTCAGTATACACTTGGACAGTTAATAAAATAAACGGTCAGTAATTTATATAAAATGGTCAGTTATTAAATTAAACCAAATTTATTTTTTTAATCTTTATTACTTAGTTAACCTAACCTAATCTAACCTTCGTTTAATATTTACTGACCGTTAATTGAATTGGATACTGACCAAATAATTAGTTGCTCTAGGTCATGTCGTTGGCTTCAGCTGCAGTGTTCACGGATTCAAATCCTGGTACGGACAGTTTCGTAAATTAGTTTCTCCAATCGATTAATGGTGTTGTTTTTGAAGGTGTTTAATAAATGTCTAAATTAGTTCCCACTCATCCAATTATAAAAGATAGGGCGTTTTTCACTTAATAACAAATAGTTGTCGTAGAAAAATTTCTGTGTAAATACTTCAGATTGGGGTTGGACACAGTTAAAATTCAATAAACAAAGAAAATCTTTCTGCCCAGTGTGATGTATAATAAAGCTTAATTATATTATTTAAAACATCGAAAAACTTCCAAATCTAAATATCTTTAATATTTCTTTGAACTGTGGTTTTCGTAAAAAAGAAGTTTTTTGTTATTGAAATGTTCACAAGATACTTTCATGCTAAAAAAGCGATTTTTTATGCAGGTTGTTGACACAAGCGCGCGTTTTTCCATGTAAACTATCGATGCTAAGCGAAAAAAGCTATTTAAACCTTCATTGACCCGGCGCCCTAGCATGGTATTCCGTTCTTTTCATAAATCTTTCCCCTCTTTGTAAAGATATATTTGATTTCATTTGAAGTAAACGTAGCATTCATAAATGATTGATAAATTGATCGTAAGTCTTAGTTACAAAAATGCCTTTTACGAGAATAACAACACATAATATGTGGAATATATCCGGATTAGTTGTTTCCTTTGTGATAAATTGCGAAAGTTGAGCTAGATAGAACACTAAAATTTCAATATTAACCATAAATACTAACGTATAGACATTATAATCATTCATGTATTATTTCATTGTTGTATTTTCCGGTTAAACTGCGTTAGTTGATATAGATGTCAAATCAAAAATGAGACTCGTGATACTTTTAATAAAAATACTGAAGCTACGTACTTTTACCCTCCTCGATGGCTGTGGTGAAATAAAAGATCGTTCTGTATTATATATATATATTTAAAAAAATAAAACACAATTCATTTGTACTACTTCCACATATTTATAATGATCAGGACCGGTTTCGCTAATCACGAGCATTATCAACTGATGATAGTCGATAATGGTGATAGTCACTTTTAAGGTGTTAACTGTCAATTTTTGGTGGAAAGACATTCTATTTTAAAAAATAAAACACATTTTAATATTAGAATCAAGGAACATCTAGCTTGTGCTAAAAAAGGAAATGATTTGTCTACATTTGGTAACCATTTGTTTCTAAATAAACATATGTTTGACATAACACAAAATTTCAAAATCCTGCACTTAAATAACAAATCTTTAAAATTAGATAAACAAGAGATTTTAGAAATAAATAGATATAAATTTTTGCCCAATTCAAATTTATTGAATGAGCAATCCGATTCATTAATTTGTATTATACCTGTAAGATTATTTTTAACTTGTAAGAATTGATTCTGTCTCTGTAATTTTTGTTTTTCAGATATTAAAGAATTTATTGGATACTCATGGCTGCTCTGCTTTCTCCATTTAAGATCTCCACTTATTATTCATATTAATTACATATTTAATATTTGATTATTTTTAAATGGTTCATTAATTTTTTCTTATAATTTCCCTGATTCATTATTGTATATTATATTAGTAACGTCATTAATAATTTTGTTCAGCTAAATGGACTTTTAATGTAGCTATATTTGTGATTTCAGATTAGTATTTAATGATTTGCAAGAGGTCCATAACATTTTAATTGTAGACTCTTTCATTTGATTTATGTATAATTTGTTTGTTAATCAGTATTTTCTTGTCTCAGTTCATGAACCATCAGTTTTATATACCTTCATTTTTACACTCAATATTATATAAATAAGCCTGTTATGTTTGTATTTTTATCAGTCGATAATGCTCGTGATGAGCGAAACCGGTCCTGATCATTATAAATATGTGGAAGTAGTACAAATGAGTTGTGTTTTATTTTTTAATATAAAATGCTGATAGTGTTGATAGCATCATCAGTTGATAATGCTCGTAATGAGCGAAACCGGTCCTGATCATTATAAATATGTGGAAGTAGTACAAATGAGTTGTGTTTTATTTTTTAATATAAAATGCTGATAGTGTTGATAGCATCATCAGTTGATAATGCTCGTAATGAGCGAAACCGGTCCTGATCATTTTAATATGTGGAAGTAGTACAAATGAATTGTGTTTTATTTTTTAAAATATAATGTCTTTTCACCAAGAATTGACAGTTAACACCTTAAAAGTGAATATATATATAGTCAAAACGTTGTTTTTTATATCAAATATTATAACTATTTATTGAGTACTAGGGAGTACCCAGCATGCTTTGCAATGTCACATAAAGAAAAAATGTGTTCGTGTTTTAATTCTGCTTATTGAAGTACTTTTGGATACACAAACAAATAAATCAGAAGGTTTTCCAACGCGTGAGCAGGCCACATACAGCTGTAAATGTGAGAAGCATGGATTTTCCAACATTAATTCACACACTTGTAGCGATTGTCCCTTTGCTTTGTTGATGTTCATTGCAAATGAAAGTCGCACCGGAAACTGCAGACGTTTGAATTCGACTAGCATATCTGTCGAAATCATTTAAATGCGTGGCAACAGTACTTCTCCTTTAAATTTTTCATTTAAGATAAGACAGCCAATTGGAATTTAAAAATTATCACCAGTTTTTATGCAACACATGAAATGATATGTCGCTGTATGTATCTATTTGATTTTTTTAAATATTTTTAATAATATTTTTAAATATTTTTTAGACTTTTTTTCAAAAACCTTTGTGGGTGGGCGCACAACAACTCACCAAACTTTCGTCCTTATCGGATGAATGTTACAAAACGCATACGGAACAAACAAACATTCATTTATATATATATAGATATTGTCCACACGTTGTGTTTGATATTGATTGATATAATTATGTCAGGCTGATTATCTTGATTTGTTGAAGGTTTCAAATGAAGAAGATTTAGGTAATAATATTTTTTATTATTACAACTGTTTTTATTCAGTTTAAATAAAATATACAATTAAAGTATTACTCTTGCAATGTAGATAATAATTCGACTGTGTTTTGGTCAATTGATGTAACCCTCAAAATTAAAATTTTTCATGAGAGAATAAAAACTGTTTTTATCGAAAACATTATATGGTGAGTTGCGTTAAGAATCTTCGTAATGCACTCCCGTAAATTGTCATATTTGCAACACACAGACTTATACGTAGGAAGTGTCGATATAATAGTGGCTAACATCAAGTAGCCGGGTAGGAATTTTTAAACCTAAAACCAATATAAAATGATGTTTCTCTTCCAAAAAGTGATCGTTTTATTTTTCTAATTCTCATCATTTGGCCGAGACCTGCTCTGTTGTTTTTAAAATGAGATGCAATTTTTTTTTTTTTTGAGGGTTTACATCTTTTGACCAAAACACCATCAATTTTGATGAGACATGGATTTTTATGCTTGTAACTTTGGGTGTGGCATTTGATATTTCTCGTGGGAATATCTTGTAAGTGTAAACATTAACAAAATCAAGTAGTTTTGCGGTGTAACATTAAATTTGTTGTGATGTGGTTTTCTTAAACTCCTTTAAGAGCTCTTTCTTTAATTTTTTTCTTCTCCCAGTTCTTAGTTAAAGTATCAGAATTCATTTTCCTAATATTAGCAAATAACATAAAAATATCAAAGAACTTCTACAAAAATAATGAGATATAGTCGATAGTTATGCAAGCTTCAAGCAATCGTTAGAACCAGTTAGAAATGCTAGGATTTTATGATTACTGATTTTATGAAATTTGAACAAATATGATCAATTTTAATTCTACAATGAATTGAAAAAGGGTATAATATCTTGTATTATATAAATGTCAAATTAATAATCCCATCATCCCTGGAAATGGTTATGTATATAAAATGTTCAAGTAATTTAGCCATGCTAGTAGATAGAAATCAAAACATAGGATATGGGTTCAACGCTTTTTGCTAGTATATAAAGAAGACACTAACCTGACACTATAGAATGAAATATGCGATTCCGGATTTTCATTTCGCGGTTTTAGCAACACTGATTCTACATGTACGCGATTGCAAAATACTATCCATAAATTGAAATTTAGACGGTAGAATTTAAACGCTTTAAGTCTTCCAGTAAATGGTACCCTGATATAAACGAAATATGTTTACCTTTCAATGAAGCTTCGTCATCACTACTAATTGAATAATACAATGGAGAGTAAATAACTATCAAAAAAGAAATCACTATTTTAGATTTTTTTTTACTTTTTTGTATCTATATTCGTTTATAAAGTGAACATATATATAAATATCTAAATTTTATTGATTATGTATAAACGATATAAACTATTAACTATCAGTTGAACTTAATCCGTTTACTGAAATGCCTGAAGATTCCGTAAGGTGAATTCCTGGTTGTTATTGACAAAACTTCAACGATTCAAATTTGATATTCGCATTTCATCAGTCAATATACTAAATTACTAGTTATTTTAATTTAATAAACATATATAAGTTGTATTTATGAAAATATTCTAAGTTTAAAAGAATTGTTTCATTACTTGCATTACTTCAGCATTAGTAATTGTGTAGTGATAAAGAAAAACAGGAATCTTTTATAATATTCATTATAGAAAGCGTCAATGACAAAAAAAATGTTAAAATAATTAATGTCAACCGGTTTCATTCTTAAACAATGATCTCTTGTGGAAATAAATAAACACATTACTGATTATCTTATTATAATGGATTTCTGTGAAGTAATTGTCAACTCAATCAGTTACTTCGTAAAGCTTATATATTATCACAGAACTATTCGTTTTGATATTGGTATATGTCAGTATTTCGTAACCATATGGAAGCCATGGCCCCCTTTTTGGCCGCTACCAACATGGATCATATGGCCCCTTATGGAGCTATCTCAACAGAAGTTTTCTATGAGAAGTGCTTTTTACTCAGTTGCTACACCTCTCTGAAGAGAGTAGGGGATATAAGGATAGAACTAGAACATGATTAGTGGTAAGCTAATCGCTCTCGCTACGCCACGTTTTTGAGGATCGGATGTGTGGGAGGGAGTTTTTTTAGACATCACAAACATTCATGTGTACGGAAAAGAAATCCATAAAACAAGACACTGGAACCCGCGACATCCGTAACCGTAGCCAACGACATTACCAACTGCGCCATGGACACAGTATAATTATATAATAAAACGTTCCGACAGTAATGAAATTTAAACTTATTAAGAAATTTACTGCTATTTATTTACATATTTCATGTAATTTAGTTCTTGAAATAAGTAACTCTTTATATTTAATAGAATTTAATGCAGAATAACTCGGATATCTAGTGCAAAAAAATGAATGTGTAAGAGATGACTGTGTGTAATTTGATTGTGATTTCAGCAGCGGTTCTCAAATGCTAAAAATATAAAAACACCCTGATTTTATAAAAAGCCCATATTGGGGCGTATGCGTTCACGTTTAGAAATACTGGCTTAAAACAAGGATTGGTAATAAAATTTGTAAAAGTTTTTTGTCAATCAAAACACGGTATTTTTTCGAAATGACGAATTGAAGAATAAACTGTGTAGCTTATGAAGCAATATTTGCCGTCGGATAAAAGAGGTGGACGAAATTCTTGCGAAGTCGTCTTTTTAACGAAAGATAAAGTAGCAGTTAACCTCATGTAAGCCATTGTGTATCGGATTTTCTTTTACGTATCTCCTTTTCCATATTTGTGACCTCTGGCACGAGGGATCTCAAGGGCTCGCGGTACGATAAATAAAAGATAAGAGTCAACTTCAAAAGGAAAACAATACGTAGCGACTGAAACAATAAAACGTCAATGTTGAATGGTGATTTACTAGCGGAAAAAATACAAGCTCACTTTTATAACCCGAATTTAAGTGATTCCGCTATGCTGCTCCAATGCGAGGAAGGAATTCCTGCCAAATAATAATGTATGTATGGCATTTCGTCCCAAACGGAATTATTTATCGGCTGACTGTCGTGACGTCAGTGGGTCGTCCTTCAGCACAAAATACCTCTTAAGTGAGCGACCATGTTTTCAGGAAAGAAAAGTACAATGATTCTTAAAACGAATAAATCATTTTGAATTTATAAATATGCCACAATCATGTTAATTTTACAAACAAGTGATAATTGGAGTAATACAGAACAAAATATTTATAAATCATTATGTCAGTGGAAGTTTTTGTTTAAAAACACGACAAAAATAGTTTTAGTATAAGTGTTTCGTAATTTTATTGTAAAACTTTCCCATTTGCTATTTCTGTTAATGAATATTTATGAATTATTTTTAAAGTCATTAAATTTTTCGTTATTAAATTGCGTAAAAAGAGGAATGCGTGTATATTTCAAAAGTTGTTTTACTATCTCTAACTCTCAAGTTTAAATTAAAAAAAATATCTATTATATTTTGTTAAGCTTGGCTAACTTATTATGATAAAAATTTGAAAAGCTGCATTTTGATTGCGAGTGCTTCAAATGTAGGCCATCGCAAATGTTGTTGGCCTTTTTTTTTAAGTTGACATGGAAAAAGAATGTTTTCCCCAAAAGAATGTGTTCGGTTGGCAAAAGAGTCGTAGAAATGCCATAAAGACACATGTGCTTGATCCGGAAATATTGTTTTTCGTAATACCTACTTCCGACAAATAAGCAAGAGCGGCATCTGCTCCTTATAGTTCCAACTCGCATTCAAGGGAGGCGCCGCTGACAGATATGTTGACAATTTCATATTGTTGCCATATCCACAAAAATTTTCCACATTTAAAGAAGTTTTTGAGATTAAGACAGTTCAAACTATTGGTTGAATTGATGTTTACTTGCTAGAACGCCATTGTAATAGAATAAAATAAGTATTCAGTATAGTTAGTCCTGACAATGGCGTTAAGCCGAAATAGCTGTCAACTAACATACAAAATGTTGTAGAACTAAATATTTTGATATATTTTGTCAAGTGGTAATCGTTGTGAACTTAAATTGCGGTGCTCACAGGCCTGGTCCCAGTTCGTCCTGTTTCATAAAATTGATTTTTCTATCGATTTCTGTTCGAAGGCATTGTAAATTATTTATTAAATACTCTTTAATTAAACTTAAAAATAAATAACCTTGCTATACGGCTAGTCTTAAGATGTTTCTCAAGAGACGAAACAAAGTTTTTAATTTTAATTTTATATCTTCCTATCTCTAAGCATTTTACTTTACTCACGCTTCTACTGGCTCATATTTTTCTTACATCGCGAATTGGAATTTAGCAATTTTCCTGCATTTAATGGTCGCCAAAATATATATTATTATTGCTTATTTGTTTGTTAAAACTAAATTCAAATAATGAGTGTTATTATTTAATTCCTGGTTACGGTGTTTTAAAATACTTCATTCGTTAGTAATGTAGTTGAATGATCAATGCACTTGGACGTTTATTTAAACCATGTACGCACTAATTATGGAACAAATGACCTCCTAATGGATGTAACATAAGTTTTTTTAACAATAAATGCGTGTTACTCAGTTACTCAACCGTTCTTTTTTGAAGTGAGTAGTGACACAAATATTCTGGCTTGGACAAGACTTGTGACCAGCAAATCACACTCGCTACCATCTTTAGAATCGGATGGATTTCGATTGAAAAATAAGTTTATGAAACTGTCCGAACTTGGTCGAGCCTGTGAGATCCGTAATCAAAGTCAACGACGGTGGCCACTGCACCATGGACCCGACAACCTGACGTTTGTCCATTTCGGTTATATAACAATTGATTCGGGAAAAGTAAAACGAGCATAAAGGAATAAAATTCCTTTATGCTCGTTGGTACAACAAAATTAAGTTAAAAGGGATAAGTAGGTTTTATTTCCATTCAGCGAAAATCGTTAATCGTTTACCGTCGAATAAATCTCGATGTGAAATTTGCAATTTATTGAATATTGTATAAATATTTTTTAAATGCAATAGTTTTATTCAATAAATTGTAAATTTCACACTGATCACTTTATTAAAAAAAACCCTTTCTAAGATTTTGCCGTAGAAATGAAATTTAGCTAAGGTACAATAAACTATATTCTAGTCTAGTTCTATATTCTAGTAAGGCAGTTAAAAAAAGTGTTACCTGTTTGCTAGACAGGCTTAACAATTTTATTATTTTTTAAAAAATAAAACACAATTTATTTGTACTACTTCCACATATTTATATTGATCAGGACCAGTTTCGCTCATCACGAGCATTATCAACTGATAAAAATACAAACATAACAGGCTTATTTATATAAAATTGAGTGTAAAAATGAAGGTACATAAAACTGATGGTTCATGAACTAAAACAAGCAAATACTGATTAGAAAACAAATTATACATAAATCAAATAAAAGAATCTAGAATTAAAATGTTATGGACCTCTTTCAAATCTTACTCAAATCTTAATCATACTTTATTATTTCCATGTAAATAAAAGTGCTATAGTATAAAACCAACTGTGTAATAACAGAAACGACGTTTCATGAGATGACTTTCAAAAGACATGTTTAACGATTTTTAAATTGAAAAAATCTACTTATCCCTCTTAAGAAACATCTAAATATTTGACTGATTCGGAAGAAATATATTTAGCTCTGGCAACATTTACGAGTGTCGACTGTCGACTCAAGAGGTGTGTCTGTCTACGATGCGAAACAATTCTCCATTCCAGCCTGTCTGTCTCTATATATTTATGGGTGGATCCGCCCTTTCGAAAGAGAGATACATTTCGTACTTGGATGGGACGCGGCTGAGACCGGGATGTCAAATTGTCAAATAAATATAAACTGGAGTTGATTGTAAACAGAAAACTAAATAATCTCACTTTATACGGCATCCTACTAGATTCAGAGGAATTAAATCTATATCCGCGCACTATAACACTGCGTATAATAGTAATCACAATGGTGAACAAAGACACCTCTGTTGGTTTCGCGAGTGATTTTGGGTATTTTTTGATTTACTTTTAACGTGAAGCAATAAATGTATGATAAGCAGAAGAACTTAACTTTTTTTAACTGTCGTTGTATGATAACATGCATATCTTACCAAGTGAACAGCTTATAAATAATTAGAGGTATGCACGGGCCCGGGTTTTTTCCCGGCCCGGCTTATGAGCCGGGTTCGGGCGGGCAAAACAATTCAGATACAGGGAATTTAATTTTCAGAAAAATATTTCGTACTTCGCTTGCGTCATGAGTCTGCAAAACGGCAATACATGACAAAACATTGATAACTTAAATAATTTATTTGATATTTTTTTATAAATATCGTTGAAATGACGTAAACATGAACACATCTATTGTTTGAAAAGTATGGTAACATCATAATTTTTCTTTGGTAGATATAAAGCTGAGAAACATATAAAATTGTTTGAGAAAATTGAAGCTAAATCTGAAACAATGCTTTCTTTATTTACAAATGATCAATAGTATGCTATATATTACTCATAATTATTCATTTCTTGTTTATGATATTTAATCTTAATGATATTATAGTCCCTATCAGTTCTATCTTTGCCTACCCACGTATTTTTATGAAATATCATTTATTATTGACAAACGTATTTCATTTTTTATAATATTGACATCTTTTTATTTTAAAAAAATAAAACACAATTCATTTGTACTACTTTCACATATTTATAATGATCAGGACAGGTTTCGCTCATCACGAGCATCAACTAACACAAGAAAATACTGATTAGCAAACAAATTTGGATTATTGAGATTTTGTACACTTCCATGTATTTTGTCACTAACGACCCGGGTTTCGCCTTTCGGCATCTTCAGGCATTCGAGCACACGAATGGACTCGAACTGACAGACAGTAAACAGTGTCTAACGTTATTTCTAAAAGAAGTTGAAAAGCAGCAATTCGCCACTCTGTTAATATGGTGTTTACAAAATAAGGATTAAGGCGATTCTCAAAATTTTAAGTCAGGTATCAGTGTGGCTCTCAGACGTATAATATCTTACCTCGTAAATAATATTTGTCGTATTTGTATCTTCTATATAAACGTTAGACACTGTTTATTGTCTGTCAGTTCGAGTCCATTCGTGTGCTCGAATGCCTGAAGATGCCGAAAGGCGAAACCCGGGTCGTTAGTGACAAAATACATGGAAGTGTACAAAATCTCAATAATCCAAATTTGATATTGAAATTCCATCAAGCACCCTCAGTCGATGTCTTAGATTAGCAAACAAATTATACATAAATCAAATAAAAGAGTCTACAATTAAAATGTTATGGACCTCTTACAAATCAATTGAAATTTTCCCTGCCACTTATTCAACGCATGCAGAATAAGTGGCACTTGGTTCTGACCGAGTACAACCGTGAGTCCCAGACTTTCTGTATTGAATTAAAAGTTGCTCCAGCTATCCATAATCGGATTGCGAGCTCTTTACGCGGATTGCCATCTCCCGTGATGTGTATTTCCAAGTACCTGAAGCCGTCGACTCTCTCGATGTTTTGCCCCACGCTCATCAGAGGGTAGTCTGGGTCTGGACAGAAACTGTTGCAGAGCACATTGGTTTTACTCGCATTAACTTTGAGGCCTCATATTTAAGTGGATAGATCAAATACTATTGTTTTGTACGAGAGCTGTATACATTTTTTTAAACAGGTATGTAAAAATTAAATACTTTCCCAGTATAGTCAGTGAAAAGATATTAAAATTATTTACTCAAAAAATTTATTCATTCTTTAGAAGGTTATCTGCCTTGGCACTTTTTTGTGGCATTTTTTTATTATCTGTGTACTGAATCAGATAGAGCGCAAAAATTTACATATTACTGTATATTTAACTCAAATTTCATAAATTTGGCGTTGTCTGACTTATGAACTGGACGATCGATATACGAATGGACAGTTTTATACATTAATTTTCGGACTTTTAATCTGTATATATGTGACAATGTTATATTTACTTATATACTCTTGATATTTTTCCACCCTTATCGATCTTGCAAAGGGTACAAAGAGACAGCGATAAGCCAACCACCTTTTTCTTTTAATATAGAGAATTTATCGGACGACTTACGAACAATTATCATTGTAATTGGGTGTAATTCGGCGACTCAAACTCTCCTTTCGAAGAGGGTTATGGTAAAAGGATGAGGCTAGGAAAGGACAGGTATTTATCTCATAACTCCCCATTGGATAGAAGGTGGTTGGAAAAGGAAAGTAAAAATTACATCAAATGTATTTGAGTACAGTTCTGTAAATCGATTGAAAAAACTGCATATGAATGTACCAATCGTATAATTAAATCATTTGATTTCACTACCGAGTGTCACGGAAGCAGAAAGACTGCAATAACGGTTAATAATATTATATTTATTAATGCAAATTAAAAATTGATTTAACATTATTATGTTGAACACTTGTTTCACTACAAATATATTGCAGAAATTTCTTATATTCTCGCTCCAATTGCAACTTGTAGGAATATAACTGAGGGCTGACTATTCTTATGTTTATTATATACGTAACGCCTTGTGGTTGGATAAGATATTAATTCTAAATCAGCGACGGAAATGAAAGCTGCCAAAAATATGTCACAGATATCTACTTAAGACAGCAACTGCCTCTCGAGTTGCAGATATTCTCTCAATACTATATTATGATTGAGCGCCTTCGAGTCTTCTTTCAGAATATTGAAGGTATAATTTACGAGGGAATACAAGTTAAGTGTAACATACGGCAGACGTAATATTTCATCGTAACAGTGCCATCATTGAAAGGAATAAGCATTTCGTTCTCGTTTATCATATTACCGTTCACTCGAGATACTTTGATATTCACTCGACGTATTTCGTTTTCAGAGTAATCATTCGAACCTCGTACTACTATTGTGCGTTAGTATATAATTGCGAAGCTCGGATTTGAGTGGTATCTGATATTAGGCGTTAGCCGTCTTTGGTTATTCAGCCAATGATTCAAATTCCTGAAAATAGACTTTTAATAAATTGACGGAACAAATGTTTTTATTCTTTCCAATAACCACAGACAATCATTCAGTTTGTAATCATCATTTTATAATAATATATATATATAATAGAAAAAACGAATACTGAGCTTCAACAATAGATGCTTGCGTCAGAACTTACCAGACAGCGTGCTGTTTCATCAGTGGTTTTAAAAAGACGTTGGAACTGGTTGGGTTACGTGCTGCTGATGCCTTCGGAGAGCATTAGTCCTGCTTGCCTCTTCTTCCGACCAGTGAGATTCCAGCGTCTTGGATTGCCATCAGGTACTATACACAGATTGTAATCGACTCAGCTGAGTATGTCATGGGAGGAAACAAATCAACAGGGAATCATCGAGGCGTCGCGTGGTGGTTGTAGAATCCACATAGGGAGTGAATATGGCAGAAGAAGAAGCAAAAGAAATATGTATACATATATACACAAGAGCTATCAAGGATATTTAGTATACCCACAAAACTTACACATAAAATAGAAAAGATCCATCAGGCACCGTGAAAGTTCGGATTAATTTAATTCGTTTGTTTTGATAAACATAGACATATAGAAGTTCTCTCTCGTCAACATTATAAAGGTAGCAAAATCAAAACTTAATAAACACAAACAATATTAAAAAATAGCGTTCCTAATAAAGCTGATGCCTCTCTCCCCCTTTAAGGGTAGTTTTAAATGCGAGCGGCGTGTCTTTCCATTTATTATACTACGACCAGTCTAAAAGGGTACACAACTAACACAACTTTGCCAAGAAGATAAGAGAAATAGTTTAAATATTATATAATTATCTATTTTTGTTTTACTTCAGTATTATACTAAAACAAAAATATTAATTTGAGTGAAAAGATTTACATTAATTTGTCCCATGAAGGGATAAACTTTAATAAAATTCTTTTCACAATTAAATAATTACAAATATTCACTTTATACCGAATAATGAATCATTCCTATAGATATCTAGGTACACATATTTGATACGATTTACGTCTAGAAATAAAGGAGACAGTTTGATAAATAAATATGAAATGACCCTTGTTTAATTATTTATGGAAATATTTTTTGATAAAATCTTAATCTCTCTACTTAATAATAGTTTCGAAAAAAACAGTAAAATAATATTAATAAACAGTGTCTTTCTTTGCCAAAAGATGGCATCAGATATCTCTTAACGATACAAAGGTTTCTGTATCACATGACAGAAAGAGGAACATTTCCATTAAATGTGAGCATAATCAATCATTTTATCTGTGTAAGTGAGTAAGTGTAGGGATCGGGTTTATTTCTCCAGCTTTTTTATTCCGTGATTATTTTACGTATTATTTTAAAAATTAAAACAAAAACAAGTATGTATCATAATATTTAAATAACAAAAAGCGGTATTCGACTGCAATTTTTAATTTGATTATGACTGTAAATTTTCTACAAACATTTGAGAAGACCCGAATCGAAAAGAGGCGAATGGTCAGTTATCGACGTCCTGGAAGATCTGGGATCTCAAATAAACACCATTTCAAATCCGGTTCAACTCTTATTTATTTTTAATCGAAGATGCAGTGGTTTAATAATTCTAACATATAAAATTGACTCTACATTTACATTTACTTAACACATGAATATACTTTTAAGTTATAATGCAAGTGACACGACAAACGATTTCAAATTAAGTCCAAAACAAACACAAACAATCCACAACGTGAACGGTACCGGCTACGGGGGCCAGCGGCTCTCCTGGCTTGAAGGTTGGCAATCGATTCTCCGCAAAAATCAAAAATCGGACTCTCGCACCGTCGGAGCCACCCTTTTCTGCCAAATATGGATTCATCCAGCAAACGTGTCCGCCGGCGATTGGCCGATCGCCCTTAACGACAAGAGTCGGGTCGACTTCCACAAATCATTGTCATTAACGCTGTGCGTTCTCAGTTACGTACCCTAATAAAGCTTAAACTTAACAAAAAAAACCCTAGGTGTGTCACATATTGTTATGAGTTGGCAATGACGTGGCAACATATCGAAAATACTATATTTAATGTATTTATATTATATACTGACCAAACAAAATTGTTGTCTAATCATTTATCATTTCTTACTGGCTATTTATCGAATTAGTTACTGACCAAATAATTAGTTGCCTGATAGATAAACATAAATAGTTTTTTACTCCATCCAAATGAATTTATGATATTAATTGTTATTTAAAGCATACAACTAAAACTATTATCAAATTTGGATTATTGAGATTTTGTACACTTCCATGTATTTTCTCACTAACGACCCGGGTTTTGCCTTTCGGCATTTTCAGGCATTCGAGCACACGAATGGACTCGTCTGTCAGTTCGAGTGCCGAAAGGCGAAACCCGGGTTGTTAGTGAGAAAATACATGGAAGTGTACAAAATCTCAATAATCCAAATTTGATATTGAAATTTCATCAAGCACCCTCAGTCGATGTCTTAAATTATAAAACTATTATCGTTGACCGAGAAGACATCTGACGGTAAAAGAACATTTTTTTAATATACATTCTTGTGGTAGCATTTCCGCGTAAGAACTGGATGTGTAGAACCCATCCAATGCCTGACCCATATTATGATCCCGAGAGGATAACGAGATTGACTAATATACTGGAATACCGGGGTTGAAGCCCTAATCCGATATCATATTTATGATATATTATGGATTTTTGTTTCGGTTATTTATACTTATAATATTTTTATTCGAAGTTAGAAATATTGTATCGATTTGAATTATTTATCATGATGAGTTTAATTGTGATATTGACCGATTGAAGTAACCCTCAAAGAATACGTTTAAATTGTTAAAAAAAATTTAAATAACTTGGTGAGGTCTCGTAATTGCTTCAAAAAATATTGAATGATCACTAAAACTGGGTTTTGTATATTTAAATTAAATTGTGTTTAGTACGTTACATATTTTGAGATAAAATTTTCAGAAATTAATAATACTGATTTCTAAAAACTCTATAAAACCATTAACAGTAATCGAGTTTTAGTAAATAACATTTAATTTAGGACAGGTGGTTTACCAGTATTAAATTTATTTACCTTAGGATTTTCCTTTCCAAACACTAGTAATTAGTAGTAGTTAAAAATGAATTTCCACAAAATATTGTGAATAAATGTGTTAAATCTGATTTCCAATATTTTGGTCTTTACAAATATCACACTGTAGACTCTAGACTGACAATTGTTACGATTTCGTCGCAACATTACTATCGGTGATACGCCCCTCGTTGCGTCGTTGGTAGGAGACGAAGGGTAAGCCTCGCCAAAAATTCCGTTAAAACTTGCTTACGCTCCAGGATGTGGAACGAGTAGGACGTGCCGGTACCGCGCTGGAGATTGGCCTCGGACATCCGAGTTCGCCGCCGAGATGGTTTATCATCCAAGGTCGTAATTTTATATTCATATATTATAATAGTTTTCCTGTTTAAGTGTAACCATCTGTTCATAAATATTGTTTCGTCGTGTAATTTCTGCTTTATTTGTTCATAATGTAAATTCTGTGCATCTACGGTTTCCGCATCTCTATGAAATGTGTTTTTAACGGTAACCGTATTTTAATTATTATTATTATCTGGTATAGTTTGGCGTGTATCTTCACGCTAAGCGCCCAAAATTTAATTACCCCATGTATTTCTCCTTACAAAACAAAGTAAAGTGTACCGAGATTGGCAAACCTTATCCACATCCCTGTGAAAACTTAATCCTAGTTTCTCCGCTGAGCTTCGCATTTTTTCCATATTTTGTGATTCCTCCCCTTCCCGCGGATAAGTCGCAGCACTTTACATCCTTACCTTGCATTTACATTGTAATTATTTTTATTTTTATTTTATCAAATCACAACACAATATTTGTTATTCTGAAAGTTTTTCAATAGAATTTAAATCCCGGTTTTTTTGAAACATTAAACGAGATCCTGGGATTGCACTCCCTACCAAAGATTAAAGTGTACCCTGGTGATACATCAAGCTGAGCGAAGTGTCTTTTTGTTTCACTGAATGGATGACATTAGCCTAGGAGAGTCCAACTCTTAGACTATTACTCGTGTGTGAGTTATTGCTTGAAAACTGAAAAAGTTAAAACTGCACGGTGTATGGAGTCCGCCCAACTGTCGCCTTTGATTTATAACGCGTGCGGATTCATAAGTTACGTATCATCGGTGCATTCAAATGGAAACTGCACATTTATAACTAGTCATTTATTTAAGAGAACAAATGGAATGTATTAATTAAAAAAATATATATGAACTGAGTTTAATGTCCAGATCATATTAAGGGGTCAGTGATTGACAATCTGGCAGATATAATTTGGAATGCGAAACTATTTAATACTAAACATGATAATTTACTTAGCAATCAATTCGTCGTATTATACAAAATATTATAAATTGTATACAGCTCTGATACAAATCAATAATATTTCATTTACGGTGACCATTTGAATATTGCTTTCCTTTTTATCGCAATATGGGTTACTTAGAGATTTTTGAGTAATGAACTGGATGGTTGATATTTAAGAGTAGCGCCAAATTGATGATACCGTACTCGACGTAACTCGAAAACTATTTAAAACAATATTGAAAATCAAAAATCTACTTGTCACACAACGTAAATATTTTAAAACAAATGAAAAACTTTTGTTAATAATGAGTGATATTCCATACAAATATGGACAATGCAATCAATATGATTAACCCGATGGCCGCGCTGGACATGTTTACATGTCCAAGACTTTATCTCGAATTTCCGGCCAAACTAGAAGGAAAACACTTGTGTATATATGCTTTAAAAATAGTTCGAACCTTTAAGTAGAGGAAACAAGGAAACATATTTTTGAAAAGAGCTCTTGATATTCAGTCTTTCGAATTTCAACTTTGAACTACTGATACGCAGCATTAGTCATCAGCCCTATGTATTACACATACTTATGCGGCTACGCGCTTTGTTGTGTGCTGGTTGGCGGTGTATATGAAGACTGGCCGCAGCCATTTTGCTTGCGAAGTCGTAGATTAAATATTTTTCATCTTCTTCATTTTCTTAGAGAGAATGCAACGAGTTTAGTTTACTTCTTGATGTATTGCGGATAACTAATATATATTTTATATACTTTTCTTTTTTGGCTGTTGAATTTGATCTTTTGTTAGCCATAGTGAGCTTTGAACAGATCAATTGACTGAAAATAAATTCGTGCAAAAACGGCTCGCGCTGTAAGGGCTGAAAATTGATATAAACAAGAAAAGAAAATATGGATTTAGACAGTTGAGTCATATTTTACTTACCAACTCTTTCTAGAATACCTACCCTTTTTGTAATCAGCATAAAAACAGTTGTAAAACTTACTTTATTATGTAAAAGTAACTTATTTCCAAACTTTCCGATTGTTTACTTTCTTCAACATTGCACTTTATGTTTATTTCAAAAACATAAAATAAATGAGTAATATGACGGCTGCACTTTTAGAACTTGCAACTTGCAACTGATGTTTTGTTTTCAAAGTACTAGGAAAGAAGCTAAACTTTTCTGGAAGTAATTAAACGTAAAAGAAGTAGTTTTCGTTTGAAAACAAAACTATTTTTACTTGAAAAACGTTCGCGCAATTAAATTGTCTGTCTAAAATACCATCTTTAGCGTGAATCAAAGCTTCTCAAACTTATTTAGGCACTGTCACCTTTTCAGAAAAAAATGTTTTTCAACCATTGGAAATCTACTTTTTTAAGCGAAATAAAAGAAAAAAAATTATGATCGAACTTACTTACTTTTTTATTAAAATTGACTGTATTTGAGCGGTCAACACTCTCGAACGTTCGTTCTTTTCAGTGTACACGAGTCCGAATCCCCGTGCGGACAATTTAAAAAATGATTTTTTAATTGATTTATGAATTAGTGTTCAAAGGATATTTAAATTTCCTCAAACTCATCCAACATTAAAAAAGAGATACATGGAGAGTGAATGCTACTGTCTACTTCTTTCCATGCCTCATACTTCTATCCTTGCACGATTCGTAAAACATCTCTATAGACTTAAAAACAATGATTTTTCCTCTGTGGAGTTTCTGAATTTGATTCCATATGCTTAATGCTTGGACTGCATTCTTATTATTACTCAACAACTTCCAATTGCAACCGAAGCTACTACCACTAGGGCTTCCAATCCCGAAATCCCGGGATCCCGAGCAATTAGTCAATCCCGTAATTCCGGGATTGACTTAATTACCAACACCGAGATTTTGGGATTCGCTATAAAATAGTAAAAAGTAATTTATATTAAAATGCAATTTCTTAATCTTATCTCCGATGAACTATAAAATATAAAATGCAAATTATAGCTCGATTTACTATACGAACATCGTTTCCGGCGGCAGAGTGTCTAGGTAAGTTTGATTTATATATTTTAAACATAATTTATATATGTGTTGCCTTCTCACACTCATATTTCACGAGCGTACAGGAACAGACAATTTATTGTTTTTTTGTATCATTATCTACAAAAAACAGTTGACCACTTTTCTATTTTTAAATGGACAATGAAAATTTTTTCTCATTTAACTGTAACATGTCTTCAATTACTAATAAAATACAAAACAATCGAAGAAAATAAACGCGCAAGATTCTGCTTGCAAATACTTTTTGCATAATTATGAAGATACCTAAGAACCTACATATTTTACAAACATTTTTTGTGTGATTGCACGTGTTCACAATTATTATAATTTTGTATCATATTTTGTATTCATATTCTGATACCTAGGTAGTTAATAAATAAAATCATCGTATAGGTACCTAGTTATTGTGTTCTTTTATGGGTTTTTGAAACATACCTACCTATCCTCCTATTTTGTATGAACTGCAAATCCATTTTTACGGGGTTTTATTTTTATTTTGTATGAGGATTTATGTTTTTTCCGTGGCTTCATTTACTCAGTTTATCGTGGTACATATTACCCACAATTTTTTTTGACAATTTAAAATTTGAAAACCTGGCTTTTTTTCTGGGAAAAAGTCAATCCCGGAATCAGAAAAAGGGTCCGGGATTGAATGCCGTAACTACCACCCCCTAAGAGCATTTTCACCCACTTTGATAAACACGGAATTAAACTCGTAACGCCTCGTAAACTAAAGACGTAAAAGAGCATTCTGTAATTATTATTAATTCAATGGTATGGAACTTTATAACCATCTTATTATTACACGCAAATACAAGATAAAAGTGCGGAATTAAGCAATTGTTTTATGAAATCCAATTATAAAGTAATTACGTTTTTACGCTTTTCTATAAAGTTTTAGTTTGTGAAATTACGAGCATTGCATTCTGGGCCAACTGAAGCGTTTATTAAAAATCTAATTGTTTTGTTGAATCACTACATAGCTCAGTGCTTACATTATAATATATGAGTGGTGTATAACAAAAAACGCCACTGTCAAAAAAAAAATCGAAAATGACATATGAATGCACAAACATTCCGTGTATGTAAAATTTGTTTTCCATGTCCGCTCCCAACGTGGGGCATATGGTGTCCTAATGGAGGTATCTTAACAAAATTTTTCTATGAGAAATGTTTGTTACTCAGTTGCTCATCCTCTCTTTATTGAAGAGAGTAGGGATAGAGGAATATGGCTAGAACAGGACTACTGGTTAGCTAATCGCTCTCGCTACGCCCCGTTAGGATTGGATGGGTGGGTGAGAAGGCAGTTTTTGTTAGACAGCACAAACACTCAGATTACGAACAGAAGTCCATAAATCGTTTGAAATATCAATTTATGAAAACTGTTCGCACCGGGGATTCATCCCGAGACATCCGTAGCCGTAGCCCACAACGCTACCAACTGCGCCACGACAGATCAAATACAATGTACCCAGAAAATCACTTGTATTATATTGATAATCCAAGTGATTGATTTTTGTAACAATTAACTTAAAACTCACATCACTTTTAAGGTATCAACTGTCAATTCTTGGTGGAAATGCATTATATTTTAAAAATAAAACACGCTTTGATAGTAGACTACTTAATTTAGTTTATATATAATTTATTTGATGATCTGTAAATTCTCATCATAGTTCATGAACCAACTGTTTTATAAACTTTGTGGCTATTAACATTCAATTTTATATATACAGCCTTGTTTTGATTGTATTTTTATCAGTTGACCTGATCATTATAAACATGTGAAAGTACTACAGACAAATTGTGCCTTATTTTTATAATAAAACACACAGGTTCGTATAAAGTATAACAATTGCCACAGTAACGGTTCTATTTGATTTATCACGATGTGACTTTGAAGAACACTGGAGTTTTTGCTTTTATACAACTTAAAATATTATGTATTAAATAAATACACTACAAAATTAATTCATTACGTTTCATTAAGACGTTGGTTTTAGTTTCGACAATATTAGGTTTCCAATTTAATTTGACTAATGTAATATGTGCCGTACGCGATGTTTAATTCGTGGCATAAAAAGATTTCTTATCTCGAATTATTTATCACAAAATATAAATACTGCATTTAGTTACATTTTTTTGATAACCCTGGTAATATTTCCTTTCCATAGTATTGCCAATATTCACTGTAACAATTTTATATTAAGAAAAGATACTTGTATAGAAAATATAACACCAATTTCTCCACATTGTATCGTAATGGACATTAAATATCTGACGTCATGTCATTAGAGGTGTCTAAAAAGTTATTATGATGACTTGCCACAGGGTTGTAAAATTGTGATTTCAAAAAAAAATAAAAATACGCATTATTTTTTTTGTGAGTAAATCATTTAGTAAGACCATTTTTAAAATAGATTTTTGAGGTGGTGTTGGGTTATATAGACAATGACAATTGATGAAACCCAAAACGATTGCCCGGTTTTTAGCCGAGTTGCCAACGTCACTGGCTTTGGTAACTCTTCGAATACGGACAGCTTCATAAATTGACTTTAAAAATGATCCATTCCCGGACCCTCTTTACGATCACGAGATTTCGTGTTCCAGAATTTCTCAATTCCGGGATCCCGATAGTGGTCATTAAGTGTATTTCATGTGTTAAATTATTCGTTTAATATTTATCTTTTGTCCATAATCAAAGCAATAGCTTCACTTAGAATGCATATATGATCTAATATTTTTTGGGCATTGGAATGGTTTTTTTGTTGATTTAAAATCAGATTGATTTAAAGTCAATTACACTATTTTACATTATTTTATTTTATTTATTGCGTTATGGTACGTTTTACCAAATGGTATCCAAAAAGGGAAAATGACATCTTCTTCAATTTGACTTTAAAATGTTGTCCTCCATTCAGCTAAGAAGCGGTTCAAATTTGTTCTCCATTTCAAAATTGGTTAAGAACGGCTGTTATAGACATTAAAATGAATTTACATTAATTTTGTGGGTATTATAATAAAAACTATCTATACGAACAAACCGAGGTACACGTTGAATTTAATTAGGAAATTTTAATTTGATATTTAAATTATTACTTAACATTTACAGTGAATCCCGACATTCCGGGATTGTCTGTATATTAACTCCAGGATTACGGGATTGGAAGCCCTAATTCGAAGGCATGGATGTCTGTGATGCCTAAAATTCCCTTAGATCTATACGGTCCAAAGATTAGGGCGTAAAAGCAGTACTTGTTCCTTCCTATTTTTAATCTCTTACTGTATAAGATATTTACAGTACCCATGGAAAATTTATATTGAGATAATACTACATATCCATTGGTTTCGAATTCAAGGTAGGGCAAAATAACTGTTTACAAATAACTGTCAAACAGACAGTTTAGTTCGATGTAAAAGTTGTAGGTAATTTTAAAAATCTCATCTATATTAAAATGATAAACATTTTTCACAATGTCTGCCAGAATAAAACTCCATGTACTGGAATATGAGAGCAATTGAAGACGATGAATATTTTACACTCGGATAGATCCGTTCAATTTAAGTAACTATCGATTTGTGAAATTGTTTCGTCTATTGAAACCGTTAGCAGCCTGCCGTATTGTAAACTGGAAAGAGATAAGTACTGCGAAAAAGTAAGCTAGTTTATGGTACATGTTATACAACGTTTTTTTCTTCAACAGTGTCTAAACCTAGTGAGTAATATTTTTACTTCCAATGGATCTCATTCGACATTATGTTACGTCTTTTCAGTTTTTATTCATTCAATTAACCTTTCTTATTCGATGAGGCTTAGCATGGGGCTACGGAAAGAAATAGTAGTTAACTAGTAGCTCTTGGTACAGCGAATTTTATGGAGTTTTATTTGAGATGATTGTAAATATGAGGCGCTGAGAAGCAAAACCATAATCAACCAATTGATAATATTAATAATAAACGACGTTTTTGTGTTTCAAGCAAATTTTTTAGTTTTAGCGATATTTCCATCGAATTGTAATTCCAATTAAGAAATGTATGCATATTTTATGTAGCCAGCCAACCACTTAGAGAAACAAGTATTAGCGAAATAAAATTTTGTCAAGTGGTATTTGATTATATCTATTGAACTTATCGGATGCTGCATGTCATTAAAAGCTTACATTTTTCTTTCGTATGCTTTTTGTCAGGACTTTAAAGTTATTTGTCATTCGTTTGGGCAATCGAATCCATGGTCACCGCTCATGGCTTAACATCAGCTACTTACCACATCCTAGTTCAATAGTTACTTAAAATTACATGTGAAATAACGTAACATACCAAATCTTTAACAGCTCTATCATATTCTGCATATTCAGTTAGTTATATTAATTAAGATTTTGTCATCAAAAACAGGCCTGGGCAAATTTTAACTGAAGGACCAAATTAGGAATTTGAGGAGAATGGCGAGCCGCAAAGAGGGTATTATTTTTAGGTGTGTACTATTTACTATCATGAAAAGGGAATTTCAACATAATAAATACGTGTTTTTATAATAACCAACAATTTAATAAGACGAATGGGCCGCACAAACAAACCATTGAAAACTCGGCTACACACTAAAATTTTTTTAAATATTTTAATTGACATCTTTAAAAATGATAAAAATAGCAAAGTATTCAGTTCTACAAAATTCTTCTACAAAGTTCAAGAAATATCCTTTCACGAAGTAACAGTTGACACGATTCAAGTAATTAATAATACATTTACTACGATACAAATCGGCTTCACGGAATCCTCAGAACTGTGTCAGAAAACCGTTAAATTCTGACGATGGCGTGAAACCGAAATAGCTATCAACAAACTGATAAAATTCTTGTATATATAAATACTTTGTCATGGTTACCATATTATTGCGAAGTTCCACCGAGTGAATGGCAATTAAATAAATAAAACAAGTGTTAATGGTAAACATTTTACTGCCCCAATTATTTAACTCATCTACGTAGAACTTCCTACTTGTGATTTGCGACTCGCCGATTTCAAAAATCGGTCCCCGGGCAATGGCCGACCTGTCATCTAACGCGAGTGCATTCCCCGTCCGCTGCACTATGCACTTACTTAAAAACAAAACTCGAGATGCATTTTTGAAAACATCTTTAAAAGTTGGAACACTTCCAGTCGCAGTAATTACATTTTCTATAGAGTCGCGTAAACACGGTGTCATTAGACCCTCCGCCGGAACTTTCAAAACGTACTAAATATTACAAATGAGGGCATTAGATACAAAAGCGCCACTGTTTACTTTTTGTAAATGTTCAGCATTAAAAAAAAACAAAACGATTCATAGATTAATTTCGATAGTATTGTAAGTTTTATTAATAAAATTTATCTCCAATTGACGGTTAGTAAAGATATTCAGTTCAATTCATTAGTCAGACGAGTTCAAAAAAATTAAATATTCAGTTATTTGTAAAATTTTGCGCTATATTTAAGTCAGTACTAAGATAACTAAAAAAATATACGGAAGATAACATTTTTTTTTAAGAATTAAACGAAATTTTGATATTTTTTGGGGTAGCATAAAGATATTTATAAATCTTCTTCTACTGACTATACTTGGAAAGTACCTAATTGTTAAACATCTGTCTATAAAATGAATAAAACTCGGGTACAAATCAATACAATTTGTTATTTTAGATGGATTCTGCGGTAACTTTGTGGAAATTCATTTCTCGTAATAAAATTACAATTGACAACTGAGTCTTTTCACTGGCTGTGTTACTAAATGTGACACATGTTTAGCTTCCTAAAGAAGCATTTTCAGACTAACTATATCACAAGGTTATTTATTTGAAGAGTAAACAATGATTCTAATTCTCGACTTGAACAAGAAGGGTAGGGGTGGGTTTATTTACTTCTACTGAAGGCGTGGAGGGGGTAAGATACAAAAGATAATAGTATTAGTTACCATAGAACTGCTAGTAGAATAACTAAGATATCAATTTTAATTTACATCAATACTATTTGATTTATGACGACATTTAAATATTGATTTTCCCGTTATATTTGAGTAATAAACTAAACGATCGATGTGTAGTGGATGGCTAAATATTTAAGAACGCTTTTTCGACAGAGGTGAGTTTACATCTAACCTTCATATAATGACTTCAGCTGTCGAAAACGACACCAGTGACGAGTGAAGTAGTTACTTTTCATAGCGAAGACTGCATTTGTTAGAATTTTTGATACACTTTCATTATCACTAGCTAATTCGGAATTGACCATAATCAAAAAGTGGCGCTTTTGGTTCTAGTGCTCTCAAATAACTTGTTCTGTTACGCTCGGTATTCTTTGTATTATTTACTTTATCGAAGTAATGGGATACTAATGGAAGGACAAGAGAAATGGATCGACTCGTATTTCAAAGAAAATTTCATACAATAATTACTCAACTAAAATTGAAAGCATTTTTGCAAACGTTATATTTCATTTAATATTGATATAAGAAAAGATTTCACGCTTCGAAAAAATTGAATTTTGTCTTCAGTGATAAAATTTTAATTCACTAGAACTGGATCTGTATAAAAAATGATTTATTTGTACAGTTAATATTTCCAGAAGACGGAATTATCAGTTTCATTCATAAAAAAATAATTTTAGATTTTAAACTTACGTCTGAGTTTAAATAAATATCCGTTAATAAAGGAAATATTTTTTGAAAGAAAAGTTGATCGAATTTTCCAGTTGGTAAAGAATTTTTGCGATTTTACTTATTGAGAACTCCTCACACATAAAAAATCTCAAATGCCTCAATGAAGAAGTGATAATGCCTATAAAAATTATCACCTACCAAAATAATATTTTCCGGCTTCGTGGTGCAGTGGTCAACGTCGTTAGCTTATGTTACGGAACTCACGCGTTCTAATCCCAGTGTAGACAATTAGAAGTTATAGATATTTGTGATGTCTAAAATTCCCGTCCGATCCTATACATGGGATGTAACGAGAGCGATTAGCTACCCTCTACGATAAAGAAAGGTTGAGCGTCTGAGTAACAAGCAGTTCTTGTAGAAAACTTCTGTTGGGATTCATCCATTAGGAAGCTATATGCTCAACATTGGGGGCGGTATGGTAAAAAGTAAACATTGGAAAGAAATCAACCGAACAGATTGAGACAAAATTTACTATAATACATTAAAAAGATTTTTTGTCTAAACTCACTCACGTCTACGTAGTGTATTATTTCAACACTAGAAGCAAAACTGTTGAAAATTGAATTTTATCGTATCACCATTTGCAAGACACTGGAAAAACGAACAAGCTATGTTCACGATTCTTCAAAAATGCTAAGGAACATAAAGATTGATATTCTCAATAATGACGCAGTCATCATTTTGCCAACGTATAAACCGAAAGAGATATGCATCCAGATACTTAAGCTCTGTCGTGTTGGAGACATAAAAGTATTGTATGATGAAACAACCAACATATGTACGCAAAGTTTCAGATTGATCGAAAGTGTGAAATTCGTTAAAAATTAGCTCATATTTTTTTGCGCTTACTAACTCACAAAATAAACTAAAAAGCTTGTAAAAAACTATGTTTTAAATTCAACGAACATGAAAAACCTTTTATCTTCTAAGAACTGTCATTTTTTTAATAAACATTCTTGTCTTGTTCTTGTTAGTTTGTACACAAACTGAAATTGAAAAATATGTTTTTGAAAAGTTTTGTTAGAAAAAAAAGTAAAGTAAGTATTAACATGTGAATTAAAAATCCGCGCATTTTCTCAAAAAGAAAATATTTTTCTCTGAAGAGTTTACTTACACGGAAAATCTAATCAAAGTTTATTCTTCTAAAGATTACTATAGACCGACGGCTGAAACTAGTCGTACAAAATATTTATTAGTTTAATAAGAATTACTATTTTTGTTGCCCAAAATATATATTTACAGAATAGCTAGAGAAGTTTTCCTTATTCATGATATTTTTTAAGCCTTTGCGACTTATTAAAAAAAGACTAGTTGTTTAAAATTAATTTTTTAGACAGTGCAACGATATAATGATGAAATTAAGAGATTTCTTGTTTTTTAGTTTAATCGCTTTCTCTACTTTCCCCCCCCTTTTACTCATTGCCAAGGATACGAAATCGTGAAAACTTCACCCACAATCATAACTTTATATAAGAATACATAAATAATATACGGAAGAACAAAAAATGTATGAAAAGTTATGATCTCATGGAATGGAATTACTGAAGAATACATAGTGCATAGTTCTTTGACCACCACGATCTTTTAATTGATATCTTTCTAATTTGAATTGTTGAGATTTTTTACATTTTCAATTCGAATTCGAAATACATGGAAATGTACAAAATCTCAACAATTCCAATTTGATATTGAAATTCCATCAAGCGTCCTCAGTCGATATGTTTCTCAGTTGATATCGTTCTAGTTGTATTTGATAGCAGTTTTCTTTAACAGTTTCGTTCGTCAACAAACTGGTCCCGATTATTTTATAAAGTTGTGGAACTAGTACAATAATTACGCCAAGAACAAAGTAATATTTTTTCCGATTTTATTAATTATTTATTTAAAAAATATTCAACGAGTTAGAGTTGTAAGGCTATACACAACAAAAGAACCAGCATTGAAAAGTTTTGCACCATGGTTTTTTTTGCAAAGCGTTGGAAAGTATTTCGTGTAGTCAATTCTCAAATCCGAAAAGAGAATCCTTCCATAAAAAGAATACTAATTTGCTTGTATGGTAATAGCGGTCGGTCATGAAATTCGCACATTACGCCTCATATACCTAAGCTTACAGTGACTAGGTTACACGGAATAGAATCAATATTCCACGAAACTTTATTGTGTGAATTTTGAAGAATTAATATTGCATTCTTATTATTCTTATTCTTCAACCATATTTGCTCCCAATGTGGAGCATATTGCATCACGTGGCGTCTCCATGATTCCCTGTCACCCGCCAATAGCTTTGCTTCCTCCTATGACATGACAAAGTCCCTCAGCTTCGTTGAGCACATCCTATTGATAGTACCCGATAGTCTTTCAGTACACTGGAATCCCACCGATCGAAAAAAGAAGCAAGCAGAATTGAGGCTCTCCAAAGGCAACCTTAGCACGCAAACCAGCCAGTTCCAACACCTCTCCATGACCGCCGATGTAAAAGTGTGCTGCCTGGTCCGTTCTCTAGTCTCCGAGTTCCTCACAAGTCAAAATTTTGTATTACTGATTTTAAAAACGAAAATACATATATTTAGAGATGTTGAAATAGGTATCAATATTACTTCAACTCTATCTGCTTATGCTGTAAAGCTTGTGAGTTTCTAAGCATGAGGTCCAGTGCTAAGTGTGGGGCGTGTTATCAAACTTTTGCTCCGCGAGTGCAGGTCTTCTGAATAGCTAGAGTAGCGTGCTTGTTTGGCACGCTGCACGCTTGAGCACCGCACCGAGGCCTTATACTTACGCTGCAGAATATGCATAGAGTTGTTGTTTAGTTGTACATCCTCTTTTTTTCAAAGAGATTAAGAATAAAAAACTATGTTTAGGACAAGTTTACTGGTTTGCTAATTGCCCCCTTACACCCAATAACATTTTTTCAAGCTGAAAAACTCATGAAACGATAAGTATTTTAAATGTGAATACTTCTTTTTCTACTCTGTGTGTGGTTTTTTCCGTGTTTGCTTTTTTGCGCATCCGGTTTTTTCCATGTGCACTTTTTTCCGCGTCCGGTTGTTCACAAGTCCTCTTTTTCCCGTGTCCTGTTTCTTCCTGTTCGCTTTTTTCCTTTACTTGTAATTTATTTTGTAGCCATGTCCACTCACAATGTGAAGCTTATAAGTTTTTGTCCGAGAACTGCTCAACGTCTCTTTTTCGGAGAGTATAGGAGTATAGGGAATTCATCAGTTGATAATGCTCGTGATGAGCAAAACCGGTCCTGATCATTATAAATATGTGGAAGTAGTACAAACAAATTGTGTTTTATTTTTTAAAATATGTTTATTTTATGTTCAGATTTTCAACATTACTGACACCCAAACGTTCGAACAAAAATTAATAAATTGTTTTACGAAACTGTTTCAAAATTGTGAACACCGCAACTGAAAGTAACTGAAAGCGAATACGTTGAATCCCCGGCTACAAGCCCAATATGTACAGTGTAATTAATAATTTATAACTTTAATGATTATTTAATATGTTCCGCCAAAATATTTCGTGTAGAATTACCATTATATTTAGAGCGAGCGAAGTAACACAACAATTTGGGGATTTTCAGCAGAGACATGGCGTGATGAGATTTTTCTTTGCGTGTGATCTGCACACATGTTTCGGTTCATGTCTGAGCCTTGAGCTTAAATCCTAACCCTACACCTCCAAAGAAGATATTACAATATAATGTTGTTATTCTGTGCAGGCATAATGACATAAAACTGTTATCTACGCATCATTATCGAAGTTATCAATTTTTAATTTAATTTTATATTAAAAATGAACTTCCACAAAGTTGCCGCCGAATCCATAGAAAAAAAAGTTATGTTCGATTTACCGTGACCAAATGAATATTGATTTTTCCATTATCTCAATACTGAGTAAAAACAATATGTTGCCAACTTATGCATACGTATAATGTGAATTAATATTTATTTATTTACACCATTTTATATTTATATATAGGAGCATTTTGAATATGAAAAACAAAATTATACTATTTCTCAAAGTTTTATTGAACAATTTATCTCGCAGTTGATGAAATATTTCTCTGCTAACGGCAGTATTTCCTTATATTATTCCACGTTGCTTGTAATAATTATGTACTGCACAATAGATCATCTAAAAATTACAATATATTATTACAAATTAAAATCGTAAATCCGATACACACATTCATTATCTTCGTAAGTTTTTTTAATCAATTAAATGTCGCAAAATGTTAATTTTTAGCGTTGGCAAATGTAGCCCAGAAGTCAGGGCTGTCCTTTTTACCCTGTATGTATTTTTAAATTTGTTTGTGCCACTTCCACTTGTTGATAATGATCACGGATCATGCTCGCAATCTAGCTGGCCTAGATCGTTATAGAATATTTAAGTATGTAGTACAAATAAAATTATGTTTTCAAATCAATTTTTTATATCTGTTTCTTAGAATTAACATTATCCAATATTGAAAACAGGATATAGAGAGAGCGATGAGGTGACTACAAGTTTATTTCATACCCATTCGGGACCATATTTACTTAAAGTGCTTAAAAAATAGTTTGGGTGGCAAAAAAAAAAACCAGTTTTCAAAAAACACGTAATAGAAAAAAATTAAAACATGACTTTCTATTACGTTAAAAAAAATGAGGTGGAGCCATTTGCTTACGAATCGAATTTGTGTTTTCATTAAATAAAAAAATGGTATTTATGATTATATGTTTTTAATAGAATTATATCATTTTTCATGTTTAAATAAAAAAAAAATATGACGAATGATTCTTAAATTATATTTTATTTATTTAACAATGCTTGTTTTTCCACATTTAAACGAATGAAATTATATAAAATGAAACTTTTCATTTGCTATTTGTATATTAAAAATTTCATTTTGAATATTTTGCAAAGAAGCATACAGTTCTATTAAAAAAACTCACGTTTCTTTATTGTTTTCTTAGTGACCCAAATTCTAAAATAGAAATATGAACATTAATAAACTCTGAAATTCGTTATGAAACAAATTTCATGTTACAATACAAATTAATGAATCGGATATAACAAATGAGAAAATGCAAAGACGGTTTGAGCATTCAATAAATTCAAAACAAAAAATTTTAACTTGATCCCGGAATTATTACAAAAAAATTAGTTTTAATTTAAACTGATGCGAGCGTTTTCGTGTAAGTAGTGAAGATTAGCCTCACGCTGGGCGCCAAAATGATGCAAGCGTTTTGGTGATAGTGGAGGTGGCCAACGTATCTGGGAGTCAAAATGACGCAACGCTTTTGTGTGGCTTGATGGATCGGGTACCATTCATGTTTTCAATATGTCTTAATCGTTTTTAGATTGCAAAAGCAGTAAACTTATAAATCGTATAATGTACCTATATACATAAAATAAATGAGTACATGCAATGGCGGGCAAAAATTATACAGGTCTTCTTCTGAAGTAGAGTTAGTTCTTTCTCTCGTCTTAGACGCCAATTTGATACGCGGAAGGAATATGATTTTTTCCAATTTTTTAAGCCATGTCCGCTCCCAATGCGGAATATTGTCTCCACATTAGGGCTTCCAATTAACCGGAGATTTTAACTAACCGGTTTTCGGTGTTTTTTTGACGAAGAAACCGGTTAACCGGTTTAAACCGAAATACCTCAGTTCATTATTTTCAAAAAAATTATATAAAAGTATTTTTTTTAACTACACCAAATTGAAACAAAGAGTTATAACAAAATTTCAATTTCAATAATAAAACTTAAATAATAAAATAATAAAAAACTTTAATAATATTTAATAATAATTTCAGTTCGAGTCCATTCGTGTGCTCGAATGCCTGAAGATGCCGAAAGGCGAAAAGTGGTTAATAATAAAATTCGTAAAAAAGATTACTATTTGAATGTGTTTAAAAAATATTAGGACAGCAACTGGAGAAATTATAAACAATAGCAACACATACTATATCTTATACAACAACAAAAAAAATGTGGTTATAAACACGGAGCAGAAATAAAATGAAATAGACGAAAATATCTAATCAAAATAGAATGAATAATAACTATTATAAATATGTACATATGAACAAAAATATTATTTCCGTATGTTTAATGATAGAATTATCAATTACGTCTAGAATAAACCAGAAAACTCAAGTATAGTTTGTATGATAAAAAAAAAATTTAAAAATTGTATATTTATTAAAATAATACATGAAAATTTATTTAATATTTAAAGTGTTTACAGTTCATTCTAGAATTTTGAAATCTTTAATCAATTCCCGTGTGTCGTTGTGATTTTGGATTAACAATCAGAACAATTGATATGCTCTTACGCATTTCATTTATTGTATTGGTCTCAATATTAATGACTCCCGTATTCCATCAATTATAATTATATAATATCTTTTGGGTAAAGTTTTTTCGTAATAATTTTTGCAGACGAATCTATGAAAGCTTAATTTAAATATAATTTAGTAAGTTTTATGATAGTTTTTGGTACGGTTCTGTTGTACAATATTTCAACTAAGAAATCAGTGGCTTATAAAATCTCTTCGTTCCAATAATCACCGTGGTTGTATCTCATTACTGAGAAAACTTTCAATTCTTTCGAATTGATAGTATAAAAAAATCAAAATTTCTTTCGTAGTTGAAATATTTACCTAGATCAATTTCACAATTTTTTTTTACAAGTTCTAATGGTCGTAAATCAGATTATATAGATTTATAATTTAGTAATACACACAATTGATAATTTTTTTATTTTACTATCAGTAATATGCTTTGGAAAAAAGGTGTTTTGTCAAAACGTCAACAAAAGAATATAATTAAAATCAAAATGTAGGTCCTACGGTCGAGAAAACATCTGGTTAGGTTAAGTTAGTGATGCTATAACAACTTGCCGCTCAAATATTTATTATTATTTATGGATGTCATATATTTTATGACGGTATGTTTTGTCAAAAACATAAATTTGCGAATGGATATATTGTATGACCTGACGACTAATTAGGGTAAAGTAAAATAGAGTTTTATTACACAGCTTTCTATTGCTTATTCTTGAAACAAAACTTTCTCAAGTATTACTAGCTACATAAAAAATTAGCCGCTTTAGGTTTTTAAACATACTTTAGTACAACGTCACATATAAACAATATACCTTTAAAAGTATCACTTAAAAGCAGCGGAAGAATAGAATTTTATTCCAACAAGCAAGTAACGGAAATATCCATAAAATAACATGCACGCATAGACATGAAAATATTTACTACGATTGTAGGTTATAAATATAATCGGCTTTGTGGTTCAGTGCTTAATGTTGTTGGATACGGTTACGGATGTCTCGGGTTCAAGTCGCGGTGCGGACAGTTTCATAAATTGATTTTTCAATTGATTAATAGATTTCTGTTCTTAAGCATGAATGTTTGTAATGTCTGGAACTCCTTACCACCCAACGGATCCTAAAAAACGGAGCGAAACGAGAGAGATTAGTTAACCACTAGTCCTGTCCTAGCCCTATCCTTCCATACCTACTATCTTCGAAGAAAAATAGGTTGAGCAACTGAGTAACAAGCAGTTCTCGTAGAAAAATTCAGTTGAGAAACCTCCATTAGGAAGACATATGCTCCACGTTGGGAGCAGACATAGTAAAAAAATATATTGAACTAAATATTTTGCTATATTTCACTTCTTCATAAAGGATTTCTGGAAAGTAAATGCTAATCAATCATTAAATTTATTATTAAAGAGTATGATCAGCCTATAGGAGCAGTCGACTAAATGGATTTTTATATTGGAAAATATGAAATATTTATTTTTATTATTTTATACAAGGTAAACATAAAACTAGCACTTAACAGTTATATAATGTCAACATTATTTAATTTTATTATAATTGTAATCTCCTAAAAGTACTGTGTAAGTATCATATTTTATGTCGCTAATGCACGATGGCGTTTATAAAGTACAAAGTGTTTTTGGGTGAAAATATATCAAAATACTATTTTTTTGAATATTTTTCCTATAACCTCACCTATTCATTGCATATGAACATATTTTTTTATTTAAAAGATGAAAACCATGCATTTAAGCGTAAATAATGCATGTGTCTTTTGATGATGCCGTGTAATTCTTTATTGTATAAAATATCGCTGCCATAATTTCGACACCTTTGTGATAGAGGCGATTATTCAACAATATATACATTTTTTTCCTCTTAAAGGCGTTAAATTTTAAAAATAATATAAATAAAAGAATTTTTGAAAATATTTTTAAAAACCCGGTTAACCGCGTGAAATAAACCGGTTTTCGGTTTTTTTCAAAACACGCGATAAACCGGTTAACCGGTTTCCGTTTAAACCGGGTTGGATGCCCTACTCCACATGGATGTATCTCAGTAGAAGTTTTTTGAAGAGAGCTGCTTGGGACACACTTGCTCAACCTCCATTTTTAAAAGAAAGATGATTTGAGTCCACGAGTTCCGTAACCACATCCAACAACGTCGACCAGTACGATGATGTTGACCCTGCTTATTATGTAATGAATTCAACGGAAAATTTGAGTTAATATTTGTACCTGAAATTGTGTAAATAACAATAATTACAGAAATGAGAGGTTTACAAACAGTTCTTCTGTTGAAATCAATTAGAAGTATACATGATACACATTGGAAGTGGATGTTGAATAAAACAACAAAAAGAGAATTTTCTTTAACTGAATATTATCAATTCTTAACTATAATTGAAACTATGTTAAAGCAAACAATAGTAAATTATTATGTAGTTTTAGTGTAGAAGATTGAGTAGGTTTAAAGTTAAAGGGATGCTCGTCAGAATATGTTATTGCCGCTTAAATTAGTTTCTGGCTATATATTTAGTAAACAGCGGTTAGGCTTCGAGGCCAGAAAAGACGTTATTCTCTAGCAGAGAGATGAATGTCTTGACAGCATATATTATGCCCATATGCTCAAAACTCCTCGCTTCTCACAGTTTCAACTTTTATTTTGCGAGGAGGCCATCTCCCGTTCTCCTGTTGAGCACCTGTTGTTTCCCATGGCACCTACTCGCAATCCTCAATACATCGCCCCCTTTTCTCGTTATTTTGGCATACTCAGGGGCGGACAGGCGAACAAAAAATGTTCTAGTAAAACTTCCATACAGAAGAATAAAAATAACAAAGTATTCAGTTCTACAAAATTTTAACAGTTTGTTGATAAATATTTCTTGGCTTCATGTAATCTTTAAAACTATGTTTCAACCTTATTTAGCTTACCTGTGAATACTGTTTTAGAAGAGATAGACAATATCATATCATCTGACTTATTCCAACATCAGGTGACGATGGCGTGAAGCCGAAAGAAATATTTATCAACAAACTGATAAAATTCTTGTCTAACTAAATACTTTTATTTGTATCCTTTTGTAATGAAGTCCTACCAAGTCGATACCAATTCAAAATTTTTTTTTATTTTTCTCACTATCTCTATCATCACTATCAATTTCTCACTGACCGTCAACCGCGGTAGGTTGGCAGCAGACATATCCTTGTAATTATACCAGTTAAATAAACGTTTCCAAAAGTATTGTCCTTCTCTGGGCCGATTTTATATTTACTAAATGTACCACTTTCCACCGATTAAATGCAAATTAAATCAATGATAATTACAGTGCACGAAACATTCTCGATAAAAATATCAAATAATGAAAAAGTATAATGTGATATTGGCCATGTCAGGACATGATTCCGCAATATTCTGATTGCTTTTCGGAGTTTTTACCAGTATGTGACATACACGTGTCAAGCTTTGACCAAAATGAATAATCAAGTATTTGAATTAATTATCCTTTGGTACAGTGATAAAGTTCTTATCCACCCATGTGCAGTGTTGCTAGCACCATTTATCATGTGATGTTGCGTTTTTTTCCCGATCACGTACATGTGCGCGTTACCCTGCCATTTCGTTTAGTCATATATTGTATACACATAACACGTGAGGCAAGTTTTCACATATTTACTTACTGACACCAAATTAATTAAACCGGAGAATACCGTTAGGGTAATAAATAGCCCATTTTATGCAATAAATTTGCTTCACTCGTTAGCTTCTAAGTAAAATCATGAAGGCCCACTTTTTGCTCTTATATCCTACCCATGGTGGTTGATGCTTTGTCCGTTTTGTAGCCGCTAATCTCTTTGGGAGTTATTTCTATTCGACTGTGGTATCCACGTACAACAATTTCACAAATAATTTTTTAATGGTGCTGTTTCAAATGCATTCCTTTGATATTTTCATTACAATTCTTTTCCTTGATCCATTCATTAACTTAACCTTATATGAAAATTAGAGATTTAGCAATTGAGTTGCTACCTGTTTTATATTGAGATGCTCAGTTAGGAATGCATATACTCCACATTAAGATTGTAAAAAAATCTAGATATTTTGTTTCGTCAGAATCCAATATGGCTTAATTCAAAGCACTAGATGTTTTAACTGAAACATATTGTCAAGTTACATTTTTGAATTCACTACTTAAAAGTTTTGCTTAGCTTGCAATCTTAACTTGTAAAAATCAAAAACAATTATTTAAATATAAAAGTCTTGATGTAGACTATTATAGTTATTTATAAACCATATCCGCTCCTAATGTGGATCATATGACCTCCTAATGGATGTATATTAACAACTGCTTATTACTCAGTTGCTCATCCAAGCTCACGAATGGGTGAGAAAGAATTTTACACAGCACAAACAACCGTGTCTTCGAACAGAAATCCATAAACCGATTGAAAAATCAATTTTTAAAACTGTCGGTTTTGGGATTCGAACGCGTAAAATCCGTGACTTAATCTAACAACGTTGACTACTGCACCACGGACAATTTAATAGAAATACATTTTTTTAAATAACCTTCCCGTTTGCATGCTAAAAAAATCCCTTTGGATATCATTACCGTGTGAGTTTTGTCATATAAACGCATTAATAAAGTGAAATGACAATTTCAAAAAGTGAAATATGGTTTTATGTAGTATTAAGTAACTATTTTGCGCCATTTTTTTGTGTAAAACCTGAAATACAAAACTAAAATTATCGAAAGACGCCAGAATCGAAATTATTCATAGCAGAACAAGCTCGAGACGTTTGGTCGGTCGTGTCGTATCGGTGCCGTTTGAAACAAAACATACGATACGGTCATGCATCTCGTATTGTTACTATACTATAATTTAGTATTTTTCGATGGTAAATTGACGAGTTTTTCAAATTATGATTAATTATACAACGAAGACGTAAACTTTTTTTAATTTTTATTTATATGTAGAACTATTTTATTTACAAATAGCAAATTTTTCAATTTTTTGTATGATCTATTTCACAGGTTTAAAGACCGTAGTAACACATTGTTACACCATGAATACATACATAAGGGTTAAGCAATTTGAAACTAGTTGAGTAAGAAATTGTACAGCAGATATTTTTTTGATTATTTGTTATTTTCGTGCCAAATATGACGACCGATATAATAATATATTTAAATAACCATTTTCATTTTGCCGCGCTAAATTTAATATGGCTGCTTTACAAGCAATAATTATAATGGGATGAAATGATATTATGTTTCGCCTAGTTATCCTTCCTTACCTTGAAAGTAATATCCGGAAACAGGATAACATTATAAATTTAGTCGGCTATAAGAAGCGTTGTAATAATTATTCACTTTGGTTACAGTCGTTTCTCGGTAGAAAGCGACTAACTTTATTAATATCGTAAATAAGGCTTCCAATTCCAAGAACCGGGATCCCGGTCAATTAACTTATAAGTCTCATCAATCAATTAGTATTAATTATACACAATTTTTATATTAAGTACGCATTTGAAGGTATCCCACGAACAACAATAAGGGGTACATTTTTGTCAAATTGAGTTAAGTTAAGATCACGCTGTTAACACTTTAATGTATCAAAAAGGTTTCACTGTCACTCCTAGATAATACGATGGTAATGTAATATCAATAAAAATAATTATGAAAAAATACTTTTATTCAAATTTTTTCTCACTTCTGTAGTTTATGGAAGTGGACCCCTTATAATATCAAAATTAGGCTTTGTGATGAATCCCGGAATCGAACAATTGTGAACCCAGAAATTGATAAAAAGATACCGTGATCGGATTTTGTAATCATAAATAATTAATTAAATATCTGAATGCCTTGTTTTTGTTTTTTCTATAAATGAAATTTTATACTCGGTATTGGTATGAAATATTATTATTCTTTGATGTATGTTAGTGTGAAAATCTTTTGTATAATATGCTTGAGAAAATAATATGAAATTAATAAAGCTATGTTCCTAAGAGTAATTAATACAAATAAATGGTAAAACCCTCGCCTTTCTATAATGTTCGATAATTAAAAGAGTTGCTAATTAGATAGAAAAAGATTCACGGAAATGTTAGAAAATTATGAGCTTTATATAAAAAAATACCCGTTCAATTAGTCGAAATATAGATCGTCTAGTCAGACAACTCCAAAAAAAAATGAAATTTGACTTAAATATGCAGTTATATGTAAAATTTTGCGCTCTATCTGATTCAGATAACTCAAAAATACCACGAGAAAATGCTAAGTTTGATAGACTTATAAAGAATAAAACAAAATGTTGATATTTCTAGGTCAGTAAAGGGATATTTCTAAATATCTTTCCACTGAATATTCTTGGAAAATACTTAATAAATAAACACTCGTTTATAATATGTATAAATCTCGTGTACAAATTAGATATATTCGAAATTAAATTAAAAATTGATAACTTAGTTATTCCACTCGGTTTATCACTAACGTGACGCGTTTCGCCTCTTTAAGAAGCATCTTCAGACTGGAAGTGGAATAACTGAGTTATCAATTTTTAATTTAATTTTATATTAAAAATGAACTTCCACAAAGTTGCAGCCGAATCCATAGAAAACATTGTTATATTCGATTTACCGTGACCAAATGAATATTGATTTTTCCATTATCTCAATACTGAGTAAAAACAATATGTTGCCAACTTATGCATACGTATAATGTAAATTAATATTTATATATTTACACCATTTTATATTTATATATAGGAGCATTTTGAATATGAAAAACAAAATTATACTATTTCTCAAAGTTTTATTGAAAAATTTATCTCGCAGTTGATGAAATATTTCTCTGCTAACGGCAGTATTTCCTTATATTATTTCACGTTGCTTGTAATAATTATGTACTGCACAATAGATGATCTAAAAATTACAATATAATATTACAAATTAAAATAGTAAATCCGGTACACACATTCATTATCTTCGTAAGTTTTTTTAATCAATTAAATGTCGCAAAATGTTAATTTTTAGTGTTGGCAAATGTAGCCCAGAAGTCAGCGCTGTTCTTTTTACCCTGTATGTATATTTTTTAAGTGACAACTTTTTCCAATGAACTGGTGCTTGTTGCCAAGGCACTACATTCAAAATAATAAAACGTATTTTATTTGTACTAACGAATATTTATGAATTGCTTTTAAATTGATTATATTTTTCTAACCTAATTTACTTTTCATGTTGTTTAATTTTTGATTACAGATTAGTAGCTATTTATTTTGCAAGAACTCCTTTATATTTTCATTGTAGACAATCGAATTTAATTTATGTATTTGTATGTAAATTCTTTCCATATTTCTTGTTCTGTTAACCAATTGTTTATATACTTGGTTATTATTTACAACCAAATTTATAAAAATAACCCCTTTTTAAATTTGTTTGTGCCACTTCCACTTGTTGATAATGATCACGGATCATGCTCGCAATCTAGCTGGTCTAGATCGTTATAGAATATTTAAGTATGTAGTACAAATAAAATTATGTTTTCAAATCAATTTTTTATATCTGTTTCTTAGAATTAACATTATCCAATATTGAAAACAGGATATAGAGTGAGCGATGAGGTGACTACAAGTTTATTTCATACCCATTCCCGACCTTATTTACTTAAAGTGCTTAAAAAATAGTTTGGGTGGCAAAAACAAAACCAGTTTTAAAAAAAAACACGTAATAGAAAAAAATTAAAACATGACTTTCTATTACGTTAAAAAAATGAGGTGGAGCCATTTGCTTACGAATCGAATTTGTGTTTTCATTAAATAAAAAAATAGTATTTATGATTATATGTTTTTAATAGAATTATATAATTTTTTATGTTTAAATAAAAAAAAAATATGACGAATGATTCTTTAATTATATTTTATTTATTTAACAATGCTTGTTTTTCCACATTTAAACGAATGAAATTATATAAAATGAAACTTTTCATTTGCTATCTGTACATTAAAAATTTCATTTTGAATATTTTGCAAAGAAGCATACAGTTCTATTAACAAAACTCACGTTTCTTTATTGTTTTCTTAGTGACACAAATTCTAAAATAGAAATATGAACATTAATAAACTCTGAAATTCGTTATGAAACAAATTTCATGTTACAATAAAATTCTTCTTTTCTGACGAAAAATTCAGGTATGATATAAAAACAGGTTTTGTTTGATTAAAATACGGAACGGCATCACTGTTATATTAGTCTTAAATGTTTTTTTTTGATTCTCATAAAAACTGATTTTCCCAAATTAAAATCAGCAATGAAACGCTTTTTATGAGGATAACAATTATAAAAGTATTTTAAGTTTCAATTAATTAACGTCCATTTTGGTTTTATTACGAAATGTGCTTTTACAAATTATTTTAAGCTACTGTTTTAAGTAATTTACTATCTCTAGGGAATTCCTACCGAAAGTAACTAAGTTTTCTTTTTTGCATCTTATTATATTTTAATATTTCAATAACTTTTTCATTTGTATCATCAATGTTCTTAAGACACTGTTTTTCGTTTGTAATTACTTATAAAAGTTTCCTTTGTTATATTCTTAACCCTTTGAATAGTATGGCCGTACATCTACGGTGATGCATTGTGTCATCTATTGTCTATTGTCATTATTATATTTTGCATTGAATTATTATTATTTCTTCAGATATGGATACCAAACATATCAATTTGTTTCAAATGTAAAAAATTATGTTGTAAAAATGTAAATATTTAGAAACAAACCTTCAGCCATATAATATTGAGCGTACACATTCAAATTCGGTTGGACTCCTTTCCTATGATCGCCGTCAATAATAGATAGCACACGTTGACAGATGAACGCGATAAAGATCAAGGGTCGAATTGATAAAAGCTTCTAGATAATTACTATTTGAAAGTAATTTTAAATTATTTCATTCACAGTTCTAAATATGCTTTTTGAAATTCTAAAAAAATATTCAATACTTAATGTAACAAGTAATATTCTTCTCAGATTGACTCAAAGAAAAAAAAATATTAATGTTTTTGTGTAACTAATAGTAAAATTGATCAGAATATACAAAAAAAACTTTATTTTATGAAAAATTACAAATATAAGGGTTAATAGAGTAAGACATGAAATATTCAAAACCGATTAAAAAACGGGTTCAGGTAAACAACAGCGATTTATTATTAAAAACTGTTATTTATGTCGGCGTCCGTGGCGCAGTTGATAGCGTTGTTGGCTACAGCTACGGACGTCTCGGGCTCAATTCAAATTGATCTTTCAATCGATTTATAGATTTCTGTTCGAGTGTTTGTGATCTCTAAGACTCCCTCCCACCCACCCATACGATCCTCGCGGGGCGTAGCGAGAGCAATTAGCTTACCACTAGTACTTTTCTAGCCCTATCCTTCTATCCCTACTCTCTTAAAAAAAAGGGAGGTTGAGCAACTGAGTAACAAGCAGTTACCATAGAAAAATTCTTGAATCAATGAAGGTATCTTTTGAGATACCTTCATTAAGAGACTATATGCTCCACGTTGGGAGCGGACATTGGGAAAGAATTCTGAGATATTTTTTAAGCTAGAGAAATGCCGATTTATAAAATAATAATGTTGTTTATAATTTATTAATAATATTATTTATATTAATAAAGTGGATTTTTCTACCATCCGTGTTAAGATGAAAATACAAAATAAGGAAGATAAATTAGATTTTCCACAAAATTTGACGTTTTATTATACGTTATGAAGTATTTTATAAAACAGATGAACGTTTTAAATTATTTAAATTTCGAATAGCGACGTCACTATAATAATTGTATTTTTAAATAAGCTTATGGAACACCGCGAATATGCTTTTGTTTTCTAGTTTTCGGTAAACTGTCACGCGATAAAGCAGTGAAAATTGTTTAAAAATAACAATTATGTTCATTTCCATGTCAAATATAGTTTAAAGTATAATATACATTATTATGCTCAACAATTTATTTGGGTATTAAATTTAGCGTCGATCACCATTAAGGTTTCATATCAAGAAATAAATATGTTGATTGCTGTCGTAAATTTTTTAATCGGGCCGACGATAAAATGATTCCGTTCGAAATGTAAATATAAAACTTACCTCTTGTTTGTGCGGTGAATGAAAATACGCGGAAACGGAATTATTTATAAACACAATGCTCAGCGGGCATTTTGTAATTTCTCATTAGCTATTTGCATTATTGTTTACACAGAAACGTGTAAATGAAAGAAAATGTTTTGTTATGATTTTTCTTTGGTTTGTGTATTTGTTATTTTAATGATGGTTGTTTACAAATATGTCTCAGAGAAAAATGAGTGGATTTACAATAAAAATTTAGGCATCCCAAAAATCATATTGTCGACAGGTGTGGTCCGTGGTGCAGTTTATGGATTAATGGATTTCCGTTCGCAGGCATGGATGTTTGTGATGTACAAGTTATCTTCTCACCCATTTGATCTGAAAAAAAACGAGGCATAACGGGAGCGATTATTTACTAGTTTTGTCCTAATCTTATCCTACTTTCTTCGAAAAAGAGAGCTTGAGTAATGAGTAACAAGCAGTTCTCTTGGAATTTTTTTTGAGATACCTCCATTAAGTCATATGCTCCACATTAGGAGCGGGACATGGTTGAAATATAATTAGTTTAAAACTGAGAACTTTCACTTATTGTGTAACATATTAATGATTTCCAAAATATTATTTGTTTCATATTGATTTCAGTCAGTTTATTGTTATTGCACAAATTATTATGCGGGGGTGTATTTTCCGAAGAAAGTGAATCTAGAGGGAGTAAGTGACCACTAGCATTACGATTATCATTACGTAAGGGGTTGTCCCCGTTTTATTTTCAATATTATTAAGTAATAATTTACTGCTGTTTTTAAATAAATATTATTTTTTAAAAATGTATTATTTACGATGTGGACATTATTACTTCCTTTATAAAATATATCATAATCGCTCAGTTAAATAGAGCCCAGTTAAATTCCTTGCCAATTCTGAATGAGCAGCTGAACCTTTCTAATTCTACGTTATTATATCCTATACGTTGAAACACCTAACAGATGTCACTAAACGTGGAATGATTGTATATATTTACACTTTCGTCGAACTGCATCCCGTCGAAACCCACAATGCTATTATAATTGTAAAATCACTGGTAATTCCATAAGAAGTTGGAAAGCGGCAATTCACCACTCTGTAAATGTGGTGTTTACAAAATAAGGATTAAGGCGATTCTCGAAATTTTAACTCAGGTATCAGTGTGGCTCTCAGACGTATAATATCTTACCTCGTAAATAATATTTGTCGTATTTGTATCTTCTATATAAACGTTACACACTGTTTACTGTCTGTCAGTTCGATGCCGAAGGGCGAAACCCGGGTCGTTAGTGACAAAATACATGGAAGTGTACAAAATATCGATAATCCAAATTCGCTTTATATAAGTTTTCATATCTTGTATCATACATATTTTTAATTGTTGTGCTTCTAATCTTATACAAGATTTACGAAAATTTTAATTGTCTGTAGATATAGCGTTGAAAAATAGTGGAATACACATTGTTTGGGTTTTAGAAAATATTTTATTATAATGAAGAAAGTAATTAAAGTCTGGTCGAGAAAAAATGTGGGACGGTATAAATCTTTCCGTTTGAAGTCTTTCGAAATTTCTTTTCGATTCACAGAAGCTTTTAAATTCTTATAAATGTAAAACAAAAGAAAAACCTACGTTTAATTAAGATTAATAGTATGTAAATATAAAATAAAAAAAACATGTGCCTTTGATGGACTCCAAATCTCGACTGACTGAATTTTTGATTGCTTTTTTTCAGAAAACCGTCTAGAAAAAAAGTTATCTAGAACTGAAACTAAATTTTATATGCATTAATAATGTGTAAATGAAGATTTTTTTATTCGTATGTGTGTTTTCAGTGGACTCTAAATTTAGACGAGGTCGGAATTAAAGATTGCTTTTTTTAGACAATAGTGTGGTGAAAAAAAATAATCTGCGATAGAAACGAATCTAGGGTGCTTGTTCCTAAAGTCAGCCGTCGCCAGTAGTCGGCCTTTTGAGCTTACAACTTAAATAGTAGTGGATCTATTTAAAAAACAGATTTTTTAAAATTCGTGTAGGTAGTCTTGCCACTTGCCAATGTATATCTGCACTATACTGACCTTTATGATGCAATACGCAATTAAAAAAAGCACATTTTAGTTTCGACAAATTCATCTTGTATGGGGATCGCTAACAAAATTTACTTTAAATTGTCATGCTTTGCGCTATTATGTTTTTTATTGTTCTGTCTACTATCAGTAAATTATTTCGCGATTTTCATGAAGTTTCATAGTGATGGCCAAACACTGGGCAACGAAAGACCGACCATTGGATTTTAGGGACCGACCACTGGGACAATTGGCATTTTTTTTGTAAACTTCTATTATTTTTCTTTTTGGATTATTGAGATTTTGTACACTTCCATGTATTTTGTCACTAACGACCCGGGTTTCGCCTTTCGGCATCTTCAGGCATTCGAGCACACGAATGGACTCGAACTGTTCGAGTCCAGTTCGAGTCCATTTCGAGTCCATTCGTGTGCTCGAATGCCTGAAGATGCCGAAAGGCGAAACCCGGGTCGTTAGTGACAAAATACATGGAAGTGTACAAAATCTCAATAATCCAAATTTGATATTGAAATTCCATCAAGCACCCTCAGTCGATGTCTTAAATTAATTCTATTATTTTATTCTTGGTACAATATTAACTATTTTATTTTAAGTTGGTTACATTGCTTAATTCCTGTTTAATGGAATAACAGCGAAAAAATATGTATTTATCATTCATTGACTTCCCAATCCCTTTTGAAAGTACACCAGTCGCTTAACTAGCCGAGCACTGGCGAAACGATCCTATTAGAGCTTCATTTCCGTTTTTCAATACGCAAAACATTGCGTATTTAAAAAAAAATTGACGAAAAAATATAATTTCTTTGAAAATGTTCCATATTTTTACAATAGTTTTTATCAAAAATGCCACCCCTAGAAAAGTATATTTTGTCAGTGAGTCACAAATTAGACGAAAGAAAACATGATGAATGGAATATAACTTGGAATATATTTATTTTTTACCGTCGAAATTTTCTATTTATTATCGAAAATGCCAGCCCTTAAAACGTGCCGCCCCCCCCGGCCCTCTTGCTACGTCGATACTCGACAAATCAACTGTCATCCCTAGTTCAAATAACTAATTACTGCAAAATAAAATAAGTTTTCTTAAATTTAATGACTATCAAAATTGTTTCTTATATTTTACAGGTGGAGAGACAGTAGTGAGCAGTGGCAGTGCATCACGTCGCTTTCTCACAGAGTTTCTCCAGGAGGTTCCTGCGGCGAGTGGTGAGCCGTACTTTGACCTGAGCATCCCCACAAACCTGACGGGCCTTGTTGGACAGCCCGTTAGGCTACTTTGTCGAGTCAGAGGATTAGGAAATAGAACGGTAAGCACACAAGGCTTCAGATCATTCCCCGCTGCAAGTTTATCATGTCTTCTACAGTTTATTTGGAAAGCATATTTTAAAATATGTGAGTTTTTACAACTTAGTTGTCATTATTTTATGTTTTCTCTTCGTTAAAAACGATTTGATGATGTCCTTATGGGTAATTCTGTGAATATTGATTAAATTAGTATAATATATTATGTAATTTTTAATAAGTATTTCAAACTCATTCTACAAAATAAAAAATCGTTACTTTACTGTAACAATACGAATTCGTTGGATTTAAGGTACTGTCAATTCTAGGTGGTATGGCAGTACATATATGAAAATGAAGCACACAATTTATTTGTACTAGTTCCAAAATTTTCTATAATGATCAATGTCCGTTTTGCTCAACTAGATCAGTTGGAAATTAATGCTTGAGATGAGCAAAACGGTCCAAATTATTATATAATATTGAGGAATATCTACTCACGCGCCGTTTTGAAGATTGGGTAATTAAATCAAGAAACATATAATTCTTTCGATTACTATCTCTATTAAAAATAATAAACGACATTAACAGGACGACGCATCCGACAGTGTGTCATTTGAAGACTAAGGCGGCGAAGGAGAGTTGAAGGACCAAGCATTTTCTATACAGTTAAAGTAAGCGTGGGCCTAGCTAAACTAAAATAGTCGTTGAAGGTTGGAGATTTGTATTGATGGCCATGGCTATTGAGTTATCGAAGAAGAAGAATTTAGGTTATTTGGAAAACAGGTTTAAAATGTAATTACAACATAGTGGTTTTATGTCAGTCAGATAAAAAAAATACAAAAAATATATATTTACAGGAAACAAAAGATGAGAAAATTGAGAAAGTTTTACCATTAAGTAATGAAGGATTGATCTCAGAAAATAGTTAAAATATTAATTGTGTTATACGTAGCAAAAATTAACCAATAAGTAATTCATAATTTTATAGCGGGAATCTGAAAAGCGGTATGTTTTTTCATGACCAGAGTAGATTAGTTTTTGCTGAAAAGGCAATAATATTCCCCAGCGGCTTTTGTGCTGATATTAATGAAAGAGTTTTTGATACAATCACGGCCCCAGTTCAATAAGTAAACGGTTAATATTTCAAACTATTAGCTTGCGCGAATAAGCTATTTTCTTCGTTTTCTTGTTATTGTTATTATTTTTCCTTTAATATCGTTCGCTGGTTTTGCAAAAGCGCCAACAGAAGGTTAAACTGTTTTTTTTTTAAAGTTGTCAACGAAATTATTTTTCAGTGCGTAATATTATCTCGAGTCTCAGTGATGCTTAACTTTTTTTATTTAAAAGATTTTCAGAAAAAAACTTTAATTTCAAAAAAGAACTTCATTTGGATTTGAAGAAAGTTATTGCGTGATTATTTTATTCAAAAATAATAATAAACGTAGCTCAATGGAATACAGCATATAAGATAGTCTGATGAAGTGCAATTTAAATACTTTTTCAAAAATGGTAAACAATATTACACAAATGAGATTTAGTTTCAATAAAGATTTTATATAAATATTAAAAAAAATTATATCTGTACCTGGGAGGTAAACTACATAATTTCAATATTTGGCTAAATTGAAATATCGACCTAGTATAATAAAACTCGCGACGCTTTTTCCAGTGATATAAACTATATCGTAACCCTACTAGAAAATAAAATATAATACATACTACACTATGTTATATATTATTCCTAATGATAACACCAAGAGTATAAACAGTTTCTTTTAAATTTCCCATATATATTGTAGACCACCTCAACTATGATTAAATCAAGAATTACAACAAATAGTTGTATTTTAAGCCAGTGGTATTCTAACAAAAACTTTTAACATCCAAAGTGTTATTTTTGACAAAGTATAATTTACCTCGTAAGAACAGATATATGAGTACATTGAAGTCAAAGTCTGACAAACACCACATACCATAAAGGTCGTGTGTTTATTTGTTGTGGTAGAGCAAGTGATGCTCTTTTCAAAAAACTCATCAAAAGATTTTTAGATTTTTGACTTTAAACTTCGTACATAGTTTTAAAAGCGAACACTTAACGCCCATCTTCGCAAAATCAATTTACATATACACATTGACTAATCACAAAGCTAGAATTTACTTAAAAGTGTTATGGCTTCCGGGCTTAATGTAGGAATATGTATGAAATGAAAAATCATCTCTGTTGTACATTTTTGTAGATGGCTTATGTCCCACTTTGATACCAGTGTACTCATATATTATTGAATGGCTTAATAACTCTGCCAACGAAATGCTGCCAAAATTGCTAGCAACTCAAATACGTAACATTATTCTTTCGAAATTGAATATTTTCTTATTTGTGGTACAGGTTTGAAAATTGCGCATTTGACTGTTTCGCATTTTCCAATTTACAAAGTATTATACTAGCTTGTTTTATTAGTGTTAATAATACATTCGAACTTTATTGCTACCATATTGCAGGGCATAAAAATGAACTGTATTGCTACTTCTGTACTAAAATTTAGATAGAAAACTGAAGAAAAATAGTAGAAATATTATTTCGTTGATAAATTTGAAAAAATTCAATTACGCACAAATTTTTGCCAGCTCAACTTTATTCATGAGAATTATATTAAATTATGTTTTCAATATAAATTCTTAAATAATGAATTGTCGAATAAAGCAGCTTTTAAATAGAGCTTTATGAGCACGCTGAGTCTCAGAGCCGTGTTTTCACATGACAAGCTAACCATGCGTTGAATCCCGTAAACATGTTTTGACATGATGTTCTAGGCTTTAAAATACAGTCAAAGTTGTGGTTTTCAGTTGTATGTATTAGAAAAATCATTCCAAAAGAGTAATTGAATTGGTATTTTCGTCAAAAATAGTGACTGATTTTATCAGAAAGCATTTGATGCGTCCATTTCCCCTTCGGAAGGCTACATGATGGTGCAGTCTCTTAGTCTACTTCGAATTGGTACTGCATAACTTGCGTAATCCACTAAAAAGGATGATTAATAACTAAATATATGTTGATACTGTAAAACCTACAAGGTGGGCGCCAAACAAAAATGTGTATGTCTCACTAAATGTTGAAAAATTGTCATATAGGTCTTCATAAAGAAGTATACTGGCAATAAAATCATTCCAAATATATTTTTTATGGTATTTTAAGCAATTATAAAAAGTTTCTTTTGATTTGAAGAAGCAGTTTCATAGTTTTAGTAATTTTAAAAAACATTCAAATCAAAGCCGCGCACACAGAATAGTTTCACCTAAAGTGAGCTGGGGTTTGTAGTGTTTTAAATGCAGATAATGAAAACTTAAGTTTTTTTCTTACCCTTAATATAAAATATTATCCTTGTTTCGATAAGGTATCGAGAGTCGTAGATTACATACCTCTGTCGAATCCCGTTAAGCCCAGATGTTGATTTTGTTTTTGCAAGGCGTTTATCTGTTGACTATTCTAGCAATTTCATTTTTTTTTTCAAATGATGACGTAAATTGTAATGGTGACATTATTTTTTTACTGTATCCTCTCAGAATGGTAACTGTTAAAATTGTTTTTAAAAATATACGAGAAATCTTCTGTGAAATCGCTACACAAGACTGTTAAAATTCGTCATCTTTATAATATTTTGATATTCAAAAAAGGAAAACAGCGTTTTTTCACTTAATAAAATTATAAGCATTACTATTTTTGCTAAAAACAAGCTCAATCTGAAAGTCTTGTGTGAACTATAATAAAATTAAAGTACCTACCAACTAGCTGATAAATTTCGCAAACACTGAGCAACCTTAATGATTTGAAAAAAGTGTATTATTCTCTTTCTAATATTGTAGCTGCTTGAATGAAGATCTTTTGTGAGAAATTCGGAATATACGAGAAGAACACTATTTGGATTAAAATAAATTTTGGGCTTATACAGAACTCTCAATGTGGTAAATTTAATTAAAACTCAGCACATCCTTTAGTCTGGATATTTCACTAATGACTCATGAGAAGGCGGTAGAAAATACCCTTTTACTTTTATTGAGAGTGATAGTGGATATATATGTAGATGGAAAAACCTTCTTTACGCAGAAGATTATCATCATTTCATCCCCTTTATCCACTGCAATATCTACTCTGCTCTATATCTAATAGACCAATGCTTCTGTCAACCATCTACTGAACACTTTTTGATGTCATTCGTCTATCGTATTTGCGGACTTCCGTTCGACATTAGTATTTATATCGGTCCCTATTTTAACCCTAGTATGGTATATTTATCGAGTTCTTTGCATATGAGAAACTTTACAAACAAAACTTTTTCAATTAAGCCAGGCCATTTTCTCAATGAAATTGGCCAGCCAATGAATATTATTGAATAGTAATGATTGATTCAGCCACTGTAGCTCATTGGCGAGAGGTCAACTTAGTGATCGGAAGGTTCTAAAAAAATATAATTTCACTATACAGGAAACGATGAAAAAAAATAAATTGATTGAGGTAGCATTTCCATTATAAAAAAACACATAACTGTTTTAAGAGATATTACAAAACGCTCCGGTATTTACGAATAATCAATAAATTTTCAATGTATTTTCTTAAACGATTAATTAATAACATTATTTATTATCCTTTTCTTAGAAAAACTCAAAAAAATAATTAGTACGTCAAATATTTTAATTTTAAAAGTTTCGATGTTGGAATAAGTGAGATTATATATTGTTTATTTTTACTAAAACAGTATATATATAGCTTAGCTAAATTGAGTGTAAACATAGCTTTGACGATGGCGCGAAGCCGAAATAACGATCAACCAACTGATAAAATACTTCTAGAAATAAAAAAATTCTTATTATTACTCTATATTATATAACACAGAGAACTCTGTAGACGCTTTAGTGCTTGGCCAGAGTCAATGCATGACGGCGGGGCGGGCGCGGCGTTTGAAACTGAAATGCAAAATGGCACAAGACAAAACGTGCGAACGTCCACTCCCTGCGCATCATTTACGGACATTGTAAAAGCATGCTATTCATTTCGGTTTTAAGCGCCGTGCTCACCCCGCCGTCACGTGTTGACTCTGGCTGAAAACTTATTAATAATACATATCACATGTAGGTATGAAATTTTCTCAAGACCTTAAGCGTCGCGGTTCACGGTGATAAAATAAAATAAAATGTTATGCAATGGACAGACAGTTTCGACGTACTAGCTACTTTAGACATTCAGTATTTCAATTTCAATACCATCATCTATGACAGGTACGGTTATACTAGTAGATAAGATAAAGACTGTATCAAAAAAGAAGTTCTTATAAAAATATCTTAGTTTGGATTTCCTTTTACCAGTTTGTAAACCTTATTCGCTGACATAAACCAATCAGTTGTGCAAATAAAATTTGGAATATATACATACTAAAGATGTTTATTTACTATATTGTAATCTTAAGCCTACTTAGGAATGAGAAAAACATAATAATTTTATGTATGTATACATTTTGTGCATAATAAATAACTATCAACCCTCACATCTACAAGAGCTTTGCTTAGCGATTTAAAATTTTCAGCACTGTGAAGTTCTATTATATTTTATTAAATATTGACTTTTTCCAACTCGAGTTGATCTTGATTAACATTTACTGAATTATCCGTGATTTTATCTCAGTCGATTAAAAATCATCAACTCACGATAATTACAAGTGTCATCATTATAGGTGTCGTGGGTCCGCCACAGAGACATCCACCTACTGACGGTTGGTCGCTATACTTACACAAGTGACCAGCGTTTTGAAGCTCTTCACAGCCCTCATTCCGAGGAGTGGGCGCTTCGTATCAGACCAGCTCAGAGGCGGGATTCTGGCGCTTACGAGTGCCAGGTCAGCACCACTCCACCAATCGGCCATTATGTGTTCCTGGAAATTGTCGGTAAGTTAGCATATCATTATATCTGTTATTAAATATTATCTCGTTTAAATTCAATTAATTTTCGCGAATAAATGTTATACCTGACATTATTTTTTAATATACAATTTCCAATATTTTTGGCTCTGTAAGTTTTTGTTTCATGTCAAGTAAATTTCTAAAACTCTTTCTATAAGAGAATCATTCAAAAAATAATTATGTTTTCATGATATCAAAAAGTTTTTAAATCGCTGTAGTGGAGTGTAGGGCATCTAACTTCAAACCCTTTTTATGATCCCGTGATTTCGGGATTCACAATTGTTCAATCCCGGAATTCCGGGAATGGTCATTAAGCGTAGTTTCATGTTTTAGATTATATATTTCATGTAAAACTTGTGTACATTAATTGCTTCAATTGGAATGAAAGTATGATTTCATATATTTTTTGGTGTTGGGAATGTTTTTCTATTTAAAATGAGACTTTATTTGTTTTTGTTGAGAAGATTTTATTTACAGATGTAATTGTTTTTTTATAAATTAACATAAGTTAATGCAAAAAAACACACAATATATTATTGTAAAAATTTTCTGTAAAAGGAGGGAAACCACATTACATAATATATGTTTTAATTATGTAGGTATTATAAAAAGTATTTACATAAATAAAACAAAGCACACATTGTAGATATATGTATTATTTTTACATTTAGAGTGAATCCCGAAATCCCGGGATTAAGGGATTGAATAATTAACCGGGATCCCGGTCGATTTCGATTTAAAATTATTTTATGAAACTGTCCGTACTGGGATTTAAACACAAGACATCCATATACATGGTATATTTGTATTTAATTTGATTTTGTACTCTTGTACATAGATGTGCAACATTTGAACAAAATATAAGTGTTTTTTCATAACCAGAAAATTTAATGATTTGCGATTGCGCTGCCCAAAAATACTCATTGGGTCGTAATTTTCCCGGGTTTGGTAAAGATGGTTTCCACAAAATTGTGTAAAAAAAATTGTTAAGGATAAAATGTTCATTTTTTTAGCGCCCTATAAAAACATATTTTGATGGCAGGTACAAGAATTTTTCTTTTAAATTTTACCAGTTGTTTTTATAAAGTTTGTATTGTTATAGTACAAAAATAACAGCAGTTCAATTAATTAAGCAGATAAGCTATGCCTTTCATGAGTTCAAAAAATACTGCGTGTTAACGGTGTAATAGGGCAAAGTTTTCATTAATTTGAATGCATGATTATTAATATGTCCGCCACATTCAAATGAGACTAATTATATTTTCTAATTGCTTCAGTTCACGACACCTTTAAGCATACCGACATAATAAATCACAAATTGTTTGAAATAGTTACTGAATTTCGGTGTTCGGCTTGAATTTATTTGTGTTATAGATTTTTGTGAAGTCGAACATGATTTTAGCAACGTTGATTAATTAAAATTTCTAAAAGTTATGTTAAGTTTTTGTTCGTAGAGTATTTCTGAACAATTTAAAACAAGAATGTTGATACTTACTCTATCGTTTACATCTTGGGTCGGCTTATATAAATTTCTACCATGCTATAATATTTGATAATTTAAAGAGCTTTCATTATTTTTCTTCGACAAAATCTGCTGTTGATCTGAAACATATGACCACTAAGCGATACCGCATCTTTATTAGAAGAAATAATCTTTATTCAACTTGTATTTATTTTTCGCTATGTTCTATTGACTAAATTATGAATATTCTTTTTAGTAAATATATACTTCCTACAAAGTCTTATTAGCTTCGTCTTCGTCTTGATTTTCATAAGCATCTATCTCCAACCGTTTCCATTAAGTGAGTCAATTTTCCAATTGCAGCTCTGGTATTAAAGAGTTATCAAATACACTATATGACCAGACAATTATTCAATTGCTTTTCTTCCTAAGTGTTCTCAGTTGAGAACAGCCCATGTATACTGAAGAAAATATGTATTAAACGTTTCCAAAGTGTAACCCATTAACTCCCTTTTTATTTTGCTTAAATTTTCGTCGTGCCTTTTAAAAATTCAACTAGTCATGTGAGATAAGACAAATAAATCATTTTTTTGTTTGCGCGAGAAAACTGCAGTGGTAAATTATTGCAGCAGGTTACTAAAACTCGTGAGGTGTGTTCATGGTAGAGTTATGCAATAGTTAGGGCTTGGCCCGCGTGCTTTGGTTGGGAAGAGACAATTGATATTTAGGCCCGGGTAAGGAATTTATTTTTCAAAAAAATATTTTGCTCTATTTTCGGACCACGGGTCAGTCGTGAGGCAATACTATACATAAAAAAGGTTTATAACTTTAATAGTTTATCTTACATTTGTAGCAATAGCATCTATAATTTAAAAAGTATGGCGTCATCATAAATATTTTTTTGTTACTTGAAGCTGAGGAGCCCATAAATTGTTGCAGCTTATCATTGAAGCTAAATGTGACATTGTTTCAGATTCTTTATTTATAAATGAAGTATGACAAATGGTAATATTATTTCGTACATAAAAGTGTGAATATTATTCCCTATCTGGTTTCCATTGGTTTAAGATGGTTGACAGTTCGTTGAGCCAAGAAATTTATTATTAATAAATAAAATTGATTCATTAAAAATTACTAATACTAGAGAAAATCATATTTCATTGAAAATTTAAAAAAAAGTTGAGTTTTATTCATGATAGATTTATAGTAATTTTATCATTTTTCTCAACAGAGCCGGAGACTGAAATTCTGGGTGGTCCAGAGCTTTTCATCAACTTGGGGTCCACCATCAACCTGACTTGCTTGGTACATCATGCACCCGAGCCACCACCTTCAATATCTTGGTCCCATGGAGATCAGGTAAGCTAATGAAACAAAGTTTTTTTGAGGATTTTGTTTTTCAGCTGTAGATATATTAAAACAACTGAATCTAATATAATTTTAAGAAATCTAGTCAATTTTCGTCTGCTGGATTTAATTAAAACTAGCGTTAATTACATCAATACCTCAGTTTTAAAGTGTAACAACTCAATAGGCATAATTCTGAAATAATTCGGAATAATTGGGATTTTCGGCAGATTCTTTCGGCGGCTTCTATTGCAATTCTATTGTTTGTAGATTCAATGGAATTAAGAAAGATTATTTATTTATGTTTACGATATCCAACGCATACTTTTTTCAAATATTAATAATACGAGTTTTTAGAGGTTTTCATGGAATTATCTCAGTTGTTACAGTTTGGATATAATCACTGGTATTCTAAAATAACCAATGATTACCACTTTTTACATTTTGGAACTGGTAGATATCGGTATTCAAAGCATTAAATTATATTAAACACAACAATTACTTAGATTAAACTTGTTATTCGCATGTCAAACAATGCTGAGTTCTAAGAGTTACACGACAATGGTAGCAGTGCAGTTTCATAACACAAACCTAAACGACTGTAATGGTTGGGTCACAGATAATTTAAATATGACAGTTGGATCTTTTCTAAATAATTTATTTCCCTTAATAGTTGTTCCCTTCGGTCAACGATAAAATTCACCCGATACTTTCTACTACATTAAATAAAAATGCAATAAAAAGTATCACCTGCGATAGAGCTACCATTTAAATATAATATATTTAATCTGAAAAAAACAAAAGGCTTGTCAAAATTTATTACTCACCATTTGGAGTAACGAAGTTATCAATTTTCATTTGGTTTTTATGGAAGCGGTTGCGATTTCAAATTATAACATTATTTTTATTGAGCAATTTATAAAGTCATTTACACCTGCTATGATATTAGAAATGAAAAGTAATGAGTAGGTTGTGCAAAAGGCTCAGGTTTAATCAAGGTTAATGAACCATTATTATTTTAAATTATACATTTAGGTAAGTTGTAATCAAATTTTGATTGAATAAATTATGTTGTTAATTCAAATTGTAGCTATAGTTTGCATAATTTCATTTCTAGTAATTTTCAAATGATGTAAACAAGGAAAAGAAAATAACGTGATTGATAAGAATTAGACAAAACATTACATACAGCTAATTTCGATGACTAGAGTGAACGATTACATATGTCAAGTTATTCGGATCTCCGCTTAACGCCGCAACTCGTGTTCTTCGACGAACCTTCGCCACTTTCTCCTACATTCCACTACTCTGAAAGCCATCAGTAGGCAGAGGGCCGTGTTGCCGTCGCATGGTCACTCCAGCTAGTCATGATCCTTTCGTGTCCCCTTTTTCGCTCAACTTTTCTTGTGACGACGAGCTTCTCAAGATTCTCGGTAGACTTGCAGGCGTTGTGATCAAAAATGCGTCTTGTTTGTATGGCCGACATTCTATCCTGGATGTGCAACTCGTTCAGGATAAATGCGTTTGGCAGTCAATGGTATTTAAAGCATCCTTCTTCAGCACAATATTTTAAATGCGTTTAGCCGTTTTTTGTCTTTTGATTTTAGAGTACTTCTACGCCGTAAAAGCATATGCAGTAATTGAGTAAGAATTATTACAAGTGAACAAAAGTTTGTTTAATCACAGTTCTAACAATAACGTGATAGCTAGCTATTTGGAATGTTTGACAATTATTTTAAATCTAAATACATTGTTATTTTAAGGCATAATAAACCAATTTCAGTAAAACAATAATTTTGGAGTAGTATCACGTAATATTATAATACACGAGAACAAACAGAATATAAAAAATATTCCGTGTTATATTACATTTTTAATGATTTATTAGTGGACGAATAATACAAGTAATATCCATTTATTACATTGAAACTTTTAGAGTGCTGTAATAGCAGCTTTTAAAAAAACGAGAGCTTTTGAAAAGTTTGTTTAAAATTTAGCACACTAAGCCTTAGCAAAAATAAATATTCAAATATACCGCAGTAGAGAGAGATAAAGCTCAATGCCTAATACAAAAGCTGTAATGCCTTCATGTTTAATTCAAATCCGGATCGAGGCATTACATAGATGAAATAAAATGAAATTCCGGTTTCACAGTATTTTGGATAATTTCGTTTCGTAATCTTTGTATTTGAGACACTGTTTCGTTACTTCAAAAAGGAATGAGATATCCTCTTCTTCAAGAGTAACAACAACATCGTTCTTATAGAGAATGTCACTATCTACAATTTTCAGAAACATTTTATGTCTTTTTATAATCAATATTGAAATTACGTATTTGTCATTTTATTTGTGCCTTTTTGGAACTATGTACTTCAGATGCAGACGGATGCAACTGTTAAATACCAAATTGTTCAGGAGAGGTTAAAAATAATTTATTTTTTGAATAAATACTCATAATTTCCAAGAAAATTTTCAGATTGCGATTATTATTTTCTTAAAATTCTAATTGAGTTAAAGTTATTCTGTAATATAATTAAAATAAATAAAAATATTCCATTTTATATGTAAAAATAATTAAATAAAAAAAGTAGTATGGATGTGCATCCTTCTGCTTCTAAAGACATTTTGTCACTGTGGAATGGTATCTCATTTATCTTTTTATAATTTAGTCAAAATAATACAATTTATCTGCATAAATAAAACAATTTGAAGGCTTAAGTAAAACAATACATATTACGTGTGCCTATAGACACAACGTTATTGCAAGGCAGAAAGATGGAAAGAGGTTGCATCCTAATCAGTTTAAATAATAAATTATTTTAATGCAAATCCACTTGCATCTTTCTGCTTCTGCTATAGATAATATGGTGCTTACATCTTTATGTTATGCCTATCTTTTTTATTATAGCAGCTCTCTGTGGGCTCTGAATCTCTCTGTCACTAATAAATAATGCCTTTAACATGATCAATCCGTCAAAAACTAATTTTCGCCATAAATGGAGTTGCATCTGTCTGCCTCTGAGGTACAGATATAGATTATCTAAACAGAAATTTTTCTACGAGAACTACTTGTAACTCAGTCACTCAACCTCTCATTTTCAGAGAGAGAGTAAGGATATAGCTATGATAGAAGTAGTCGCTCTCGCTATGTCCTGTTTTTAGGATCAGAAGCAGGATAGATATCATACACATTTACAAACACATTTAAAAACAATTTACTTAAATATTATAAGATTATTTTCAACTGGCGTTTAAATTGTTGATTTGCAAATAAATATTCATTTAGGTTATTTGAAAAAGGAATATATTTAGTTGCACAAAAATCGGTAATATTTTGATAACATTATAACAGTATAACACTATAACTATTCTCGAAAATGTCGCAATGTCGAAACAGCTAACAACAATATCAAATATTTTTTTTTACCTTACTTTAATGGCTCTCCAACAAGTAAATACTAATTCGATAAATGTCCCTTTTGTCTGTATTTTTTAAGCACGGTAGTGCATGGTCAAAAGTTTGGTTTAGTGTAGCTCTGTATTCAGTAATACGTAGTAATTTTGTTCCTTTTTTGATCAATATTGCGATATCGAAGGCTTCCAGCGGCTACAACAAAAAAAGCAGGGAGGCGGCGGGACAACCAACGTGTACTTCAATAAATGTATTAAAAATTTAAATATTTATAGTAGTTTGCCTATAATGATATCCATTTTACCAAACATACGGTGAAATTAAACAATAAAAAACGAAGTCTTTCGAAAGAATTCTTTGTTGAAATCTTGTGCAGTACCTGTATAGTATGTATATTATTATACTACCATACTAAAATATCGATAACTCAAAGCATTTTAGTGAATGGTAACGTAAGTGAATCTGCAAAAAATCTCACCTTACTTTGCAAAGTGAATGAGTTTGATAACGTAGAGCAGTGATTCTTAACAAGTGTTACGGTTAATCATCAGGGATGTTTCGCAAAATTATAAAAGAAATATAAAAAAAAAAAACGGAAAAAATGTTCGTGATTTTTTATAAATGAAGTGATTGAAGAAAAAGCACAATACTTGATATGCATTATTGCATATAAATTAATTTAAACGAAAGAATGTGTAGTTATGTTTGTTATAATAAGAAAAATATTATTAAAAAAAGAAACTTCGACATTCGCAAATCACTTGCTAATGGAGAACCATACATTTAATGCGGATGATGGGGTTAAACTGTTGCATAAAAACATGGGGGATCATAAATTATTTTATCAATAAATTTTAGAAATTAATAGAGCGCAGTTAAATTCCTTGCCAATTTTGAATGAGCAGCTGAACCTTCCTAACTCTCCGTTATTATATCCTATACTTTGAAACACCTAACAGATGTCACTAAACGTGGAATGATTGTATATATTTACCCTTTCGTCGAATTGCATCCCGTCGAAACCCATAATGCTATTATAAATGTAAAATCACTGGTAATTCTAAAAAAGAAGTTAGAAACCGGCAATTCGCCACTCTGCTAATGTGTTGTTTACAAAATAAGGATTAAGGCAATTCTCGAAATGTTAACTCAGGTATCAGTGTGGCTCGCAGACGTATAATATTTTACCTCGTAAATAATATTTGTCGTATTTGTATCTTCTATATAAACGTTAGACACTGTTTACTGTCTGTCAGTTCGAGTCCATTCGTGAACTCGAATGCCTGAAGATGCCGAAAGGCGAAACCCGGGTCGTTAGTGACAAAATACATGGAAGTGTACAAAATCTCAATAATCCAAATTAGAAAAATATTCGATTAGACAAGACTTGTAAAAAAATAGTTGACAGTTTCTTTGCTATTTTTAGCATTTAATATATAATAGCCCAGAGTGGTCTGTAGGCATTTTATTATTATCACATATCACATGTAGGTATGTTACGAAATGGACACTCACACACACCCAACAATACATACAGTTACAAGGCAAACAAACAAAAATAACAATAACAATCAGTCGGTCAGTATGGGAAATATAGAACAGCGACGTTTAAATTTCAAAACCGTCATTTATGACGGGCGCCTCAATAGTAATTAAATAAAGTTCTATTCAATTAATTCACATTCAATATAAGAATAGTTATGCTTGCTCACTTTCAACAGTGATTAAGAAAATAGAAACGTAGTATCGTTATAAATATGATTTACTGAAAATAAATTACTATAAAAATTAAAAAAAGAATGCTAGGATACTTACACAGTAAGCAAAATGTGCAAATTGAATAGAATTGTGGTAATAACTTAGAATTTCTCAATTCAGAATCAAACTAAAATGTTTTTTTACAATGACACTGGAGATCAACCAGCGTTGAAAAGACATCACACATTTTCACTTTCGATAAGTCAAGTTAAAAAATATATAATGTACAGGAGGAGGAAATTGCTTCCAGTTTTTTTTCAATACTTTCATTGGTTATTTATAGCATATTACATATAGAAAAATCCAGATTTTAATGAAGCTTTATTAATAAAAAGAGGTGCTGGTTTTAAAATATTGTAAACAATTTGTTAATATTTACATCAAGACTTAATTGCGATCAATTAATTCATTGAAAAAAAAATATGGCTTACAATTAAATACACTTCTTTTTAGATCATATTCACTTTCATAAAAATAGTTTTCACTTATAACAAACACATTCCACGAAAAACAAATTATTATACTAAAAATAAAGTTGATCCCACATAAAAAATATATTTTAACATTGAATAAATATATTACACTTACGAAAAAGTATTTTCACATAGATAAAATTGTTTTCATTCAATGTAAATACTCACACTTTGAAATCAATAGTTGCACGAAGCTGTAATGAAATGTCACTTATTCTTCTACCCTATATTAGACCGCCTATATTGTCTTTGCTCCACGCATTGGAATACATTACACAAACCAAACCAGACCAACCCTAACATAATCTACTACAACTTAGCTCACTTTGCTTAAAGAATCCGTGACTAAGTGGAAACTATTAAAATCAAAGTTCGAGTGTACTTAGTTAATACTATCTAATCCAAAGTGAAAACTATCGAAATATAAGTTCAAATTCAAGTGAACAAAGTGCAATTATTTATAACCCAAAAAATAATTGGTCATTGTTTAAGGGTGCCACTGATATTTTTCGCCTTATAAAGTAGATATATGAGAAAAAACGTTTTAAAATTCTACCGTAGGTAGATTTTAATAATTACTAGGGTATTTATAAAAAAATACGCATTTTTCTCCTTCTTAAATAGATGACAGAGTGACTGAAAATTTCCCATCATCATTTTCGATTTTAATTTTGTTAAAAAATAATAATAAATAGAAGTTTTCGCCCAAAAGATGTCGCCCCTCAAAAGAGTTTAGAACCACTGCCCTAGCGTGACTGAGCTCTTCGTGCTTTGGTACAGGAACATTAATTTATCAGGGCTCAGCGCCGAGTGGAGATGAGAGGCGGTCTTTTGAGAGAGGCCTGGCAAAAGGGAAGACCGGTAACACATTACTTAGGCCTCACACCCCTAGCGGCGACAGAAAGAATCCACCTATGATTTATCGATGCAATTACTTTCTAGATAATGCAATTAATTATAAGTAATTTTCGTATGTGTTTAGAGGGATATTCACAATGAGTTATTATTATTGCGTAAACATCCGGATAGGGCAGGGGCCGGCTAATAATGGCATAATATAATATCGTCCGCTGTCTTGAAATAAAAACCAAATTTAACGGCGGTTTTGAGTAAATGGATGTTGAATTTTGGGATGCTCAAACAAATACGATTCAAAACTGTAATATTTTAATATAAATAATATTATTATCACATTTTTTAAAAATTCCGTTTAACATATGACAAGCTAGTTAATGTATGTATTTCATATTTAGGAAATTCAAGTGACTATTGATATTAAAAAAAAACTGGAGGATGATTAAAGTAATACTTATTCAAATCAAATTTTTAATGTCAGTCTGTCAAATCATCGTTTGTTTTCTTAGCTTGTCAAGAATTCGACCTTGAACTGTCTTATCGCTAAGCAGATCTTCAACCATATGGGTGGTTGCCACTGATACACTCTGAGAGACGAAATCTTAAGATACGTTATTTCCCCAATGAGTACTCCTTAAATTATAAATCAGTTCTACTATAGTTATTAACGAAAAATACATACATGTCATATAAATATAAAATTTTAGGAATATGTTTCCAATAGCTTTATGCTTGACTCAATTAAACAGTAGGTATGGAATGACGATGATGATGATGATGATAACGATTGTGCAGTTCGGGAGAGATGTGTTCAGTTCGATGGGCCACGACAGAATCCACTTTCGGTGGGTGATTCCAGAATGAATTCGGTCCTTCCTTATTTGTTCATAATAATATATATATATACTGTTGTTGACTGTCTAAGTCCTACTTTCGTCATCATGACTTTTCTTTTCAAAGTGTTCGTTTTTATGGCAATTTACCCTTGTAGTATATCAGTCAAATAAAATATTATTTGTCAATTAGTTTCGTCAATATTTCTGGCAAATAATGACAAGCGTAGTGTTTCATAAATATGCAGAGTCATGCATTGCTTCTATATAATAAAAAATTTAACTGTTCATAGATATATACAGAAAATAAACCATTCATTACAAATTTCACACTATGCACAAAATAAAACATGGTTCCTTGATGGCGGGTTTAGATAAAAAAATATAATATATTTTTTTTGCCTTATTTAAAAAACTCTGGTTATTGGACTCTGGATGGATTCCGTTGTCATGGAAGGCCGCTGATCACTATCCATTTATGATGTATTCGTTGGAGTTACTGGGATGGGATGACCTGGGAGAAAAAAGACTGTCAAGGGACAGAGCAAGGAGCGGATGTGGTGAAAAAAACTACTCAAATATATTAATTCTGTTTCAAAAGTTCGCAAACCCCTGAGCTAGTGTAATGAAAAAAATGTGGGGAATTCTTACAGCCGTCTCTTGCTAAAAAATGTGGTTTCTGTGTTTCGTTTCGTATAAAAACAACTACGTTTACAAAGGAAAAGAAATTAAGAATGAACGCTTATGGAAATGAAAGTATCACTGTAACATTTTTTCCTCGCTGAAATTACTTTGGTAATTTCAGCGGTAATTAATTTGTCTTGTTAAGATTTCATCTCACATACTTACAAAAACAAATGAAACTTAATTAATTTTACGTAATATTGTGTTTAATTATGAAAAGTCATTTTTAATTTTATGGTTATTTTAGAATACGGTCATCAGCAAAAAGAAAAAAAAGACGCTATACCTAAACTATTTCAACGTTTTTAGGAAACAAAGATTGTTACTGCAGTAATATTAAATATAATTCCAAATAAATAGTTCCTTGCTAGAGATTAACACACACATTGCTAATTTAGATATAAAAATATGACTGATCGGTGACTATAGTATTTTCTTTTTGAACCCTCGTCATAATAAGATAAAATAGCAATTCCTTCCGTTCTACGACTCTTGGCAAACATATTCGACAGCTATTTTGGCATTACACCATTGTTAGTCATAATCTTTGATGGTATTTTGGGTACTTTCCTGTTGTCTTGAACATTTCGAAAAAATAGGTATTTATTAAATTGTTATTGTATTTTTATTTATTTAATACTAGTATTTTCGAGTGCTGGGTCAGTGGTGCAGTGGTCAACGTCCTTGACTTTAGTTACGGATGTCTCGTGTTCAATTCCCAGATTCGGACAGTTTCATAAAGTGATTTTTAAATCGATTTGTGGATTTCTGTTTGTAGGCATGGATGTTTGTGATATCTGAAATTCCCTCCCACTCATCCGATCCTGAAAACGGGCGTAACAAGAGCGATTAGCTAACCACTATTCCTCTCCAAGCCCTATCCTTATATCCTACTCTCTTCGAAAAAGTGAGGTTGAGCAACTGAGTAACAAGCAGTTCTCGTTGAAAACTTCTTTTGAGACACCTTCATTAGGAGGACATATGCTCGATATTGGGAACGGACATGGTAACAACAATAAAATTCTAGTATTACCCAGCTTCGCAAGAGATAGACCGCGCCAACATTTGGACGTTTGCGTTATTATGGCATTATCACTTTAAAAGTTGAAAGTTTAAAATAGCACAGTTGACCTAGAAATGACAGCTTGAATAACGGGTGAAAATTTCACGTCGTTACTCTACACCGTTTGGGAGGAGTTCTTCTTCTGACAGTCATTTTTATGCATGTATTTTCTGCTATATAATAGAGATGGTGATTATAGCTCATGTTTTCCTGTAAAAAATATTTTATGTAATAATATATTCATTTAACCTCTAAAAAATCCGATATCAAAATACTTCGAATAGCAAAAGCAATGTAATTTTTAATCTACATCAGAAAAAAAAATGTATTACCAGTCTTGGAAATGCTGTTTAAAATTAAATATAAGTATAAAACATTTTCTTATGATAAAAAAATATGTTTAATAGACTAATGTCGAATAGCATTATGAAAAATTACTTAAAGAGCAAAATTTCCTTTCTTTGCAAATGCCTGCGGGCTTAATAGTTATTGATAGATTTATTTTATGATTAGTGATTGATCAATTATTTTCACGTTAGCAATTTTCGTCTACTGAAATTAGTCTGGAAATATTTTCAAAATAAATTATGCATGAGCCATATTTTTAAATCAGAATTTCATTTCCCTATAATTACACAGCTCAGTGAATCTGGCTAGTCTGTAGGTAACCAAGATTTCTCAATTATGGATAAGTTTTTTTGTTGAAAATTGTAAAATCATGTTCCTGACACTAAAAAATAATAACACATTATATATTATACGCACGTTCCGTGGTGCAGTGGTAAACATCGTTGGATTTTATAATGAAAATGCGGGCTCAAATTCTGACACGGACAGTTTCATAAATTGACTTATTCAATCGATTTATGGACTTATGTTCGTAGAAATGGATGTTTGTGATGTCTAAAATTCCCTACGACCCATTCTATCCTAAAAATGGGACGTATTGAGAGAAGTTAAGCTAAACATTAGTCCTGTCCTAGCCCTATCCTTTGAGAATAGTGATTCTAGCAGGGGTGCTGATGATGATGACAAAAATTTATTCCATAATTATTGAGAAATCTTGATTATCTACAGAACAGCCGAATTTACTGTGCTAAATAATTTTAGAGAAAAAAAGTTCTGATTTAAACGTATGGCACATGTATAATTTATTTTGAAAATATTTTCAGACTAATTTCAGTAGACCAAAAAATTTATATCGTGAAAATGATTGACCAAACCCTAATCATAAAATAAATCTATCAACATGAAACCAACACATTTTCCGGTGTGCAGTGAATAGGGTTAGAATGATCAGAGGTGAGTGAATCAATGTTCCAGTATTTTTGGCACAAGGTGATCGATGATCGGTTTTGAGACCGTTGAAGATCCAGGATGTGCCTGACACGATTGGGTCGTACCACTTTCTATTCCGAATCTCTTCAAAACGGAGAGCTTGAGCAACTAAGTAACAAGTTGTTCTCATAGAAAAACTTGTGTTATGAGACCATCATTAGGAATCCATATGCTCCAAATAAGGAGCGACATGAATATAAAAAATCTATTATTTGGTGGGATGTACTTTGTAAAAAATTTACACTTTTGTTATAAAATTCTTTACTCAAGATGTGAGCATTTTCAATTGAAACAAAACAATACTTAAACAAATAAATGTAATTTTATAAAATCGGTCAAGCTAATTGACATACTTAATTAAACAAGAAAAAAAAAGTTAGAGGTAATATTCGACGTTCAAAGGAAGTTAGCGAATGTAAACATATTAATTAGGTAGTGTTTAGTCGTATTAACATATAAATGTAAATTCGTAATTATTCTTATGTGATGGTGAAATAGATTTACTCAATTAACCATCGTTTCAGACACCTTTTGGCTGTTCCAGACCGGATAACCTCTTCAATCTCAATTTACCTACGTGAATTTTAGAACCATTGTTGATACCTATAATATTATTTAAGTGGCTGTCAATTTAAGTGTAAAAAATTCCCAATTGTCAATTTTGGTAATGAGTATGCATTATTTGTTCACTCATTATATCTTTCTTATATAATTTACATTTAATGTAGTTTAATTTTTGATCGCAGATTGGTACCTATTTATTTTTAAGCGATTGTAAATAATTTAACTTAATTTATTTAAAAGTCTTACTTTTATTATAATTTAATTGAATGAGGTGGTCACTAGTGCAGATGTTAATTTTTTAGACACAGCGATAAGATTTGTGCTATTTCATTTTATTTTGTAGATGATCGTTATAAACTGTTCGTTTGAGTTCACTTGTATGCTCGAATTCCTGAAGATGCTGAAACGCGAAACCCGGGTTGTTAGTGACAAAATACATGGAAATGTACACAATCTCAATAATTCAAATTTTTTAAACTTATTATGATTGATTGAATTGGGATTTACTTCGTAGAACACCATAATAATAGGATTAAATAACAGACCATTTAGTTCTGCAACATTTTTTAGGTAGTCGATAGCTATTTCGGCTTGATGCCATCTTCAGAACTATCTGTACTTAGTTCTGACGATGGCATGGAGTAAAGCCGAAATAGGTTTCAACTATCTAATAACATTTTAAGAACTGAATATTTTTGTTATTTATCTCATCTATAAATTCTTGTCATAATTATTTTACCAACTATTTTTTATGCTTTGTCATTATTCATACATAGTATTACATACACACCATGCACGAATATATTTTTCATCAGTTTAAAATGCTCGCGATGAGCAAAACCGCTTCTAATCTTTTATAAGAAACAGTTGAATTAGTATAAAAAATGTGTTTTTTTTTTGTTGTTAGTATAAAATTTTCTTCATTTTTTTTGTATCTAATTAAATAAAAGAAAAACTTGAGTGTGGTAGTGGATTTCGTTTTTTCATGAATTATTAGAATGTCTCGTGATATTGCATATATTTTTTTGTCGGTAGTCGAACGTCGTTCACAAATTAACTCATATCCGCCATCCATTAACTTATAGTTTATAAGCCCCACTGAGAAGTATAAAGAACTTCCGTTATGTTGAATGTAGGGTGTGGTGCTTCACAATAAATGTTTGCCATACTAAAAAAACACGTATCGTACAAAAGATCGAATATTCGAAGAAATAATAGGCGTCGAAATCCTTTATTTCTTTTCCCAGTGAGACGGAAACGTGATGAACAATTTCTGCGAAATTTTTACCCCGTCTATCTGCAAGGATTCTCTAATATAAACTTTAAACAAATGCGGAAAATATAACAAGACTTTATTTCAATTTTTGTGAAGCGAGCCTACACATACTCCTCCAGGCAGTTGTCGAGTTGGATCAAAAAGATTTCATACTACAACTGAATATACAATCAGTGACGTACTTAGACAAAATTACGCCATTAAATTTCATCAAAAGCTACTTCTATATTGACATTAGGAAAGGATCGAAAAGTAAAATAAACTCTTTCAAATCTATCAATAATTGCAAGTGCCTTTAAGTTTATAGAAGAATCATTATTTCAACCATACTATTTTTAAAACTATTATTCCGAATTAAAGAAGTAAAGTGACTTTTGATGACACTCTCTATTCAAAATATACTAAATGTATGTTTGTATATATATTATATGTTGAGAGTTTGAGGGACGTTAAGATAAACGTAAAAACACAATACATATTTTGAACGTTTCTAACAAGACCAAGCACCGAAATCCTCGATCACAATCAAATCATTGATTATAATCAAACTTCAACCCGTAAAAATTCATGCCAATCCTTCACCGTGGAGTAACATCAGTCTACATTTTTTGATGGTCATTTAAATCTATTTTAAAAGCTAAAAAGTCACTTCTAAGGTGTTAACTATCAATTCTTGGTGGAAAGGCATTATATTTAAACAAAAAAACACAATTTTTTTGTATTACTTCCACATGTTTATGATGATCAGGACTAGTTTCACTCATCACAAGCGTTATCAACCGATTAACTGATTATCAGTTCGTGATGAGCGACACTGGTCATGGTCATTATAAACATGTGGAAGTGGTACAAACAAATTGTGTTTTATTTTAAAAGCTAAAAAGTCATTTTGAAAAATTTGCTATACTAGAATCCAAAGTATTATTTTCACCTTTATTTTAACTGAATATAGTTACTGCATGGCTAAGTGTTAATACCGTTCTCTACCAAAACAAATGTTAGTACCAGAATATGAAAATTAGAGCTTGATACCAGTTCAAGATGATGCATATAAAGAGTATTAAAACAAGTAGTTATATTATTCGTTTTCTAACATGGCATATGCAATCAATTTCCTCCATGCAACGCCCAACGTTAAAATTTTGCGGAATAGTGTAATGATTTTAGAAGCCATCAGTCAATAATGATACCATCATTGAGAACACCGTTTCATCGATCAGCGATTCTAAACCAAATTCAATGCGAGTTATATTGTGCTACAATTTGCCGCTTCACAGAATCTATCACCCATAGGTACTGCGTAAATTGCCTATGGCCACGGGACGTCCCTGCTTACAATACTAATTCTTCTCTAAGTAACGTCTGGCCGATTAAAAATATTGTAATAATTGTATAGTAGGAGTTTTATTATGTTTGAAGGTTTTGTAGGGATCTTTTATGTTTCTAAAAATTTGAAACAGAGCTTTACACGATAATGTAAACTCCATGTTAAGAAAAGATTGCGGAGTAAATTATTAAACAAATACCAATTTTACAACATGTGTGTACTTTTATCCTATTGCTTGCGGGTTCACGGATTGGAATTGTCAAGGCACACTTATATCCTAAACGAGCTACAACTCCAGAATAGACTCTCAACCGTTTATACAACACGCCTAGATATCAGATTTTTCCACTACATCGGCCGCAAGTCTACTGACAATCTTGAAAGGTTCGTCAAAGGGCCCCAACTCACCGGAGCGACAAAGCGAAAGACGCCACAGGCCTCTCCTTAACGATGGCTCTCAGAGTAGCGGAGTGCAAGAGCGAGCGGGGAAGGATCATCAAAGGAAACGGAGCTAATGCGATAGGCAGAGGTCACAAAATATAACCAAGAAGAAGTCGGAATATAATACACTATATAATATACTAGCGATGCTTTAAACATTGTGTTTCACCCACTCTCTATCCGATAATGAAAACGGTCATTCTTTATTTACCCCCCTTCGAAGGGTGTAGTTTAGCGACTTATACTATATAGTTCTTGCTTAGATTTTCCAGTTCTTGTAACATATCATCTATTGACATGCGTAATTTAAAGTCCGTAGCTTCATTTGGTATGCAATATCGCGTTAGCGACAGAAAATTACTTGTGCAAGTGAGAGAAACAGTTGTTTTTATTTTAAATTGTGAATAAAATACAATTAAATTGATTTAAGTAATTGCATAAAAAAACTTTGATTAAAACAAATACTACGCATTTCATGAATCCAAATTCGTGGAAAACACATTGAGTAGTTTTAATAAAAACTGTCGCTAACGCGGTTTTGCATGTTCCAGATTAGGAGCAAACATGGCTCTAATAAGAACTCGTCTTCATTATTTTCATTAATTCTCGATCATCGTCAATAATTTCCTAAAAATAAAGCGCAGAAAGAGTGATTAGCAGACTACTGGTTTTCGTCTTGTGCCATCATTCTTTCTTTACTTTATACTTTTTTTAGAACTCGTTTATATTTTAAAAACATATGTTGAAATGAAATGATTCATTGGGAACGAGCAAAATAAAAAAGAAAAAAAAATAATACAAAATTTGAAGTATTAAATTGTTTTTTTTTTTTCATTTTTAATATTAAGGCTTTACTTTCATACAAAATTGAGTTCATCAATTTATTAATTGTTTTTTTGTTTAAAATCGTTTTCAGCGTTGAAATGAATTCGTTTTCATCAATGCTTTCAATTAATAAATTGAATTATTTTACGTATGTTTGTTATCAGGTGGTTAACAATATTATATAATGTCGGGAAACAGCTACGTAAATAATCATTTTGACTAATACATTATTTGACGGTATTATTTCAATTGACATTGGAGATAATTAAAAAAATTAATTATGCATAAAATAATTGAACAGGTCGTACGGCTGAAACAAAAGCTTATCCGATTATCGTATCAACAAAAAAAAAACACAGGAAAATTGGCTGTCATATTGAAAATATAAAAAAGCTTGTGTAATAAAATGACCATTTTTTCCGTCTATTATTAAAACATATCGACAAATTATGCGCATAATAACGATGGTTTATTCTTGTGAAGAAATAACCATAAAAACATCGAAAACAAAACGTGTAGAGTCTGCATTAGTAAGAGCGTTACACTTTTGGTATCTGGGTTCATGTCCCGTCTAGGTCAATATCGAATTTAAATCTTTTAGAAGTGACCGATGGAAAAATCTTACAGTATGGTAGAAAAAATGTCTAAATATTCAATTCTACAAAATTGTATTAGTTAGTTGATAGTTATTTCAGCTAAACGCAATCGTCATAAACATATTTAAGCTTAGCTAAATAGTATACTATACTGTTTTAGAAGAGATAGACAATATTACGTCATCTCACTTGTTCCAACATTGTAACTTTTATTAAAAATTAAAATACGTAAAGAATATAAATATAGAAAACACGGGTATATAGAAAAACTAATAAATACTATAAAAAGATGTGAAAACGCGAAATGATCGATCGAATTGATTTTACGTTAAATTTAGATGAATAATTAAGATGAAGCAAAACAGTACAGTGGAAGCAAAATGGTTTACCTCCACTTCGCACTATATGCTATCATCATTAATTTAAAAGAAACTAGCTCGTCGGAAGGCAAGATTTTACAACAATAATCTCGCGGCGTGGGATGTAAGAACCCTTCTGCAATTAACAGAGATATTATAAAAGTGATATGACAAAAAGTGCCCTAAGTAAAAAGGTTAAAGAAACACGAGTATTTAGAAAACTATAAATAAATATAAATGCATGGGCGCCAGTCTGAAAACAGATTTTCAGACGAATATTAATTTTTAATAAATAAAATGCTAAGAATTGTGATAAATTAAATTTTAATATACAACAATGAATTATCACAAATTAATACAAAAAGTTAGAGTAACCTCGTGTTTAACAAAAAATAAGATTTTACATTTAAAGGTTGCAATATGCACAACATATGGAATGACCATAGCTTAAGTTAATACAATAAAAATAACAAAAGAAATATAAATATGATACTGATAGAGATGTTGTTGCTCCATCAGGATCGGATGACTTCCATCAGTGCGCTGCTCGTTTGGGTAGCCCTTGGAGGACCACCTCTGCGGTTGAACGCCAGACCTGAAGTATCTTATAATTTCGTTGCTTCTATTCTGGCTTAATTATTATTCAATTTGAAATGACCTTATTGGATCTTTCTTGTCCACCACGGCACGACTTGATTGGTTAAGTCGCGCCGCCGCAATTAACACAAAATTGCCATTGCGTGGACTTCCAATTATTAAATTTTACTTGGAATACATGATCCAAACTATTCCATAAATATATATATAATTTGTAATGTGCAACATTACATTGCCCCGTCAGTCGGTAATGAATGAAAACAAAAACTTTGAATCATTATTTCCACCTTTGACTTTGATACTTTGGGCTCACACATCGTTGTGTAGCACTGCCTTCCGACATCATGAAATCTTCATTTAGGATTTAGAGTGTTTACTGATGATAATTCCTAAGCAGCGCCATCCATTGTGTTGTCAACGTGGTTAGTAATTATTGTCCAAAATGTAGAAATAGTGGTAATAATTTTTCCAAACAGCTTGTTATGTGTATATGCGTAAATCGTCCGGAGTTGTTTAGATAAACCCCATCTTGTAATGCGAGTAGTCTTATTTTGATCATGATGGAAAATATTATATAAAATAAATGTTTGTTTGTCCTTTACGCGTTCATTTACCATTCATACGATTTCGATGAAACTTCGGTGAGTTGTTGTGCACACACCCGTGAATGGTTCTGAAGAAAAAAAATTGAAAAAAAGAATCAAATACGTACATACAGCGACATCTAGCAAAAACCTTCTGATTTATTCGTGTATGCACCAGACGAAAAACAGAAATATTGTGTTATAACAAGTGTGATATTGAAACTCGGGTTCGGGTCGGGCCAGACCTGAACATGATGGGCTCGAACCGGGTAAGTCTATGAAATTTCGGCCTGTGCAGACCTCTAATCCAAAAGCAGTTCAATAAACAGAATTAAAACACGAACCCTTTCTTTCTTTGAGTGGAATTGCAACGCATGCCGGGTAATCACTAGTTATATATAAAAACCAATTTCACTATCCAGATTTATGTACAATTTAAAAAAAAATCTAAAATAAAGATTCAAATTCATACGAATAGCGACATCTCGAAAAATTTTATGATTTATTCGTGTACGCACCAGACAAAAAACAAAAAATATTGTGTTTCCAAAAGCACTTCAATAAACAGAATTAAGTAACGAACACTTTCTTTCTTTGAGTGGAATTGTAACGCATGCCAGGTACTCACTAGTTTAAGAATAAGAAGTATTGTTTACCTTCAAAATAAAGAGCCTTGCAGAAGTCTGAAGATGCTTCTTAAAGAAGCGAAACGCGTTACATTTAGTAACACAGCCAGTGAGATAACTAAGTTATTAAATTAAATTTTATATTACATGGTATATTTATTTATTATGCGTAATTACGTGAGCTTCTTATAATTTTTTTTAAGTAAGGATGAGAAATTAATGTTTGTTTGGTCATTAAGGAGATTAATGCCTTGATTATATGTATTAATTTCATGTTTTTCTACTATTTTATCTTATTCTAATGAAGTTTTACCAATTCAATCAATATCGTACGGCACGTTTTATTAAATTCGCATCGAAAATGTGCTGAGGTCACAGAAATTTGCCGAATGCGCTACTGTTTTAATTTTAGCGTGTAAAATGGGCGGAAAAATATGAGTTTAGCGCTTTTGCGTCGTCATGGCGTCAAATTTTCCGGACGTATGATTGAAATGTATTTTTATTAAGACCATGGTCACCAAAAAAAAATTAATGTGTTGATGCTTGCATATTATTTTATGGCGCGTGCCGTTTGACAAAATTACAAAATGGCGTGATTTATCCACACAGTCATTTGATACTCACAGCAGATATGAAAAATACATTTTATGATTGACGGCTTTATATTGTCTGTGAAATGTTGACTATTGAAGTTGTTTTATAAAACAACAGCGGGTAATGATATCGCCAGCAGCACTGCAAGAATGAGTTTCTCAACTTCCCCAATGTATACAAACTGGATATAATATCATTTGCATATGACATAAAAAATTTTTTTAATATTTGACTGAAGGCGCTTTAATTCATGAATTTGGGGTTAAAGCGGAAGAACTAGTCTG